>CM056049.1:482598350-482908350 GCA_029574335.1 Rana kukunoris | reverse complement strand
TTAACATTCTTTGAGTGAACAATGCATCAAACCAGAGTTGCCTCAAAAACCAGCATGCCCCTTTGCTGACCACAGTTGGGCTTTTCGTCACCCTTGTCAGTCGCTCCTCCCTGACCAACTGGTTTTAGGGGTTGCTCGGACCCCTAATCAGCATGTAAGTGAAAGTTTAAAAAACACAGCACAAAAAAACAAACAAAAAAAAACGGTATTGTTTCTTTTTTATCTAATATTTACCCTACCAGGTTCCAGTGATATCTTAAGATGTTCTGTGGCATCTGATCAAGCACTGGCAGGTCAGAGGAAGAAAAAAATCCTCAAACTTCTGTTTAACACACCTTTGTCAGTGTATGAGTTTAACCCCAAAAAAGAAGAATAATAAGAAATCTTACCCAGCAACACCCTGGTCTGGTACATTAAGGAACTCCATGTTGTGGTCAGAGGGTGTATGGCTTTTCCTAGGTGCTGATTGTCGAGGGAGGGCAGTAGACGGTGGAGCTCTGCCCTGTCGCTTGGCCTGAGAGTAAGTAGGATTTCTGGAATGCCCAGAATTGAACTGAGGAGCCCCATTTCTAACAGAACCTATGAAATGCAAGTATACATAAGTCCTGAATAACACAAAAATAAATAAGGATGAAGGAAGTAATGGTTCTGGAAAGACTTACCAGGGGGAGCAGGAGCTGGGCGATTAGGCGGTGGTCTCTGTGAGCGAATTTGTTTTATTTCTTTTCTTGTAGGCTCTAAATAAGATTTTATAATATTATTATTATATTCTTTATTCTGTAGCAATCTACACAAAGCACCCTAGATGATTTTCCACAAATATCACTGAATTTTGACCACTTAAGCTCTTATATCTGTATGGACCAGAACAATTTTTACAATTTCCCCTACTGTTGATTTAGCAATGACTTTCTTATTTATATGAAGTCTATAGACAAAAATGTAAGGGAATTCTAAAAAAGTTTTTTTTTTCTGGGTTCACAAACATTAATTTCTTTTAAACTAACTAGTCCTTAGCATTATTGGCGTTCCAGGGTAACATCTCTAGTAGCCCTTGACAATCCCCCCTCCCCTTCACTATCTTTTAAACTAAGATATATGGCATTCAAATGTATGAAAAAATAATTAAAAGAAAGTATATTTTGTAGGCATAATTAGAATTATACATATATTCAACTATATTGCAATATACTACATCTAGTATAACCCCATGGGCCTATGTACTTATGTACATATACATCTTCTTATAAATTTATAATATATATGCTTAAAAAAACTTTATTTTTTCATTGATTTTGTAAATGGGTATATCTCTTCCATGCATCCCGTAACATTAAACATGTGCATGTCAATTAAACCAAATTTTGTTGAGCTACACTTCAGTGTATGGTGACCATAGCCACCTATATTAGAGGCCTCTTCTTGTTAAAGTGTGAAGCCCCTTACACACGATCCGACCTTTCTCTGACCAAAATCACATCGGAATTCCAACGGAATTTCATCGGAATAAAAGAGAACATGTTCTCTATCTAAACTCCAATGGAATTAATCAGCATTTCCGATGGAATTACTCTGATGGGGCATACACACAGTCGGAATTTCTGATGGGAAAAGTCAGTCGGACTTTTTCCATCGGAAATTCCGATTGTATGTAAGGGGCTTTAGTAATACCCCCATTGTTTTTAGCCAAGGAAGCTGCCATCTTTGCCTCTGTTTAATCTACAAATGCCATGATGCTGCACATGTGTTTTACATTTCCCGTCACGTGCTGGAAATTAAACTATTTTATGGATGGTTTTACTTCCACTTAAGGCCTCGTACACACGATCGGACATATCCGATGAAAGCGGTCCGCGGACCATTTCCATCGGATATGTCCGATCGGGAGTTTGATCCGATGGCGTGTACACACCATCGGATCAAATTCCCCGCCGCCGGACGGCGCGGTGACGCGGCGGTGACGTTGACGCCGCCACGTCATCGCCACGTCACCGCACCAGGAAGTAAAACACTTCCGCGCATGCGCCGAATCCATTCGGCGGCGGCGCGGCGGCGGTGGGGCACGACATGTCTGCTGGTAAGTGTACTAACCAGCAGACATGTCGGGCGGACAGATTCCACCGGATGGATTTCAAAGCATGCTTTGAAATCTGTCGGGTGGAGAAATCTGTCCGCTAGCCCATACACACGAGCGGAGATGTCTGCTGAAACGGTCCATCGGACCGTTTTCAGCGGACATATCCCCTCGTGTGTACGAGGCCTTAATCCTCCAAACCTCTTTAATGAACTACCATGAGCACAGAGGCTCGAATTAGATGCCTTATTCCTATTTATGTAAAGAGTTCCTGTGCTCTAGATTGCGTGTGGATGACATATTCAAATCATGTCTGATGTAACATCATATTTGCTTTAGTAAAACATTTTTTTTCAGAATGATACTTACTGGAGTTTTTGGGGAGTCCATCTCCGATACTTATTGTTAGGTTCTTCCCTCCTGGTTTCAGCTGAGCAATGTCTCCTTGTCCCCTAAGGAATGAAATGCTTCGTGTGCCACCTCCTCCCCAGCCTTCTTTTTTCACTCTAAGCTGTAGTCTGTAGAGAATTTAGTCATTAGAGAATTTAGTCATTATCATTAGAAGTATCTGAGAATGATCCCTGTACTGTCCTGTCAACCCTAGGGCTCCGTTCACACCTTTGCATTTTTTAATGCTTTTTGTAGAAACGCACTACATTACTTTTAACATGGTTTCCTTTGGGACACGTTCACATCTATGCTTTTTTCAGCTGCTGCATTTTTATAAAGGGTCAGGGTCCTTATTAAAAGCAAAACTGTGTGTGCTGGTTTGATAAACTTCAATGGAGAAGCTAAAGTAAAGCATGTAGTGCATTTTTGCCGCGATGTGCATGTTGCGTTTTTTAATCCACCCAACATTGTGGGTAAAAAAAACATCAAAAAACATGTGAAAAATGCATCAAAAACGTGTGTGCAAAAATGTACTGCAGAAATGGATCAAAAGCAAACTGAATTGAGTCTTATATAGGTCAAATGGGAATATTGGTTAATCCACACAATCAGCACACAGGTTCATCAAATCTCACTGGGCTATTCATTACAGGAATAAAGTATAAAAATATATATATTTATGTTACTCTGACATCTACCTGCATGCTTTACATAGAATACATTCAGACAAATACAGTATATTACTACATAATACTCACGTGTCAGCAAAATTCAGGTTTAGTTTACTCCTGGTTAGCTCCTCATATCGCTTGCACATCAGACTAATTAATTCCGTTTTGAACATAGACTCCATGAGGGTATCAGATTCCACTTCATTCAAGATAAAGAAATCATCTTGGTGGGTGCTAGACACAGACAAAAAGCAATTTAGGTGTATAAGTGATGGTTATTTATATTAGAAACATTTATGGCACCAGTATGTTCACAGGATCTTTTGCTACTGGCCTTGTTACAGGAGATATATTTACTGAGGAATAATCTGATGCACATTAATCAGCCCCCAAAAGAATTGGCAGCCCAATGACCGTCACATTTTTTGCGATACGGCACTGCGTCGCTTTAACTAACAATTGCACGTGCAACGATGTACCCAAACAAAATTATTTAACGTCCATTTTTCCTCTCAAATAGAGGTTTCTTTTGGTGTTATTTTTATCATCTCTGCAATTTTTATTTTTGCGCTATAAACAAAAAAAGCAACAATTTTGAAAAAAAAACACAATATTTTGTACTTTTTGCTATAAAAAATATCCTCAACTTTGAAAAAAAAAAAAAAAAAAAAGCAAGTGGTTACACGATCTTGTGGCAGAAGATCCGGGACGGCCTGACAACACTTATTAAGTCTGTGGTAGAGACTTTGACGAGCTTCACACCAGCTGCTAGGCCAGTGAGAGTAGGCCTATCTGGTGGTTGCTGACATCCAATGTGGAACTGAATTAATCCTCTGGTTCTAAGTTCTTAAATGTTTTTAATAAATCAGCAATTTTAAACAATTTTACGCTATGGAGATTTTCCTTCCTCTTCCCTGAACAAACCCCATGCATGATTGTGTCACATTTGAGAGACGAGTTGGGAGCAGCAGCAGAGTCTTCTCAGTTGGATCTTTTGACACACACAGAACACTTCTGCTGGTTTATAGTTTGACCAGCCCATGTTTTTGGTAAATGATTTTGGAGCAAACAGTGAAGGAGCACATTGGGTGTTATTTCATGTGGATATAATATTCATCTTTAATCACGTTTTTTTTATTTTTTTGGCTTTTTTGAATGGACTTTTTCTCTTTTAATGTTTGGATTATACGTGTATTTCTTTGATCACTTTTTCAGCATATATTTTTTCACTGAAACTACTTTATCAATGTATAGTAGGCATTCACTTTTTGAACTTAGCACTTTTTCAGCATAGATTGTTTGCACTTTTTATTAGTATTTTTACTTCATTTACTGGTTTACTGTGATCATTTGTTTACACAGTTTTATTCCAGACACTGGAATATTGTTTGCACAGAATTGGTTAGTTATACACTAAATATGTCTAATTAGTGATTGGGCTGAGCAGTGGGTGTATTAGGGTTAGATTGTGGGACTTTAGCTTTGCACTGCTTTTTCCTCCTTTCCTATTATTACCGGTGGATCACTGGCACTGTAGTGGCAGCATTCTTGTTCAATCCCTCAATCATTTACATTAATTTCTCTGGTGCTGAATTTTCTTGGTTTTCCCCAAATGGGCAGAGAGGATAAACCTGCATGGAAAACTAGGCAAATATGGAAGCACAGGGAGTGGTGACAGAGCAGCACCGGAGAACTCAGTTCGAAAGGTACTGTATGTCTGTATGCAGTGCATACTAACATATTATGGCATTGATCTACAATGGGCTCATTTAAAAAAAAAATAATAATAATAATAATAATTTTTTAGATATACATACAGTATAACTGATTTGCTTGCTGCAAATAATGGGTGTTAATGGTTAAACACCACAAAAACACTTGTTTAGTTTGTAATAATTTTTATAAAGGGGGGCAACTACATTTGCTCATAACAAATGAAAGCTTTTTATTTTGTAGTGCCGCAGGGCTTGTTTAAAAAAACTGCACTCCCTTTGTTACTGATGTATTTTCTCAACAGTAAAACAGGGAGGTTGAATGAGTAAAGTACAGAGCCCCCTCTTATGGTCAATCTACAAAGTACTATTTTAAACAATACTGAAATGTGGAAGAGAAAGCTAAAAAAGGTTTGTTAACTGAGTAATTAATTCAACGCAAAAAAGGAAATAGTCATTTAAAGTTCAGAGGTGAGCTCTCTCACTGTCACTCCTTCCTGGCAACATGCTTCCCTTCCCCCGAGTCCAGTCAGACAGGGACTCCTCTGCACGGCGGCTAGACTGCTTCACTTACACTTGTACTGTGTCCTGCCAAGAGCCTGGCTCCCCCTCCCCTAACTTCTGTTCACTTCTCCTTCACAGCTGCTGCAGAGCCTGTGGGGTTCCCAACCTGCCTCTGCAGCCTAAAACGCCCCCCCTGCCTCTCCACCCTAAAACTGGTCGCAGTGGATATCACGGCAGCTGGACCTGCTGATTGACTCCTGATGTGTCCAATCACAACAGGAGCAGCGGGAGCCCCCTAAACCACGTGCATGAAATCAAGTACAGGTTTGTGATGTTGCGCAGCTGGGCCACTTACCATTTATCCACTGCTATATATGCTCCAATTTGGAGACGGTCAAAAAAACAGGGTAAGGACAGCAGTAGACAGAGGAGCATTGACATGGGCAGTATGGCTTTCACATATATTTTCAAATGTGGGCAATTAAAACCTTTGTTTGTAACAGGAATTGTAACAGGGTACCTTTTTATTTTGCGCATTAAGCTCATACTTGCGTGAAACGCGTCAACATTCTGATCCCAGTTCCTGTCACTGCGTCACTACCAAATATGTCACCAAAATTACTCCCTTTTGCTGAAAGCCTTTTGTTTTATTTGTTCAATAAGTACAAAAAATAATTGTTGCTGATAACTAATAACTTCCTGTGCTCTTTGCCTGTGCACAAGAAGGGGTTATGGGGAGGAGGAGGGGTTATGGAGATTAGGAGGAGGGGAGATGAAAGGAGGTCTGTGTTCTATCTAATGTATCAGTAATGATGTAGGCAGGGCTGACAACATGTGCTAAGGAATTCTGAGTGAAAAATACAGTAAAGAGAAAGGTGAGAGCACACTATATTCCTAGTACATCAAGTGATTTTGTTTTGTATATTACATAGGGAAATGTACATGTATTCTAGAGGTGTACTAAATATTTTATTCTTATTTTTTGCCTTGACACATGCTGTAATTTTACATTAGAAATTACTTTAATTAGTATGAGCTACAGTAGTGATTTTAAATTTGAATATATTGTTGCAAATTGCTATATTAAGCTACATGCATATAATAAAAATGTATATAAGTTTACCTTAGAGAAATGCATTTAATAGATTGTATTTCAATTTTTTTCTTCAAAACTTCCTTGATCTGTCCCTTCTCTGGTCCCTTTTTGACCTTTTCACGTCCAATCAAGTAAAGGTATTTTGGAGTGAGGATAACATCTCTCTTTATAGACTGATAGAAGAAAACAAAAGTTTTAGTTACTTTAGCTAGTGATTTGTCTTACTCAGTTGAGATCTTTCTGCAAAAAAAGACAATAGAGTGAGCTATAAGAGGTGTCATTTGGATCCTTATTTTCCCTTCCTTTTTATACAGCAGGTCCTAGAGATGAATGGGTCAGTAGATTATCATGTATTATAAAGATGATGCAGTGCATTAACTTGTAGGTGTCCTATGTCGTCATAATGTGGGTGTCGATTTTTTTCCCATTTTGGATAAGTGAGGAACGGTAAGAACCTCTCTCTGGTTTTATTTTTGTTAGTGCCCCTGCTGGATAGATTTCCTTTCTATATTTTTTCTGGTACACCTTACCACATAAGTATTCTGAATAAATGTTATATTTACTATCATTGATATGTATTAATGGTAGCTATGGCTAGGGTCACGGTTATATTGTTTACTAAAAGGACTATAGAATTAAGGTATATTTTATTGTTATAGGCGTATGTTGGTAGGATATCTAGTTAGTGATGGGGAGCTTATAGTCATGTATTTGTAGATGGTGACCCAGTGGGTTTTGACTCCTCCGGGTCTTGATCCTTCACCCTACCAAGTGTAAGGTCTAAATATAGATCTTATTGACCATTAGTAAAATTAGAAAAATTAGGAGGTCTTTTCTGAACAACTTCTTTTAATGTATGGTTGTATCTAATATTAAAATTGGTTATCAAACTTGTGTTGTATTTTGTCTAACAAAAATGAAAAACTAGTAAAATAAAGATTATATTTGTGATATAATTAGTGATGCAAAAATCCCAAATTTTGAGTTGCACCAAAAAAAAAATAAAAAAAATAGGGAGCAAATGAATGTTCCAAGAGGGACATGTGTTCCACATCCTGTTGTGTCTACAGGACAGGATGGGGAGGCATTGTCAGATCTCCCCTGCAGTAGCTTCTCACTGAAACAGGGGAGCTAAAGCTCATATTTAAAAATATGCAATTTTACAGATCTTTTCTTTTACAGGTAAGACAGGATAGGTAGGAGGAGGTATAAAATATATATTTTTAAGAGTAGATATAGTTTAAATAATGTTGTGTTTAACTACCTCCACTATGCTGCATAATGTCAAGATAATGGCTACTATTGGTATTAGCCTACATTATCTAAGAGTATCAGCAAATAAATAATACATTTAGTGGGAAAGACAGCTGCTGATGCTGAATGACAAGTTTTTGGGGGATAAAAGAAAACTTGTACTAAGAGTAATATGAGGGCTAAGAATGCTTACCTCTACTTTTGTATGTCCTGGCTTTCATGCCGATGATCCATATGTTTAAATACATTGAGTCAATGACCCAGAACAAATTTGTATAACAGGAGCTTTGATAACACTTGCTTGCTTATCTCATGTGAGTGACTCCATAAATATTAATAGTCCATATACAGCAAACCAAGTACATTTTTCAAAAATAACCTAGCAATGGCAGCACTCCATAGTTCTCTCAGTACAGATTTTCTTAAATAGGTTCTTTGGACATTGTTATAGTCCAATGACCATTGTTAAAATGACTATTATATACAGTATTAGTATACAGTGTCACAGTTAGTTGCAGGGTTTATCAATGTTAAAATTATTGACATCTTCAACAGCATTATAAATAATATTAACACATGACCACTATGTTATATGGCAGCCCTGTATAAATGACTAAGACATATAAGAAACATAAGGATTGATTTACTGATGGCAAATAGTTTGTGCACTTTACAAGTGCAGTTTTCCTCAGAACTTAGTGAATGTGATAAAGCTTCACTTTGTCAAGAATACCCAATCAGGTGAAGGTAAATTAAAAAAAAAAAACAGTATTTTTACTTTCACATGATTGGATGATGGAAATCAGCAGAGCTTCATCACATTTACTAAGCTCTGGGGAAAATTAGTGCAACTGCACTTGAAAAGTGCACAGTCTATTTGCCTTTAGTAAATCAACCCCACTGTTTTGTAAAGCGCCCGGTGTTGTACCAAGTACTTTCAATAAATACAACAAACAAAAGTCACTGCCCCTACCTATGACTGGAATGGGCGCATATACATACAAAAACATAAAGTATCCAGGCTCAAACTTACCGGCCAATCAGCAGCCAACCAAATTCACCTGTCTAACTGTGTGCGTTAAAAACAGAGGTTTAGTTGCACGCATTTGCAAATGCATGTGTAAGCTGCAGGCCCCGTCAAGGCGCTCTGTATACTGCAGTCCTAACTATAACATTGCATTTTATGTCTCCTCAGTAGGAGCACATGTCGGCTAATGGATAGATAAGGGGCAGGTGACTGGAGGTAGCCCAGCCCTCATTAAAGGGGGAGAAGCACACTGCACACTCACATGGAAGCAAAGGTGCCAGTGTGCTGCCTGACCACAATGACATAAATACAAGAAACAAAAGTCACTGCCCCTACCTATGACTGGTCTATACAATAAGAAGCGCTGGAATGGGCGCACATACATACAAAAACATGTGCGTTAAAAACTGACTCTACTGAGGAGACATAAAATGCAATGTTATAGTTAGGACTGCAGTATACAGAGCACCTTGACGGGGCCTGCAGTGCATGCGTGCAACTAAACCTCTGTTTATAACGCACACAGTTAGACAGGTGAATTTGGTTGGTTGCTGATTGGTCGGTAAGTTTGAGCCTGGATATTCTATGTTTTTGTGCTTTCAAGTCATCAGTGATATGTTAAATTTTGAAATGATCGTAAGACAGCTATATGAAACATTTGTGTGATGGTTCATGTTGACTATTGTGTATCCCAAGCTAGAGGTGGGTTTCTAACTTAGACTCCAAAAAAATTTAAACTGATTATTTATAAATGTGTCCAGATAGTGTGTTGCGTCAGAGAAGCTTAACCACTTCCCCACCGCGCCATAAGCATTTTACTGCTACGGCGCGGTGGAGTTGCTTTGACACGACGTCCCTGGGACGTCCTCGTGCACTTCCGCGATTGCGCGTCCCCTGGGACGCGCTCGCGAAAGTGTCCGTGCTCGCCGGGTCTAGAAGACCCGGCGCATCACGGATCACGGTAAATTGCTGCTGATAGCGGCCGTTTACCACGTGATCGCGCCGTCGAATGACGGCGCGATCACTTGTAAACAAACCGGCGTCATTTGATGACGCCGGTTCCTCCCTCTCCTCCCTCTCCTCTCTGTACAGTGTGCGAGGAGAGGGGGGGGGGGCGGGGTGTCAGCAGCTGAGCTGTGGCTGGATCTGTGACAAATGCAGTCACAGATCCAGCCATCCCTCAAAACATCCCAGCTCTGCAATCCCCTAGTACCCTGCAATCCCCAGTACCCAGCAATCCCCCAGTACCCAACAATACCCCACAATACCCCACAGTACCCCACAATACCCCAGTACCCAACAATACCCCACAATACCCCAGTACCCAACAATACCCCACAATACCCCAGTACCCAACAATACCCCAGTACCCAACAATACCCCACAATACCCCAGTACCCCACAATACCCCAGTACCCAACAATACCCCAGTACCCAACAATACCCCACAATACCCCAGTACCCAACAATACCCCAGTACCCAACAATACCCCAGTACCCAACAATACCCCAGTACCCCGCAATACCCCAGTACCCGGCAATGCCCCAATACTCAACAATACCCCAATACTCAACAATACCCCAATACTCAACAATACCCCAGTACTCAACAATACCCCAATACTCGGCAATACCCCAATACTCGGCAATACCCCAATACTCGGCAATACCCCAATACTCTGCATGATACTTTGCAATACCCCAATACTCGGCAATACCCCAATACTCAACAAACCCCAATACTCAACAATACCCCAATACTCAACAATACCCCAATACTCGGCAATACCCCAATACTCGGCAATACCCCAATACTCTGCATGATACTTTGCAATACCCCAATACTCGGCAATACCCCAATACTCAACAATACCCCAATACTCAACAATACCCCAATACTCAACAATACCCCAATACTCAACAATACCCCAATACTCGGCAATACCCCAATACTCGGCAATACCCCAATACTCTGCATGATACTTTGCAATACCCCAATACTCGGCAATACCCCAATACTCGGCAATACCCCAATACCCTGCATGATACTTTGCAATACCCCAATACTCTGCAATACCCTGCGCGATACTCTGCAATACCGTCTATGGGGATTTTTAAGTAGCGAGGTTTGGCGCCATTCCACGAGTGTGCGCAATTTTGAAGTGTGACATGTTGGGTATCTATTTACTCGGCGTAACTTCATCTTTCATATTATGAAAAAAAATTGGGCTAACTTTATAAATACATTTCTGCGAAAATACCGTGCGAGATAAAACGTTGTAACGGCCGCCATTGTATAAGTATGTTCCTGTGTGTGTTCTAACTGTAAGGGGGGGTGGACTGACATGGAGAAATGACTGATCTTCTGTTCATACATTGTATGAACAGAAGATCAGCATTTCTCTCCCTGACAGGACCGGGAGCTGTGTGTTTACACACACAGTTCCCGTTCCTCATCCTGTAACGAGCGATCGTGTGTGCCTGGCGGCGATCGCGCCCGACGGGCATGCGCATGGGAGTCGGGGACGAGCGTGCCCGACGTTATTGTACGGGCTCTCGCCCAGGGGGGAGCCGACCTGCCGCCGTAGAACTGCGGTGGCTGGTCGGCAAGTAGTTAAGGACTTCTAACCCCCTGACATGCCACATTTGGCATGTAATTTTTTGGGAGGGGGAGAGCGGGTTACCGAGTTTTGACAGGTACCCAGCTTCCACTTCCACTTGAGCCGCCTAGGTGACGTGAGTGGAAGTTCTCCTCTCCCCCTCCCTCCCTGCATTCTTCTGTGACACGTCACAGGTCCCAAAAGATTTCCCAGCCATTAAGAAGGCGCAGCGTGACTCGCACATGCGCAGTGTGCACCTGGCTGTAAAGCCGTCAGCTGTCACAGCCGGGTGCTCTCACTTGTGATGTCGGCACTGCAGAGAACCAAGAGAGAGAACGAAGGCTCAGGCTGCCGCATTGCTGGACTGTGGGACATGTGAGTTTGTGTTTATTAATAGTCAGCAGCTACACTTTTTGTAGCTACTGACTTTTAATGAACACAAAACCTACTCCGTTTTAAAGTGAACCTTTATGCAAGGCTATGGTATGCAATGTTTTGTACTGGATACAATAGAGGTAAATTTACAAATGAACTCAGTGGACCATGAATTATTAACTTGCCAATACTTATTTTCTCACCTTAAACCGTCGGTCATATTTGTTGACGGAGTCAGCAAAATCTATTCTTTCTCGCTTGCCCATAAATTGGCGAAGCTCTGGCTTATCCTCCATGCCCAAGTAGTCTCCCACAAAATTGCGATTGATGCTATTTCTGCGGCGCTCTTTGGACCCATACAAAATGTTGGAGGCTTAAAGGTCAAAACAAGATTTAAAAATGTAAAAATATATATTATATTTTGTTATTAAAAAGACATAAGATCTTCTGTTCAACTCTATGTGATGAAGTTGTTTAAAATTTGGACTAGACAGAACAGTTGTTTTCTCGGGATAAGCCTTTTCATAAGCAAAACAGAAATCATGGCAGGATCCTGTAAATTACCATTTAAAATAATAAAATACTGTTTAATTGAATCTCCTATAAGCGACTTATCTGTTGAAATAATGATTACCAGGTTGAATACGTTTACAAGATATGGGCACCCATCAAAGTAATGTACAACTCACCACGTTGTAAATCAATAATTTTTTTACTATTATGTAAATGTTTAGACACATAAGTAACCAGCTAAAAGATTAGATTAGTTGTATAGAATTATAAGTGCATTTCAACTTAAAGATCTGTTGGCTTTTTCAGATAATTCAGTTGGTTGCTAAATTATTATTAAAGATTTCAATATATATAAATACACAGTACAGACCAAAAGTTTGGACACACCTTCTCATTCAAAGAGTTTTCTTTATTTTCATGACTATGAAAATTGTAGATTCACAATGAAGGCATCAAAACTATGAATTAACACATGTGGAATTATATACATAACAAAAAAGTGTGAAACAACTGAAAATATGTCATATTCTAGGTTCTTCAAAGTAGCCACCTTTTGCTTTGATTACTGCTTTGCACACTCTTGGCATTCTCTTTATGAGCTTCAAGAGGTAGTCACCTGAAATGGTCTTCCAACAGTCTTGAAGGAGTTCCCAGAGATGCTTAGCACTTGTTGGCCCTTTTGCCTTCACTCTGCGGTCCAGCTCACCCCAAATCATCTCGATTGGGTTCAGGTCCGGTGACTGTGGAGGCCAGGTCATCTGGCGCAGCACCCCATCACTCTCCTTATTGGTCAAATAGCCCTTACACAGCCTGGAGGTGTGTTTGGGGTCATTGTCCTGTTGAAAAATAAATGATGGTCCAACTAAATGCAAACCGGATGGAATAGCATGCCGCTGCAAGATGCTGTGGTAGCCATGCTGGTTCAGTATGCCTTCAATTTTGAATAAATCCCCAACCGTGTCACCAGCAAAGCACCCCCACACCATCACACCACCTCCTCCATGCTTCACGGTGGGAACCAGGCATGTAGATTCCATCCGTTCACCTTTTGTGCGTCACACAAAGACACGGTGGTTGGAACCAAAGATCTCAAGTTTGGACTCATCAGACCAAAGCACAGATTTCCACTGGTCTAATGTCCATTCCTTGTGTTCTTTAGCCCTAACAAGTCTTTTCTGCTTGTAACCTTTCTTTAGCAGTGGTTTCCTAGCAGATATTCTACCATGAAGGCCTGATTCACACAGTCTCCTCTTAACAGAGATGTGTCTGCTGCAAAAGGTGGCTACTTTGAAGAACCTAGAATATGACATATTTTCAGTTGTTTCACACTTTTTTGTTATGTATATAATTCCATATGTGTTAATTCATAGTTTTGATGCCTTCGGTGTGACTCTACAATTTTCATAGTCATGAAAATAAAGAAAACTCTTTGAATGAGAAGGTGTGTCCAAACTTTTGGTCTGTACTGTATATATATGATGCACCCTCTCTCTTTTATTGCACAGATTTTGAAAGCTTGCAGATAGAGCTTATTTGCCATATTTATCCAAAGATTTGTGTTGATTTTTTAACTTTATTATATGCTGAATAAATGCCTTATGCATTATGAGGTCTGCAGGGACTTGAAGATGTTAGTACTATGTACCGTTGAACATCTATATACAGTATGTGTATATACATGAAAGAAGGACCCATAATTGTTATTATTACACTTTATACTTCTATGTATAATCATTTACATAATAGTAAATATAATTGATATACATTTTGAGTTATTATGTTATTATTATTAATAATATTATGGATTTATATAGCACCAACGGTTTGTGCAGTGGTTTATAATATATGGCAGGCAGTACAGCTATACGACATGTCGGCAGGTTGCCTACAATTGTGGGTTTTGATATAGAAATTGAGTTAGCCTGGCCAGGCGGGGAAGAGGTTAACTAGTGCTGAGCTCCTTTCTGGGCTTTTGGGGCCCTGCCTTCCCACCCTGTGATAATAGAAGCAGGACTGGTTCCGAAAGTCCCATTCTCGCTCCTGGCTGCAACAGACGTGGGATACTAAAAAGTTGCTGCTGTGCCCAGTAGTCCTTTGGATTACCAGAAGATCAGAGAAACTACCAAGCTTTGGAGGATGCAAATAATGGACTAGCACCTTTGTCAATGTATGCCTGGGCAGTTCAGTTCAGACAGTGGAGCCGCATATACACGATCATTTTTCGGCATGAAAAAAAACGTTGTTTTTCAGCATGTTCAAAAAACAACGTTTTTCAGACTTCATCATTAAAAACGATGTTGCCCACACACCATTGTTTTTGAAAAATGATGAACAAAGCGCGGTGACGTACAACACGTACGACGGCACTCTAAAGGGGAAGTTCTATTCGCCTTTGGGCTGCTTTTAGCTGATTCCTTGTCAGTAAAAGACGATTCGCACCTTTTTGTCTGTTACAGCATGATGAATGTGCTTACTCCATTATGAATGCGCGGGTTTAAAACTTTGTTTTAGCCCACATACGATAATTTTTTACAACCCGAAAAACAAAACATTTTTTAAAACGACGTGAAAAAATGCAGCATGCTCGAATTTTTAATTTTTTTGTCGTTTTTCAGAAGATGAAAAAAGATGTGATGCCCACACACGATAATTTTAAGTGACGTTTTTAAAAACGTTGTTCTTTTTCATGCCGAAAAATTATCGTGTGTAGGCTGCATCAGGGTTGTGTTCATGTTGCACTAAAATGTGCTGTTTGGACTTTGCCATAAGAAGCCTTCAGTAAAGTTTGAAAACATTCTAAGGCCTAGTGCACACGACCAAGGAACTTGTCTTAAAAGACACATCGGTTTCCTCGACGAGTTCCTGGTTAGGCTTGTCGAGAAACTTGACAATCTTTCTTTACGTACACACAGTCAAGACCAAATCTCCTCATTCTCAAACGCTGTGACGTACAACACATACGACACAATCCTTGGGGCTACTTTTGCTAATCTCAAGTTACTGCGTGTTAAAGCTGAGCTCCAGCCGCAAAATTTTTTTTTTTTTAAAGTCAGCAGCTACTAACAGTGTAGCTGCTGACTTTAAATAAGGACACTTACCTGTCCTAGGCGCCCGCGCTGATGGCCCCCCCGATGCCGGTCCCGCGATCGCTCCGAGTCCCGCGCCGCCATTCACACTATGGGAAACGGGCAGTGAAGCCGTACGGCTTCACTGCCCGTTTCCTACTGTGCCTGTGCGAGTCTCACGCTGGCTTGTGAATGTGCGCGCTGCTCTCTGAGAACACACACAGTTCCCAGAAAGCAGCGCGCCCCATTCACAAGGAGAAGGAGAAGAAGAAATCGGACCGCGGTGCAGGTGAGGCAGATTACGGACTTCCGCATAGCAACAGCTATTTCGGGTGAGTATTTTTTTTTTTTTTCAGGTTTTTTTATTTTTATTTTTTTAAACAACAAGGCAAAATGTTGTTTATATGGGTGGAGCTCCGCTTTAAGTAAAAGTTTGGTAAGAGACGATTTGCACTTTTCAGTCTGTTACAGCGTGACAAATGTGCTATCTCCATTACAAAAGCTACTTTTACCGAAGGTGCGCTCCCGTCTCATACTTTATTCTAAGCATGCGCAGGTTTCTAAGCATACACACAAAAGTTTTTCTCGTCGAAAACCAACCCGTTGGTTCCCCAAAAGTATCTGGGACTGAACCTGCAGTATGAAAACCCCAGGTATCTAGCTGCAATTAAGTGAAAGCATGCATGAGGTCTGCGCTAGGTGCTTGGCAGGACCCCATTCAGTCACTGTGAGTGAGTTGGCAGAGGTCTGCTGAAGAAGGTTAACGGGTCCTGTTCATGAGAGCTTACAATCTAATAGGGAGGGGCGAGTGGTACAAAGGGTAATAACTGTAAATGATAAGCTGATGGGAGAATTAAAAGTCCAGATGTAAGATGGAGGTTAGATAGGCTTCACTGAAAAGATGATATTGCAGGGGGTCACCTAAAGGTGAACAGACTGGAACACAGCAAGACAGATTGAGGTAGGGAGTTCCAAAGGATAGGAGAGAAGTCCTGGAGGTAAATATGGGAGGAGGATTCAAGGAGGAGTTAGCAAGTAGGAGCTTTTGGGAGGAATGTAAAGCTGGGTACACACTAACAGAATAAAAAACTGTCAACACCGTTCGGAGCCACTGTGCTAACCATTTGTTCAGCGTTCTCCCCGCCAAGCTGTTGTCAGAACACTCCAATCAGCACTCTCTGCCATTGGCTATGAGCACTGATTGGGAGTTGGTTGGCTGCTGGTTTTTCAACATGCACCAGCCGAATGTCAGACGTTTCTTTTTTAACCGCTCGTTGTCTCCCAACATTTGTCCTGTGTGTACGGGTTTAGGTGATATATTGAGAAAAGATTGGTGTTGTAGCTCGGGGCGGAGTTGTATATGGCTTTGTATGTTGTTGTTTTTTGAATTTTAATTGTTGTGCAATCTGAATCAATAGAGGGATTGACAGAGAGGGATGATGAAATTACTGTGATGGGTGCCTATATTCTTTAGACGTAGTCAACCTTTTTTTTTTATGTGCCTAACTGTTCCAGTGTCTTTTTCTTTGCTATTGATTCATATATACTTCAAGAAGCACTAAAATTCTTATGTGGTAAGCGTCACAAAAATTCTGTCCTACAGAAGTATTTTGTCTCCCTGTATGCCTATGCCTATAAAGCATGCCTAATAACGTTTAGTGTACTTTAGAAACTTTATTCACATTTAATGAATGTAACCATCCCAAATTATTAAAAATAGTTTTTACCAACAGTAATTTTTTATATTACAATTGGGGACTTATCCTTCTATTGGGTTGTCTAACCTCTGAGAGGGACATTCCCTACTAAAGAAGGACTTGGCTGTACTTATCTTTTTGCTGAGGCGCAGTGTTATTTAGCATTGCTCAAATCACCCTATTTATAAAGAACGTTCATTAAAGGAGAAGTATAGCCAAAGCTTGTTTGGCTATACTTCTCCTATGGATCACAGGAATGCAGTTCGTTTTTCACTCTTGCGACCCGTTTTCAGCAGAGAGTGGCCTGAAGTCTACTCTCTGCTAACGTCACAGATTTCAGTCCAGGCCCCAAATCATCCTGACAATAAAGTCTGGATCTGCCAGATTCCTGGACAGACACCCGGCTCAGCCTCTCAGCGAGCCACTGAGAGCCTGAGCCGTATGCTTCCGCCCAGCTTCCCAGTGAGCATGGAGGGGACAGAGCAGAGAGCTATGACTTAGGCCATTTCACACCTGCGGACCGTATGTCCGCTTTTTCATTCATCCGTTTGCGGATGAAAAAGGGACATACATTGGTCCCTATGAGATTGCAAGTGTCATGGGGTGAACATCCGCTGACACCCGATATCTTCCGCCTCCGCAATGATCCAAATCTGCAGACAGAAGAAAACCTTATTTTTCCTTCCATCTGCGGATCGGATCGAATGAACAAGGACATACGGTCCGTGTTCATCTGATCCCCCCATAGTGGAGAGCGGGGATAAATGGAGCGATCCCCGCTGAGCATACGGATGGGAAACCTTACTGATCCTCCCCATGTGAAAGGGGCCTTACAGTCAGCCACTCTCTGCTAGATATGTGCATTCCCGTTCGTACGAATGTTATTTTCGTACGAAAATGTTCATTTTCGTACCCGCGGGATAATGTGTACATACGAAAAAATTAAAGCACCAAAATACGAAAACGACGGGATTACGAATGAGCCGCATAATGAACAACCGCAAATACGAACGAACGATCCGACGAAAATACGACAAAACGAAAACGGCAAAAGAACGAAAATGACATCTATAACAAAAGATTTGCATTCTGTATTTTGTTTGAATCCCTTTTCTGTTCGTATTTTCAGTCGTATGTTCATTGTTCATATGACATCTATAACAAAAGATTTGCATTCTGTATTTTGAATTCCTTTTTTCTGTTCGTATTTTACATTCAAAATACAGAATGCAAATCTTTTGTTATAGATGTCATATGAACATACGACTGAAAATACCAAAAGAAAAATGATTCAAGATACAGAATGCAAATCTTTTGTTATAGATGTCATTTTCGTTTTTTTGAATGGGCAGTGAGTGAGTGTAGTTAGTGAAGCAGCTTCTCTTTTGTGCTGAGTACACTAGTACAGTGATTAGTGCAGTAAAGCCAAATACACTTTTCTGTGGATTTTCATCTGAAGGGAGATCAGTTGGCCAGACTTTTGAACCCAAAAATGGTTTTCTGATGGAGTTTAAAAACGAACACATTTTCTGAGAACGAACGGAAAACGATTGTTTTTATGTTTGTTGTTAAAAAAGTCTGACCAAGTACATGGGGCTTAACAATAGTTAATATGGATGAGCCGCGTGTCGAAAGTGCCGCGAATCCCGCGATATATTTACGAAAGTACAAAATTACGAAAATGCTTTTTCTGTTCGTATTTTCAGTCGCATGTTCATATGACATATGTCATATGAACATGCGACTGAAAATACGAACAGAAAAAGGATGCTCCCCAATCCAATTTTCTGACAGATAAACACACTATAATGTGCACTCTTTCTCACTCTTTGCATGGTTTCTTAAGGAAAAAAAAAGGAAAATATACTCCTAATTGTATTAGGAGTTAGAAGGACTTGGCATTAGTGTTAAAATACAAAATCCCAGTTGATTTTATTGGCGAGCCAAATGCAGCAAATGAAAAATGCATGCATTTGTGCTTTCAGGGACAGTCACTTTTAATGAAGAAAAGTAATCTCCACCTCAAATAAATCAGATGTGTGCACTGTCACCAGGGGGTCCTGTTTAGCCCCATGCAAATATTGACTTCCAGATAGTAAGTACTTGTATTGGATTTTTTGTCAAAATAGCTAATGATGTTATTGCAGATAAATCATTTCTCCTTACCTTCTTCTCTCATTTGCTCATACTTTCTCTTAGCAATGTATCGTCTCCAAGCTTTTTGGATGGTTCTGGCAAAGGTATCAAATTTTCTCTCTCTCATTTCCTCTAGTAAGAAGAGCTGTACAGATAGTATGTGTCATTAGATGCCATTTCTATGTATACCTATCTAAATTTTACTTTTTCCATGTAGTTATCATCAAAATGTCAATAACTGATAATTTTATATCCTCAACCACTTGCTTACTGGGTACTTAAACCCCCCTCCTGCCCAGAACAATTTTCATCTTTCAGCGCTCTCACTCTTTGAATGATAATTGCGCAGTCATACAACACTGTACCCAAATATAATTTTTTCCCACAAACAGAGCTTTCTTTTGGTGGTATTCTATCACCTCTGCGTTTTTTTTATTTTTGTTTAAAAAAAAATACAAAACCGTTCTAAATTTTGCAAACGGGTAATTTTTCTCCTTCATTGATGCACGCTGATGAGGCTGCACTGATGGGCACTGATGGGATAAACTGATGGGCACTGATAAGGTGGCACTGGTGGACACTGATAGGTGGCACAGGTGGGCACTGATAGGTGGCACTGGTGGGCAGTGAGAGGTGACACTGAGAGGTGGCACTGATGGTTGGCACTGAAGGGCATTGATAGGTTGCACTGGTGGGCACTGAGAATTGGCACTAATAGGTGGCACTGATAGCTGGAAGTGATGGGCACTGATAGGTGGCAGTGATGGGCACTGATAGGTGGCAGTGATGGGCACTGATGGGTGGCAGTGATGGGCACTGATAGGTGGCAGTGATGGGCACTGATAGGTGGCAGTCATGGGCACTGATGTGTGGCAGTGATGGGCACTGGTGGGTGGCAGTGATGGCCACTGATCAGCACTGGTAGGTGAGACTGATAGGCAGCACTGCTATGTGGCACTGATGAGGCACTGACTGGCACCACTGCTGGGCATTGATAGGTGGCACTCTTTTGCACTGGTGGTAACTGTGGGTACTGGCAGGTGGTACTGGTGGGAACTGATTAGGCAGATGTGCCTCTTCCACTGGGGACCGATGTCCCTTACACAAAAGCCGGTGATAGGCTTTTTTTCTCCTCGCGCTGTCACAATTACGAGCTTTGTTTACATCACATGATCAGCTGTCATTGACTGACAGCTGATCACGTGGTTAGGGGCCGGGACTGGCCCATTACTCGGATCTGTATTCCCCCAGGTCTCAGTGACTCTGTGTACATGTGTATATGTGTGTACGACTGTGTGTCCCAAGCGTGTCAAGATCCTACGGGGTAAAATGAAGACAAAGAAAAATGGATAGCCGCACTCCAAAACCTGATGGGTGGTCTTTTATTCAATAGACAGCATGTACAAAAATAGGGTCACAGCAGTGGAAACAAGGAACAGCCGACGCGTTTCGCACTGGATCAGTGCTTATTCATGGCCATGAATAAGCACTGATCCAGTGCGAAACGCGTCGGTGCACCGCCAGCACCCTCGGTATCCTGCACCACCTGTAACCATTTAGTGATCCCACCTGGAGCGGTGACTCCTTTCTCTCCATCCTACGGGGTAAGTGACCGCACCAGCCAGGAAGACACTGGATGCAAAAAGCGCCTAGAGGCGATTCAGTTTGCATGTGTAGTGCTATATAAATCATTCATTCATTCTGTGATCACAGCACGCGCCACGTTTTAACACTTCTCTACTCTACCCAAAACGATAAAACATTTTTTTAGCTATAGATATTTCCACAACCATATTGACCACACAGTTTGTAATCAGTCAGCAAACTCATAGAGATTAATTTACTAAAGGCAAATAGGCTGTTAATTTTGAAAGGGAATTTTCCCGTAGCTTAGTAAATGAGTTGAAAATTCACTTTGCAAAAAATCCCCAATCCCATGCAAGGAAAAAAAAATGTTGTCCTTGCACATGATTGGATGATGGAAGTCAAAGTGAAAATGCCCTAGTAAAATGAACAGCCTATTTGCCTTTTGTAAATCAACCTTATAGACTTGCATTGTGAGAAAAGCAGTAAAGTGCAATGTGAATGTTTACCAAGCCTACTGAATAAAGCAAAGCTGTGTTCACTTCAATAAACCAATCATGTGCTAGCAAAGTGAACACAGATTTACCTTACTTACTAATATTCACTTCAAGTGAACAGGCTTTACTCTTTTAGTAAATTAACCTTGCAGTGTTGCGCCCACAAAGCAAGCTATTAGCATTATCCAGTATTTTCATCTTGATTCTAACACACAAACATTTTGATAGTCTCATGCATCATAGGTACTATTATTAGACCTCATGTAGAAAGGCATTCTTGCCAAGCGCTTCATTCGTTATTCAATGTAAATATATGCATTGGAATGGCAAATTCAGCATTTGATAAGAAAAAGGTTACTTGGTGACCTTCTTTGCATGAGGTTCAAACACACAGTAGGACATTTTGTGTCCAAAGAGAAAAGCAACACAAAGCAGCCTCTGAATTGCCATGTGTACTGCTCAGCTAAAGCCAGAGGGATTTTGATTTCCTGTGTTTGATAAGCACTCTAAATGCATGTCACACTCAGAAATACAATACCGGTTGACATGAGCCTTTATTCACGGCACAGAGAAATTAGATTTTCCAGTTACACACAAGTAAATATTAACAACTATTTTCTGTTGCAGTTTGAAACACTGCAGTGAAATCTGACTATACGATCAGTATTGTACTGTATACTACTGTAGAAATCTAAGAGAAATTGCAAAAAGCACATTTCATACTTAGGCAGGCATTCAGAAGGCTTACCGATTCTGGATTCTTTACAAACACCTTGGTTCTTCCCATTTGGTACTGATCAGCATCCATATTTACAGACCTCAAGAGATGCTGCACTCCTTGCCGTTCATCCCCTCGCCATTTGGGCCATGTTTCCTGTGTCAGGATAGCGTATCTGGTAATAGCATATAATTATCAATATTTATAAATATTACACATTGTACCAATGAACTGTGAATGAGGTAATGCATGCTGTACCTTTGAAGAAATTTATTGAAAACCCTTCTATAAGCAAAGCCAGCTCGACGTACACGAATGTTCTCCTTTAGTCCTAGATATTCAACCTGATGTTTGACTCTGCAAAACACAAAATACTCACATTGGTAATCTTTATAGCTTTATTTATGCTACTGGTTTCTATAGGCCAGTGATTCTCAAATCTGGCCTCAAGTACCTCCAACAGTCCATTTTTTCAGAATTTCTCTTAGATAAATAGCTGTCCAAAATACCATTGGCCTGTTGGGGGGTACTTGAGGACAGGGTTGAGAACCACTGCTCTAGGCAACCACAGTTTAATGCATGCTACTATTATCTCTAGGCCACCACCACAGCTTAACTGTAAAGCTACAATTCATATAGCCCCACAGCAAAATTTAGATGCCCTCTTCCCCCCTTCCCAGCAACCTCTCTCTGTGACACCTTGCAGTGTCAGTTGGGATCATGATGTAGTTGATCTTGCTATAAATATGCCTATGTCATATTGCTGTGTATAGAAGACTGTGCAGGGAATTACCTTTAAATCTTAAAGAAGAACTGAAGGCTGAAAACTCACCTGTCTAACAGTCCTGTGTCAACTCTTGGGGCCTCTTCATTGGTCGGCGGGAGGCCATCATACTGGCATGCAGAGACCGGCCTGATGCTGTAAGCTGAGCCGTGCATGCGCAGCTCAGTTTACAGCACCAGGGAAGACAGCAAGCAGGCAGGTAGGGGCATTTTATTACAGAAGAAGACAATAAAGCGCAATGTCAGTTCTGCTTTAAAGCATACCTTCACTCTCCTGATTAATTTAAAGTTCCTCCCTCCTATTTTTTTTATTTATATTTTGCCACCCTTACTGACATTCTCACCAAGGCTATAATTAGGCAAGAATTAGGTCTCCTGCTTCCGTAGCATTCTGGAATTAACTTTTGACATATCCCAGGAAGTTGCAGGAATAGGGACTTGGAGTAGCTATGGTTGGACCTTTCACGTGTCCCCATCAGCCGGCTGCCTGAACCTGGAAGAGGCTGGCCAGAGAACACTGAGATAGTTGTGCAGGACCTGACTGACACCTGATCAAAGCAGGACAATACTGGATCTGCTAGGCTGGCGAGTATGTGACTTTAGGACATTGCTGCACAACAGGTAAAATGGCATTAAAAATAAAAATGGTAAGTGGAGTAAAGTTCCTCTTTAATCACACATGTCACCAGGCCTTTTTTTACTATTAAACTATTACATATTATAAATCACTATAAAACGTCCGTGCGTGGATCAAAATTTTACTTGGTTCAGCAGGGACCAGGCAAGTTCCAATTTATGTGGGCAATCTATGTACTGGCTGAAGTCAATCTACTTCTGTACAACCAGCCTGTTGGATTTTCCATATTTGAAAACAGCACCGCAGGCTTTAGCTGGCAGCGCTGTTTAATGCATTCTAAAGTAGGAGTCCCCATCCATATCAAATGTGTGGATGGGGAAATTTCGTCTTTTTTTTAAACCCTCTGCTTGAGCGGAAAACAAAACGTATCTATGGGTTGCTTGAAGCTGATTTCTATGTTTTTTTTTTATTTTAAATAGTTTGTTTGGACCAAGCTGTTTCAAACAAACTATTTTCTTTACTAATTCTGCAGAAGCTCGCCTGCAAAGCGCTTCGGCAGTGGCACTTTTCGGGCGCATTTAACCCTTTCTTCGGCTGCTAACAGGGGTGCCCCGCTAGCGACCAGAAAGGGACGATGATGCGGTGCCAGTCTGAAAGGGGTCTTACTCAAGAAAATAGTTTGGACCAGCTTGATCCAAACAAACTATTTAAAGTGGATGTAAACCCAATTCATAAAAGTTTGAGCTGGGCACATATATCTGCAGTGCTTTCTTATCTCTCTTCAAAGCATGTCCCGTAGCAGTCTCCTGCTCCATTCTGTGTTGGGAGGATGCTATAAATAGATTAGCAGAGTGCTGAACTACTCAACGAACAGTTCTGAAAGTCTCTACCTATGAGGAGAGGAGAGGTTTGCCTTTCCTCCAATCAGCTATCTTGAATGTATGGCCAGACTTAACTGCAGTGTTCAACAGGAAGAGAAAATCTTCTAACATGATCTGAACTTTCTAAAGAATATATAAAGCTGAAGACAGCAGATATACATTACGTAAATGTATATGTATTATCTGAGGCTGTTCACTTCACTAAGAGCGATCTGATGCCCCAGAGGTTGGCAGGTAAGTTCAGCTTTGCCTGAAGCCTCGTACACACAATAATTTTCCTCGACAAAATCCATCAAGAAACTTTGTGGCAGAGCTTTTTTGCCAAGGAAAACGGTCGTGTGTATGATTTTCATCGAGAAAACTGCCGAGGAACTGGACGAGGAAAAAAGAGAGCAAGTTCTCTTTTGTCTCGATGTGAGTCTCAATTTCCTCGTCGTGTTCCTCGTCGGGCTAGTTTTCGACGAGAAACACGTTGGTGTGTATGCTTAGAAACCCGCGTTTGTAATGATAATAGCACATTTGTCACGCTGTAACAGACTGAAAAGTGAAAATGTCTCTTACAAACTTTTACCTAACACGCAGTAACATGAGATTAGCAGAAGCAGCCCAAAGGGTTGTGCCAGTGCAATTGAACTTCCCCTGCTTTTGTATGTATTAAAGTTACCACGTTTGAGAATGAGGAGATTTGGTCTTGACTGTGTGTACGCAAAGACAGCTTGTCAAGTTTCCCGACAAGCCTAACAAGGAACTCGTCGAGGAAAATGATGTGTATTTCCCGACGAGTTCCTCGATCATGTGTACGAGACCTGAGTCTCCAAACAAGGAGGAAGTGCCAAAACATCACTTAATTTCAAAGGTAAAGACAATGCAAAAGCTGGCAGGGATCTGTCATTTTGCAGTGGTAGTGCTACTGCTCCTAAATAATAGACATTACCAGTTACATCATCAGAAGTTTTGATTGGCCAAATAACGTTTTTTTGTTTGTTCACCAGACTGGGAACAAGTTGGGTTGGAGTTGTACTCATGCTCACCCAAGCCTGCAGCACACCCCACTGGGCATCTCCAAAAATGCTTCCCCCTATTAATTACTAAGTAGTAATATAACTCTTAAGCCTCGTACAAACACCACTGCTTCTTGCCGAGAAAACTGTTTGTGTGTACGAGGCTTTCAGGTTTCTCGTCTGGAAATCTGGCCAGAATCTCGACGAGAAAAAAAGAGAACCTGCTCTCTTTTTTCTCGCCGCGATTCTTGTCAGCCTGTTTCCTGACGAGAAACCTGTCGCTGTGAAAACCTGCGCATGTTTGAAATGACTTTGACGCATGCGCGGTAGCTTCTACGGAATAGGTAGGGTGAAGCAAGATGGCGGCGTTGGCATCAAATGTGACGATCGCATGCTCATCGTACGCGATGACTACACCGCGTTCTTGCCTTTCAAGAGAACCGCGGTTCTTTTGAAAGGTCAGTGTGTACCCTCGGGCGGCTAGAGATTCTTGCCAAGAATCTCGTCAGGGAAAACGGCGGGTTTTTCCTGACGGGATTCTTGCCTGTGTGTACAGGGCCTACTGCCGCGTACACACGATCATTTTTTGTGATGAAAAAAAACGACATTTTTTGTGAAGTAAAAAACGACGTTTTTGAAACGTCACTTTTCAATGACGATGTTGCATACACACCATCGTTTTTTTCACAAAAAGCGAGGTTACGTTCACCACTCTTTTCCATTGAAGCTCGCTTCATAACTAGCTTCTGGGCATGCGCGGGTTGAAAAACGTTGTTTTAAACAACGTTTTTGCTACACACGGTGACTTTTTGTGAAACAAAAAACTACGTTTTGAAAAACGACACAAAAAATTCAAGCATGTTGGAATTTTTTTTTGGTCGTTTTTTTTAATACAAAAAATGACCGTGTGTACGCGGCATAAGAGTTAGTAGTTCGAGCCTAAAATGACAGCAGGGCAATCCACAGCTTGGCCAAACTTGCAAAGCTGCAATAGTCAGAACTAGCCCTGACTTATCAGTGGGAGAAATTATAGCAATTAAGCACATTTTTTAACTTGCTTATTAAATTGTTTCTCCTGCTTTTCACCTTAAAGCAGACATACAGGGGTCTCATTGTCATGTCAGCGCTTGACCCAATTAAAGTGTCAGGGTTGAGCACAGTTAGCCTCTTGCTCAAAAACAAAGTTCTTCTGCACCTAATTTTACATTTGCTTATTTGCTGTTTCCACAAACCTAACCAACTTTACTTACTCATATGAGCAAGTGTGTCATTTAGGGCAGATATGCCATCCTTCTAAACCCAAGCATGGGCATAGGTAGCCTGCTATAAATGTAAGCCTTATATATGAGCCAAAAAATACAAGTAAAAATATTTTTTTTCCCACAATAAATGTCCTGTTTGTTCATACCTGCTCTCTTCCCAGTCTTTAGACTTCTTTGTCTCATTTGGCTTGATACAGCGAATATAATGAGGTGTGCACTTCATCAGGGTATTTACAAGATCATTGGCTTGTTTCTGCAACAAAGATGAACATGTTAAACAGTAATATTAGATTACTAAATAATTATATTAATATGCGTATTGCCACACGATGACCAGTGCTAAACTAAAGGCAAACCTTTTTTTTAGTTTTGCATTGAGTGGAGTGGTATTAACCACTTAAGGACCAAGCCTCTATCTGAGATTTGGTGTTTACAAGTTAAAATATTTTTTTTGCTAGAAAATTACTAAGAAACCCCAAACATTATATATTGTTTTATTTTTTAACACCCTAGAAAATAAAATGGTGGTTCTTGCAATACTTTTTGTCCCACTGTATTTGTGCAGCGTTTTTACAAGCACACTTTTTTGGGGAAAAATACACTTTTTTAAATAAAAAAATATGACAACAGTAAAGTTAGCATTTTTTTTTTTTAATATGGTGAAAGATAATGTTATGCCGAGTAAATTGATACCCAACATATCACTCTTCAAAATTGCACCTGCTCGTGGAATGGAGACAAACTTTTACCCTTAAAAATCTGCATAGGTGATGTTTCAAATTTTCTACAGGTTACCAGTTTTGAGTTACAGAGGAGGTCTCGGGCTAGTATCATTGCTCTCGCTCTAACTATAATGGCGATACCTCACATGTATGGTTTGAACACCGTTTTTAAATGCGGGTGCTACTCATGTATGCGTTCACTTCTGCGCGCGATCTCGGTGGGACAGGGCACTTTAAAAAAAATATATTTTTCTTATTTTACTTTTTATTTTTACACTGTCTTTAAAAAATAATAATTTTGGATCACTTTTAATCCTATTACAAGTAATGTAAACATCCCTTGGAATGGATGAAAGAATGACAGGACCTCTTAAATATGATATCTGGGGTCTCAAAATTCCAACCTGGCCGTATTTGGCGGCCGGACGTGTTGCGTTATTGCGGCGGTGTGACACGTCATTACGTTGAACTGCATACCATATAAAGGGATTCCCCATCTCAGCTGAATAGCAGAGGAGTAATTTCAAAATTGAGAGGCTTTTTGACGGCAGCATTACGCTGGAGGTTTTCAATCTTCCTTCATGTACAAAGTAAGTTTGTTTGTTTTCTTCCCCTTTTATTGGGTAGAATTTTTCTTTGTGAGAGCTGGAAATGGAGAAATTTCTCCCTTTTTGGTCTCGTCTACAAATTGTGTATATCTTTTTATATATAGCTGTTGGGCCACGCTTTTGAGTGCCAAATCTTTGGATCTTAATACATCCAGCCGTCCTGTAGATGGGAAAGGTACCTTATTGTTGATGTTGGACTTTTCCTTGCTCTAACATGGGGAAGGCATCTGCTATTTGCTGTTTATGTACTTTAAATGGAAGTTGATATTTTTATGTATACTTACAGATACTCTATATTTATTTAAATGGAATATAATATTTCTATGCAATTCTAAACACTATGGGCCAGATTCAGAGAGCCATTACGCCTGTCTAACTGGTGTTAGACAGGAGTAATTTCAAATTTTGCGCGCCGTATCACTAGTTTGAATCCTCAAACCATGATACGGCGGTGTTGGGCTTCGATCTGACAGGCTTACGTCTTCGTACGCCTTCGGATCTACGCTGCAATCTTTTTGCGGCCGCTGGGTGGAGTTCGCGTCGTTTTCAGCGTCGGGGTATGCAAATGAGCTTTTTCCGGCGATCCACGAAGTTACGAGCGTCGTTCGCAACCGTGTACGTCATTTTTTCGCTACGTAAAGTTAAACCAGCTATTAGCTGGTCTAACGTTACGCGGCCCATGTTAAGTATGGCCGTCGTTCCCACGTCGACTTTCAAATTTTTTTTTTTTGCGTAAGTCGTCCGGGAATAGGAATGTCCGTAAACGACGCTACTCAAAAAAAAAATGACGTAACGACGTGATTTCGCGCAATGCACAGCGGGAAATTTCTAAACGGAGCATGCGCAGTTCGATCGCCGCGGGGACGCGCTTAATTTAAATGCCTCACGCCCCCTAATCGCGTAGTTTGATTCCGCCAGGAGAAATACAGTACGCCGCCGTACCTTACGGGCCAAAATCTCTCTGAATTCCTCCTAGAGCCAGGTAAAGTACGGCGGCGTAGAGTATCTCTGTATTTTTGACTCTCTGTAGATAGTGATACAATATCCCTGATGAAGATTCTTTTAATTATTAATTACCGAAACACGTTGGTAAAAAAAACTCTACTCGTCACCGCCTGTCTGCACCAGTGGTTAATTAATTATGTACTGGACAGTATCACTTTACTCTTGTGTTATCAATATGCATTTTTTTTATATTTGTATTCCATATGTCATATCTTGAAATTTCCAATTAACTTTTTTCTATAAATGTTTACAAATAAATACATTTTTATATAAATTTTATTTTTATTGCCTTAAAAATCCCAAATAGAGGTCCATACACACCTTCTTATGCTATAAGGGATGATGGCAATTACATGTCCAATTATAGGAGTCACCCCAATTTTTCAAATATTATAGGGTGAACAATACACACAAAACCTTGTTTTCTGACTCTTTTTATTGGATATGGACCCTTTTGGATGTGTTTTGTTCTTTTTTAAAACACATATTTTTCTCCCTAGAAATTCACTCAAGGGAGAAGTGTTTTTTGGTCTAAGTCGTTCCTTCTACTAAACAAAATTAGGCATCTCACTTTTTCTCTTTTTGTCTTATGGTCTTTCTTGAACATGGGAGAATGGGAGAAATTGATGGCCAATATTCAGAGGAGCTATCAGGGGAAAGAACAGGTCACCTCGGACTTATCTTCACTTTTCTTTAGTCTTACCAAGGATCTTGAAAATAAGTCAGCTTTGCACTGGCACATTCAATCACTGGAGAGATGTATTAGGGAAGATATTAATCCCATTAGTTTGAGGATCCAGATATTTCCTATTTTGGATAATATCACCAAGGATCCTAAAAACAATTGGGAAATGAAATTAAATGACCGTTTCAAGAATCTCATGTTGCTGCTACAAAATGAATATCGACAGCAATGGGAAATTGGTTTACTATACGCTCGACTCGCTCCGTTGAAAAATCATGAGAAATATGCCAATTCGGAAAAAAACCCTCAAAGAGCACTTAGAAGCCTTTGGTAAATCAATATTAATTAAAAAAGAGGAAAAATATTGGAGAGACAAAAATGCATTCAGAGAAGGTCGAGCTTATAAATGGAACCAGGATAAAAAAATTAAGAAAAAGAATCATAATTATACTTCTGATACACCTTCTAATTCCTCCTCCTCAGCTTCCTACCATACAGGCCGTCTTTTCGTAAAAATAAAGGGTTCCTTCCCTAAACAACATGAAATGGAAGGAGAAATCCAACAGAAAAATAAAAAAACGTACAACAGATTCACCACAGACCGAGTCATCACGTGGTGGAAGAGGTGGTGTGTACAACACAGTGAGAGGTGCACAAAATGGAAATACTAGAGACTCCTTCTCCAATCGAGGAAGAGGTAACAGAAAGGATCCTTTGACTGTCCCAAGGATACAACAAACCCAATTGGATGATTTTTTAGACAGAAGCAATGCACCCCCATTTCCTCTATCACCTCTGACACAACTTTGTAATTCAAACCATCCAGAATGAATATTGAGTGTTATCAATCTGTCCTCCCATACCCTGATATCAGCAGAACAGGTTGTAATATCATTAGGTCTGTCATTTTGTCCAAATAGCAGTATAGATAACATTGAGACAATCAAAAATATCAACCTTTTTGCCAGGAAACTGCTATTTAAATGTCTGTAAACTAAACAAAGCACTAAGGAGCCAGAAGTAGCCCCAAATTTAAAATCAGCCAATTTCAGTGCCCTTAGGGATCTGAATCTGCTGCTACAAGAAAATTAATCCTTAGACAAACTCTGGGAGGAAGAAATATACAGTGAGGAGAGTGAGGATGAAGTTGATGATAACCCTATTAAAAAATTCAAGAGGAAGTCACACAGCTTTCCCCCTCTAAATCAGAATCCAGGCATAGTGCTTTTCATAAGACAAACCTGTAAAGAAATTGAGGAACTAAAAGATCACACCAACAATTATAATTTGAGTTTGGAGCAAAACATGCACTCAAATCCTTAAAAAATAACATTGAAATAACAATCAAGGCATCAGATAAAGGGGCAATATTGTCCTAATGGACAATAGTAACTATGAGAACATGTGTCAAAAGATACTCAACAATACCAAATGCTACCGCTAAATGTCATCGTCTCTGGTGGATAGATTTAATCAAGAATTGTATTCACTTGTAGACAAGTCCCTCAATGAGCGTGTCATCACAAGAGACATATAGGTCTTCATCCGAACTAGACATGCCCGCCTGCCCACCCTCTATGCCCTACCTAAGGTGCACAATGACCTATTGAACCCACCCAGAAGACCCATCATCTCCGGGAACGGTTGGATCTCAAAAGGAATAAGTCAGATAATTGATCAACATCTTAGACCGCACGTTATGGATTTACCCTCCTACACGAAGGATACAATCCACTTACTACAAATCTTAGACAATCTGGTGGTCCCAGATTCAGCTATTCTGGTGACAATCGATGTGGAATCGCTTTACAACTGTATTCCAGACGATCTTGGTATTGCAGTCATTGGGCGAGTGCTTAGACAACAGGCAACCACTGAATAGAAATTTAATAGTTTTGTTCTTCAAATTTTGGACTTTATATTGAGGCGCAACATCTTTCTTTTCAAGGGCTCCCACTACCTCCAGGTACAGGGAGTGTCTATGGGAGTTGTGCTGCGCACCCTCATATATGCCAATATGTATCTGGGGGAGTGGAAGAAAGATTTCTTGCTGCACATGGATAGCTTTCACCATGAATCCTTGAAGAAATCAATTCTGTTCAGTAATTTTTTACACATTAGAAGGAACTGCACTACCAATGAAGACTTTCAAAGAGAATCAGATGACCTCACCACCAGATTCTTGATTACGAAGTCAGCCCTAAAAAAGGCATTTAATCCTGTCAAAGATACTACTAGACAAGACCTTATCTTTAAAACTAAAAGCAAAAATAAGAAAGATAAAACTAGGAAATCAAATGGATGGATAGCCGCACTCCAAAAAATCCAATGAGGAGGTCTTTATTAAGTGGTCAGCAGGTACAAAACAAGGTCACAGCAATGGGGAACAAGGGGACAGCCGAGGCGTTTCGCACTAAATCAGTGCTTATTCATGGAAGAAAGATAAAACTACCAGGATTATCATGAGATACTCTAACGAACATCATCAAATAAGAAAAATGATTATAAAATATTGGCACATTTTGACTGAGGATCCCATTTTGGGAGGAATCGTGACACTGAAACCACAGATTAGATATAAAAAGGCAGGATCAATCGGAAATATGCTAACACAAAGTGAATACAAAGGTAACTTAAGGAAAGACCCCTGCAAGACCTGAGGAACATATCCTTTTGGATCCTGTTCACAATGTGCAGTCGTAGGTAGGAGGTCACCTTACTGACACTGCTGAATGGAGAGATGTTCTGTCTGAACCATTTTGCTAATTGCAAAATGCAAGGTCTAATCTACCACATGCAGTATCAATTCGGTGCCTTCCAGGTGGGCAAAACTCGGCAGGAGTTTGGCAAGCAAGTCGAAAAACATATGCATAGTATGTGTATAGCAATTTATATCTTCCATTGGAAAGACACATTGCCAGAAAGCACAATTACATATTACCCAAGATCAATTTCTCTGTTTTGGATAGGCTACATACATACCTAGCCGGGGAGGCGACTGGAACACGGTCCTGCTCCAGCATGAAATGCGCTGGATCAGGTGCCTAAAGGCCACAACCCCCCTGGCTTAAAATTAAGTGGAGAGTTTCAGACCTTTCCTGGAAGGTTTCAGCTCAGGAAAGACGGATTGAAACTCTCAAATATATGGATTTTCTTTATATTTAAGTCATGATAGGTATCTGAAAGTTCCTATTTCTTATATGAGTGATGACAATCTTTGGACATATGCAAATTGGATCCATAAATCCTGGATGTGCCTCTCTGACATAATCCATCTCGAGCTACTCTCTCTCTTTCTCCTTTTCTGTCCACCATCAATATCTCTTATGCTCTAGGACCCGAGGAATTTTTTGAAAATTAGATGAACACACATAGGGTTTATTCTAATTATGTTTATAATTTATAATCTCTTTCTGAAATGTGGATCAGGATAGCCCTGAGGAGGAGATTATTGTATGATGATCTAGATTTCTGTACAGCAGAAGGCATTCCCAATGAACAATGAGCTAAGGAATTCCCCCCCCCCTTTTTTTTGTGGAGTTTTTTCACATTTTACACATTTAGAGACTCTTACACCTCTACCCAGCACAAAGGGGGCCCCATGTTTTTTTCTTTTTTTAAATGGTGGCCCTTTTTTCCTTAGGGGGTTTTCACCCCAGGAGATATTTTGTGCTGGCGGTTTTTGTTCCAATTGGGCCGCCCCTTTCTGTTCCAGATGTTTGCATCCTGACGAGTGGAGGTGTGTGGCCAGGGGGTTGTGCTGCGGATCATGTGCAGCGGATTGTCGGTGCATCGTTGTGACGTCTGGCACCGCCGCTGATTGTCCAACATTTCCGCCCGAATGAACTCCCGGATGTTTACATTTAAATCCGGGAGACATGAAGTAATGCAGCCTCCATATTACGCCACGTCCTGGCCGTAATTGATATCTGGTTGTGTTGCGTCATTGCGGCAGTGTGACATGTCACGAGGATGCTCCATACACCATATAAAGGGATGCCGGGACAGCATATGGAGCCACTCCCCTCCTCCACTGGAAAATCTGATAGGGGTTATACCCCTCCCTTACTCCATCCAAAATGAAAAAAAATCGTTTTTCGTATTGTTCTACTTTAAGCTGACCATACATAGGTCAAATTTCACAGGAATTGGCCAAAATATGAGCAATGGATGGCCCTGCTGACACCACCTGGCTCAACCTTGAAGGGGCGGGGATGAAAAATAATCAACTAAACAGTAACTGTAGCCACTGCTTGGACATTATGACAGCCACAGGTGTTGGGTGTTGGAATACAATAGCTGGCAACAGAAAATGTATTCATAGATTTTTCCATCTATTAAAAATCTAGTGTATGGCCTGCTTTTTATTTCTAGGGGCAAGAAAATAAACAAGAACACTCAGTGGCATGTTTATTTTTGAAGTCTAAAATTGTCCATGAAGAGTGGTCTGTCAGGCAGTCATTGCTCATATAGTTTATAGAGTAAGATTTGGGTAGCACACAAAATAAAGGGATTTTTAAATACAGCTTACCTGTAAAATCCTTTTCTTGGAGTACATCACGGGACACAGAGCGGCATATTCATTACTATGTGGGTTATATGGAGTACCTTCAGGTGTGGACACTGGCAATCTCAAACAGGAAGTCCCCTCCCTATATAACCCCCTCCCCTAGAGGGAGTCCCTCAGTTTTGTAGCAAGCAGTATGCCTCCCAAAATGGTCACCCAAAAGAGGGGTGGGAGCTCTGTGTCCCGTGATGTACTCCAAGAAAAGGATTTTACAGGTAAGCTGTATTTAAAAATCCCTTTTTCTTTCTCGTACATCACGGGACACAGAGCGGCATATTCATTACTATGTGGGATGTCCGAAAGCAATGCTTTAATGAGGGGAGGGAGACATCTTCCAAAGAATGATTCAATTTAGAGATAAACTCAAATCATAATAATAATTCCAACTTAGTCAAGAAAAAACTTTTTTTTTTTTTTTTATAACCAAGGGTGTTTCTGATCCCGAGGATTTCAAACTGCAGCCTGTAGTACTGCCTGACCAAAGGCAGCATCCGCATTTCTTCTCACGTCTAGTTGATAAAACCTTGTAAACGTGTGGACTGATGACCACGTTGCCGCCTTGCATATCTGAGCCATAGAGATCTGATGGTGTGCTGCCCAAGAGGCGCCCATGGCCCTGGTAGAATGGGCCTTTACCGACAACGGAGGAGGCAACCTCTTCAACCCGTAGGCTTGAATGATTAATTGTCTAATCCATCTCGAGATGGTGGATTTTGCAGCTGCCTGCCCCTTCTTGGGGCCATCTGGTAGAACGAATAACACCTCTGTTTTCCGGATCTTTTCTGTAGCTTTAAGATAGGCCTTCATGGCCCGGACAATATCCAAGGTATGCAGCAACCCCTCCTTTCTAGATGTAGGTTTTGGAAAGAAGGATGGAAGTACCAAATCCTGGTTCAAGTGAAATTTGGATATAACCTTTGGTAGAAAGGAAGGATGGGGCCGGAGAACTGCCCTGTCCTTATGCAGAACGAGATATGGTTCCTTACACGATAAGGCTGCTAATTCTGACACTCTCCTGGCCGAAACTATGGCGACCAAGAAAACCAACTTTCTTGTCAGTAAGAGTAAAGGAATCTCAGCCAACGGCTCAAAAGGCTGTTTCTGTAGAGTGGACAGGACAAGATTTAAGTCCCATGGACAAATTGGTGACTTGACAGGAGGATTAATACGCAAGACCCCCTGTAAGAAGGTCTTTACCAGCGAGTGGGTGGCCAGCGGCCTCTGAAACCACACTGACAGAGCTGAGATCTGTCCCTTGATTGTGCTTAGTGCCAGGCCTTTATCCACTCCTAGCTGGAGAAAACTTAACACCCTATCAATAGTATATCTGCGGGAATTCCATCTTTTGGATTCACACCAGCCTACGTAGTTCCTCCACACCCTGTAATAAATCACCCTGGAGACCGGCTTCCTAGCCCTAATCAGGGTAGGAATTACCTGCCTAGACAGGCCTCTATCCCTGAGAATCAGGGATTCAGCCTCCAGGCCGGCAAATTTAGACGCTGTAATGTAGGGTGGAGGATCGGGCCTTGTGAGAGTAGGTCTGGTTGTAGAGGAAGAGTCCAAGGGTCTCCCACTGCCATCTTCAGGACTAGTGAGTACCAAGTCCTCCGGGGCCAAGCCGGAGCTACTAGAATGACTGGCTTGTTCTCCACTCTGATCCTGCGCAACAGGCGCGGGAGTAACTGTAGTGGAGGGAATGCATATAGAAGTCTGAATTGATGCCAAGGGCAAACCAACGCGTCGGTTCCGCAGGCCATAGGATCCCTCGCTCGCGACACGAACCTGTCTAGTTTCTTGTTGAACCTGGATGCCATTATATCTACGTCCGGCATTCCCCACCTCTGGCAGATTGTCTGAAAGACCTGGGGATGCAGAGACCACTCCCCTGGCACCAGACTCTGGCGACTTAAGAAGTCTGCCTGCAGGTTGTCCACTCCGGGAATGAATATCGCCGAAATGCAGGGTACATGAACCTCTGCCCATTGAAAAATCAAGTTCACCTCCCTCTGAGCTGCCTGGCTCCTGGTTCCCCCTTGGTGGTTTATGTATGCCACCGCCGTGGCATTGTCTGACTGGATTCTCACCGGGAACCCCTTTAATCTGGAGGTCCAAGCCAGAAGGGCTAGGCGGGCAGCTCTGATTTCCAAGATATTGATGGGGAGCTGCCTCTCTGCTTTCACCCAAGTTCCCTGGCGGGAGAACCCCTCGAAGACCGCCCCCCAGCCTGCCAGGCTGGCGTCTGTGGTAACTACCTTCCAGACAACAGGGCTGAAGGATTTTCCCTTTAGAAGATTCTGAGGGTTCAACCACCAGGCCAGGCTTTGTCGGACCCTTGATGATAGCGTCAAAGGGGACTCTAAGGCATGTGCCCTCTTGCCCCAGGCTGCTAGAATGGCTGCCTGTAGGACGCGAGCGTGGATCTGAGCGTATGGTACTGCCTCGAATGTGGCCACTAGCTTGCCTAGTAATCGCATACACAGGCGAATAGTTGGACTTTTCTTGTTTAGAACCAACTGAACCAACCCCCTGATAGCTTCGATCTTTACAAGGGGCAGGAACACCTTTTGATGTTCTGTGTCTAACCTCATGCCGAGGTATTCCAACTGCTTTGTAGGCTGGAACGCTGACTTTCCCCGGTTCAGGACCCAGCCGAATTCTTCGAGGTACTGAACCGTGAGGTTTACTGCCTTTTGCAGACCCGGCCGTGAGTGATCTATGATTAAAAGGTCGTCCAAGTATGCTAGGACTGTGACCCCTTGGATCCTTAAATTGGCCAGAATTGGGGCTAGGATCTTCGTGAATACCCGGGGGGCCGTGGCCAGCCCGAAGGGGAGCGCCCTGAATTGGAAGTGTCGCTGCCCCACCGCGAAGCGTAAAAACCTTTGATGCGACTGAAAGATTGGTACATGAAGGTAAGCATCCTTTATGTCTATGGAGGCCAGAAAATCGTCCTTCTGAAGCGCGGCGGTTGCTGACCGGATGGATTCCATCCGGAAGGAACGAACCCTTAGGTAACCGTTTAACCTCTTTAGGTCCAAGATTGGCCTGACATCGCCGTTGGGCTTTGGTATGACAAAGAGGTTGGAATAGAAACCTAGGCCTTGCTCTTGGGCTGGCACTTCTATAATTACGTCCTGGCAAAGCAGGTGATCCAAAGCTGCCAGCATTGAGGCCTTCCTCGCTGGATCCCTTGGTAGCCTTGATTCTTGAAAATGAGGCGGAGGATAACTTAGAAACTCCAGTCTGTAACCTGTGGTTACAGATGCCCGGACCCATTTGTCGGGGATCTTGGCTTCCCAAACTTCTGCGAAGAAACGAAGCCTTCCCCCCACCCGCAAGAGTGGGGGCGCCCCTTCATAAGGCAGACTTAGGGGCTGTCTTTGACGGCTTGCGATACCACGGCCTCTTACCCCCAGGGGTCTGTCCCTGCGATCTACTGTTAACGTTGGATCGTGCAGGCGGCCGTCGATACTGCCTGGAATTTGAGGGCCCCGAGACAGGAAAGAGCTGCCTTTTAAATGTAGGAGCCCGGAATGTCTTTTTGACCGGTAAAAGGGTACTTTTGCCATTTGAAATAGTCTGAATATATTTATCCAGATCCTCTCCGAAGAGTCGTCCTCCATGGAAGGGAAACCCTGCCAGAAGCTTTTTGCATGGGGGCTCCGCCGCCCAGTTCTTCAACCATAAGAGCCTTCTCATGTGCACCAAACATAGTGATAAACGAGAGGCCTGCTGGATGGAATCTTTTATAGCATCTACCGCAAAACACAGAGCTCTGGGAATATCAGAAAACTCTTCTGCTTGTTGGGTAGGCATGTCCCTTAACATTTCCTTTGTCTGGTCTTTTAATGCCTGACAAACTCCAATTGCAGCCACCGCTGGCTGCACCACTGCTCCTGCCGTAGCAAAGGATGCTTTTAAAAGTGTCTCTAATCTTTTATCAACTGGATCTTTAAACATGTGTATGTTTTCCACCGGGCAAGTTAGTGATTTATTCACACATGAGATGGCTGCATCCACTACTGGGAGCCTCCACCTCTTGGAGAACTTTTCCTCCATGGGGTAAATGACCGCAAACCTTTTCGGTGGCAGAAAAATCCTGTCCGGCCGTACCCAATCCCGAAAGATCAATTCCTCCAAGAGAGGATGGACCGGAAAAACTGTGTTGTTTAACGGAGCTTTCAAAGAGCCCAGAGAGGATACCGGAGGAACCTGAGGCTTTGGCAATGGTAAACTAAATGCCGAGCGGACCATGTCCGTCAAAGACTGTACCCACAGTCTTTCTGTCTGGGAGTCTGAAAATGGTTCCTCAGAGGCAGATCCCTCAATCCCTGAACCCTCTTGGTTCAGGTCTAGTTGATCCTCCTGTGATTCCAATTCCTCTGGAGAGAGAATCTCAGCATCTGAGGATACACCTCCTGGTGATGGGGATCTAACCCGTTTCCTACCAGGAATAGCTCTAGCGATCAATGTTGCTATTCTCTCTTCTAGCCCCCCTAGGGATACGGCTAGCATCTCCTCTGTGATGAACACAGGGCTGGGCTGATCTGGGCCAGCCTCCGCACCAGATCCCCCTAATGGCTCATCCAAGGCGCTTCTTAAATTAATAAGTTGCGGGGAAAGTATCGGCATATCAGAATCAGAAAGGGAACCCTTTTGTTTTTTGGTCTTTTTTTTTTTTTTTTGTACCCTTTGACCCCGAACCCTTGGAAGCCATAATACAAAATCGAGGGACTCCGCCCACACAACAGACTGTAGTGGGCAGGAGTACAAAAATCAGAGTTTAGGGGACAATAGACCACTAATGCCCAAAAACTGATGGGATCCCGTATGTTCTTTTTTTTTTTTTTTTTTAAATATATTATATATTTTCTCTTGACAACATACAGTGACCCCAAACTAAGTTTGCCAGCCTCCAATCCTGCTGCAAAAAAGGGGGATTTCTTGGCTTAACAAAAAGGCATTGGAACAAAGTCCACATGTACTACCCCTCTTCCGCCACCGGGAGTCACTGTTCTGCCGCTCTGCGTCCTCTCCTCTGAAAATCAGCCTCAGACTGAGCACTGACAATGCCTGCTGTCTATAACAGCACAAAGGCGCGCCCCTGTATGACGCCGCAGGCACGCCCCCCCCCGCCCTCCTGTGTGAACGGCGCGAAAAACGTCCATAAGACGTGCGCGCGCACGCGCGCGCGCGCGTATGCCGGAAACAGGAGGAACATGGAGGAGCCGTGCTGCTGGAGATCCAGGAACGCAGAAACAGGCGGCAGATTCAAACCCCCGGCCAGGTAGGACTCTCCAAAGGCCCCTAGGGATCCTTACTAGCCCTAGGAAGAAACAGCAGGTTTAGCTAGCACACATACTTAGACAGGGGGACCTAGTGATGGGGGGGGGGAAAAGGTGTCATCCTGTCTCTCTTTAGACATAGTGAACAAGGTTGCCCATGCAGAGCATACTTAGGCTATCCCCCCTTTTAGGTTACCCCGGAGAGCCTGCTGTCGAACCAAGTCCCGCAGGCTCCCCCTTACCTGCTCCATGCTGCAGGATGTTTGTCCAGCAAACTGATCCAATCTTCTCCCATCTCCGTGGGTAGCGTAGTAGACCTTCAGGCCCTGGGGTCCTATGAAGGTACCCACTGTCCTGGACCTATATAGCACCCTGGCAAACAGGAACTTATGGTTTTTACAAACTCCAAGTCCTGGGCCCAGGGTCCAGCCCTCCAAAGAGGAGCATTATAGGCAAAAACCCCACGGCTTGGGGCCCGGGTACTGTCCACTTTGGCACTGAGGCTCCTTGGACAGATCCGGTTAGCCCGCCCTTAATCCCAAGGATGTGGAGCAAAGCTATTCCGTGACCAACACCTAAGACACTGGCGAAAAAACTGAGGGACTCCCTCTAGGGGAGGGGGTTATATAGGGAGGGGACTTCCTGTTTGAGATTGCCAGTGTCCACACCTGAAGGTACTCCATATAACCCACATAGTAATGAATATGCCGCTCTGTGTCCCGTGATGTACGAGAAAGAAAAATGGCACTTCATTACACTACACCACGGTTGGTGCATGTGTCCCCATGCTTACAGCATAGCAGCGCCAGATTGGCAGCAGGAAACATTAACATTATAACATTAACATAACCAACGTTACTAGATGTATTAACATGGATATTAACATGGATATGTTATATTATTAACAGATAATTATATAATAGTGAGATAAGTTTTGTATTATTGCTACCTTTATTTTCGAGCTGGCTGTTGTTGGTCTACTTTTCTTGTCTGTATCCAGTTTTTCCGGGAAAAGAATCTGTATAAAATTGCTAAGTAGAAATAAGTTGGCAATATTATTTCAGATATTAAATTGTTGCATTATCATCTTTACTCATTTCTCAGCTTGTAAAAAGAATAGTTAAACCTAAGGGCAGCGAAAACACAAAATGCAGACAGGATCAAATTTGGAAGTTCAATCCTAAACTATATGTGCATATGCAGATACAAAACAACACAACGTTCTGAAATTATAAATCAAAGTTTGTATTTAAGCTACCTTTAATTTTTATTAGATAGAAGTGTCTATATTGCATTGTACAACAAGTAAAAAATGTGCAAAGTGGTGACGTCATCACCCCTCGCCTGCCAGTTCATCTGCGTTCTGAGCCTCGTCTGAGATCCCTCCACCGCAGCTGGCTCCATTCCATCAGCGGTGAGAAGACATCTATCTCCCTCCACTCCACAGCACTCTTGCAGGATCAGGAAGTGAATGGCGAACCGGATGACACCCAATTCTCCCTTTTACGTGCCTACTATAACCACCTAAATGTGAGTGGTCATTATCTGTGTTTATAATAAACTGTGTTAAAACTATTGCACCCAGAGGCGCCTCTTACCTTGTTGGGCCAGATTCAGGTAGATGGGAGCATCTTTGCTCTGGAGTAACGCTTCTTATTTACGTTACTCTGACGACCCTTTCAGTGCAAGTACTGTTATTCACATAGCAGTTGCGCGTAAACTTGCGCCAGAGTAACGATAATGCACTGGCGTAACCCGACGCAAGTGGAAGTGGGTGTGATCACATGTAAATGATGGGCGGAGCCCAGCGCAGAGGCTTACGTTCAGCGCATCATCCACGGAGCATGCGCAGTGAGTGCGGCTCCACTCGCCCCCTTGTGCGCATGCTCACAACTTCCGTCGGCACCACTTCCCGGGAAACGTCAGCGCAATGCCTTCCGTTGGGCGCTTAAAAGCGCAGGCGGAAACGCCATTCCGGCGCAAAAGTATTTCCGTTTCCCCCCACCCCAGGGAAGATACTTTTGTGCTGTGATGGCTGCTCCCGCTACCCCCAGAGAGAGGAGGAACCTCAACTTTAATTCACAGGAGGTGTCTGTGATCATATCCGCTATGGAGACTTTTAATCATTTTCTCCATGGCAAAAAAAGCCGTAAGACCAGCCGGGAGAGGAAGCAGGGCATCCTGGACACCATTGCTGGCCGGGTCAATATTTTGGAGTACTCCACCCGGACTGCTGGTGACATTTAAAAAAAATTAATGATCTGCGGCGCAAGGTCCGTGGCAAGGTGGCCACCATCAGGAGGCATGAGAGGGGCACAGGTGGTGGTCCCCCATGTCCGGTCACCCTGACCGCGGAGGAGGAGGTGGTCTCTCGCTGCCTGGAGAGGGAGCAAGTGGAGGGGGTCCCTGGCTATGACTCCATGGAGGAAGGCTCCAGGACAGGTAAGTGTTTTTTATCCCCTATTTGATGTGTTGCATTTGGGGGGGGGGAGGGTACATGTGCCAAGTGTGTGGGACCACCAACATGTGTCTGCTTTGTGTCATCCACAGATGACGGAGCTGGGCCATCATCTCTCAGCGGCCAGTCCACCCCATCCCCCCAACGCCATCGTGTGCCCGAACCCCTGGGTGGTGAAGACACCGAGGTGGAGGAGGAGAGTGCCCACACCACACCTGCCGAGGTGGTTGTGGAGGATCCTGCTGTGGCAGAGCAGGACTTTTCTTTAGTGTTGGAGGACTCCTCCCCTTCTCCAGGGCCGTCTGTCATCCCCTCCCCCATCCTTGGAAGCCCCTCAAGGGCGACTCCATCCCCCCGGGGACAACCATCTTCTGGCCCCAGGAAGGCGACCCAGAAGACCAGGGGGGTGTCGGATGTTGTCCAGGGCCACTTGGCGAGGGATAACGCCAGACAGACCCAACAAATGGGGGAACTAGTTGGGCACTTGGAGAAAGTGGCTGACAGCCTGGGCTCCATTGCCCAGATAAGCAACGCAGTGCAGGATGTCAGCTGCAACTGCGCTGCAGTGGTGACCAGTTTGGGGGAGGTGCAGGGGGATATTAGGCACCTCACTGCAGCCGTCCAGGCCAACACTGCTGCCATCCATGGGAACAGTGCTGCCATCCGGGACCAGGGGAGGCTGAGTCGGCGGGCCCAGCACTACCAAGTGACCCGGCAGCTGAGGATGCAGGGCCAGACAAACAATTTCCTCGGCCGGATAGCCATGGCCTTGGAGGGCATGCAGGCCACACCTGCCAGGAGTGGCCCACCCGGGGATCAGCCACCTCCAGATGCCCCCCCACCCCCACCCACTCCATCCAGGCAGCTGAGGAGCCAGAGAGGTTCGGCAAGAAGGAGCCCCCGGCATCCCCGATGATTATTTTATTTTTTGTTCTGATTTATACTCAGGTTATGAGATTTTTATTTTTTGTTCTGATTATGCTCAGGTTATGAGATTTTTATTTTTTGTTCTGATTATGCTCAGGTTATGAGATATTTTATTTTTTGTTCTGATTTATACTCAGGTTATGAGATATTTTATTTTTTGATACTGCACACGTTGCAGTGTGAATGGTGTGTGAATGTGAGGGGGTGGCACTCCTGACAGTAAGGGGTGTCACCCTCGGCCGTGGTGGTGAAGTTAACCCCACGGCTGTATGAATGACGTGTGAAAGGTGTATGAATGGACAGTGACATCATTGGGGCCTTGACGCTGGCGTTGCTGCTCCCAAGTCCTACATGCTGGACTTGGGCTAATCCAATGCGATGTGCATGTGGTGTGTGTGATCTAGGGACATCAGTGGTGTACACGCGTGCATTGTCTGTGTGATTAATGTTTTGGTTTAGTGTCCAAAGATGCCTACGGCGAGGACCCTCCTGACTGCTCTTCCATCAGCAGACTGGGTGTCCTCTGGCAGATGGGGACTGTGTGGGTCGGGGGTCAGGTCATCACGCATGTCAATCTGCAGGCCTTTTCTCATAGCAAAGTTGTGCAGAATGCAACATGCACCGATGATCCGACACACAAAGGTAGGGGAATACAATAGGGTCCCCCCAGACTTATCCAGGCATCGGAAACGGGACTTCAGGAGCCCGAATGTTTGCTCCACCACTGCACGGGTTTTGATGTGTGCTTCATTGTATTTTCTCTCTCCTCTGGTTTGGGGGTTCCGGAAAGGAGTCATTAGATGGGGTCCCAGTGCATATGCAGAGTCACCTGGAAGGGAAAAGACAGGAGGATGTTAGTCATGCATGTACCACTTCTGTTGTGCATCACGGGAGGGGATAGTCATGGCTGCCACCCATGTCACTCACCAACCAGCCAGCTGTCCCCATACATGTTCTGTTCGAATTCTGCTGGGATGGGGCTCTGATTGTATATGAAGCTGTCATGGCTGGACCCGGGGTGTTTGACACGGATGTGCCATATGAGGCGTTGGGCATCGGCTATCACCTGTACGTTGATGGAGTGCCAATGCTTCCGATTGCGGTATATGTGCTCTGTGGCACTGGAGGGCTGGAGTGCCACATGTGTGCAATCAATGGCCCCCACAGTGCGTGGGAATCTGGCAATGTTGTAGAAATCTGTCATTGCCTTCAGCCGCAGCTCCTCAGTGGTGGGTCTGATGAACTGGTTGGACATGCGTCTGAGGATTGCGGGGACAACCTGGTGCACACATCTGCTCACGGAGGACTGTGACATCCCAGCCACCACTCCACTTGTACGCTGGAATGATCCACTTGCAAGGAAATGAAGTGTTGCCAGTACCTTCACCAGTGGCTGCACTGCTTGTGAGCGGTGTGTCTTGCTGGTGATGTCATCCTGCAGGGTTGTGGTTAGTTCAAGTATTGCATCTGGGCTGAATCTGAAGAGGCGATACACCTCCTCATCCCCCATGCCAAAGAGGCTCATGCGCGTGCGGTATATCCTCTCACGTGCCCGCCTCCTTCGTTCCGGGGGACCCATCAGTAGTTCTAGGACCACGATTGCCCCTGGCATGTTGGCACACAGAGGTGTTGTCCTTGCAAGTGTGGTTGGTCAGCTAGCTCTTATCGTCGGTAACGCTGCTATAGCTGCTCTCCTGCTGACCTGTGACCGTCTGGAGTAAAGATAAAGCAGCCTTTTGTAGAAATAACTTTGCGCCGGACGGACGAGATACGCGCCGCGCATGTAGCCAGCGTATGGTGCTAATCCGTTCGTGAATCGGGAAATCTCCCTCATTTGCATATTTGCAGGGGAAATCAATAGGCGCGACTGATGCGCCAAACGAAATTATGCGCTGACGGGACTCTGGCGCCGGAAAGTTAAGCCGATCGGAAATGGCCCGTTTTCGGGCGCATCTAGTTTGGTGGGTACGGCCACATAGAAACGACGGCGCATCTTCACAGTTACGCGGCGCATATCGAAATACTCCAGCGCAAGTCTTGCTGAATTTGGCCCGTTGTCTCTATATTGCATTTATCTTTAGCTAACAAGGTAGAGACTGACCATTAAACATAAATATAAGATGATGCTTATTTGGTTTTTGATATTGGGTCATTTGGCCTTTGGCATTGTGTTACTTACTGAAATCAAGTACTGCCCAGAAGTATAAAAAGTAAAAGGCAATATACTGTATGTTTGCTAGAATATAGTGTACTTACAACTCACTGCTCTGCATTAATTCAATGAGGTCTATGAATAAAACATCTCGATTTCGCTCACAGAAACCCTCAATATCATAAGATACCTGGTAGGACACAATACAAGATGTTACACAAGACTGCAGCACTTCTTATTTTCTTACTTTAACATTCTTATTCAATGTTATAAAATCATCATTCATTCATATATAGCTATGGTAACATGTTTCTTTACAAAATAGGTCCATAAATAAGACATAAGAACATATATAAGTGCAGGCTTCCCTAATTTAATTGGAATTGATCTAATTGCTCTTTACCTTTCCAGCATAATGGTGAATAACAAAGCCAGAATTCCAGTTATTAAAGTGTTCATGCGTCCCCACAGCAGCTTGGAGTTTTTGTAACAGGGTCTGGTCTGCACCCCCACTTGTAGCGTGCATAGTGGCACAAACATCATCTAGCACGCTCATGATTCCTGGAGGATTCTGACAGGAAAGTGAACATTACACTTTATCAATACAGTCATATGCTGATATTAATAATCCAAAAAAATATTAATGAGTCGCTCAGTCAGACATCACATAAGAGTTACATTAATGACCCCCAATTACTGTCGCAATCTTTGTTGCATGTTTATTGTTTTACTCACCAATTTGTTCTCAATGAGGTCACACACCACCTTATTATTGAAGTATTCAATTGGAGACCATGTAATGCCTTCTGCAACGTATTCATCCTAAATGAAGTTTCACAGAAATTATATACAATTATGGATATTTTTATATAAAAAAATTATATATTTTTCAGGTTGTCATTATTGGGTATTGTTTTTAGAATTTTGAGCAAAATGCTGTAATGAATTTAATCCATTCTGGAATAAGGCTGTAACATAACAAAATATGAAAAAAGTAAACAAATTCATATTCATATTGGGTGAAAATAGGTTCCTATCGAAAAGACTGTTAGACTAGTGCTTCTTGATGGGGCTGTGCTTATTTGTGGTTTGCTGACAATCTGTAAACATCCAGTTAGGCGCAGAACAATTTTTTTTTAATGCATATTGTGTGCCTTTTTCATTTTTTTTCCTATCTCAAATGACATGTTATTAAATTGCATATTTTATCTGTAGTCAAACTAAGATAGAGTGCTGTACCTGCTCTGCTTTTAACGTCAATTCAATGAAGATCTGTTGCAGTTTTTCATTTACAAAATTGATGCAAAATTGTTCAAAGCCATTTTTCTGTGTACAACATAGATAGGATAAGTGGTTATTAGTTGTGAAACTAAAAACAAATTTTACAAATACCGTAGCTTCTATCATATATGGTAATGTGCACGATAGAATAGCAACATCTACATATTGTAATATCTTTCCTTTGCTATTATAACGAATACTTATTCTATATGCGTGTACCAAAGTAATCATGACTTTTTTTTCAGGCTTGTTCTCTTCATTTTCACCTGGTCATTTGGCAAATACCACACTTTCTATATCTTGTTGCTTCACAGGCTGGACTCCAAACATGTCTATCTTTGTTTATCTCCATTACATAATGGATTTATGGTATTAGTAGTTTAAACAAGGCAGATAAAAAGTGACAAGGACAGGCATTCTCTATATTTGCTGAAAATGTCCTTAGTCTGAAAAATTGAACCAATGCAGCCACTACCATGTCTAAGGATTAGTAAGATGCAATATTATACATGTTTTTGTTTAAATACACTTATCCATTTTTCTGCCAGAACCCTTATATAACACTTATCCTACCTTGTCTTATACTGGAAGAAACACACCAAAACTTTGCCTGCTAGCCTTGGGCCAACAGATCCCTGCATCAAGATGTTAGCACTGAGAACTACAGTATATTGGGATTTTGTAATGGGGCACTAATATGCCAGTAAGAGCCCATACACACTATTAGATTTTCTGCAGATTTTTGGCATCAGATTTACCAAAACCATATAATATCAGGTCAAACCTTAATGCCCTGTACACACGATCAGTTCATCCGATGAAAACGATCTGATGGATTTTTTCATCAGATATCCGATGAAGCTGACTTTCATCAGTCTTGCCTACACACCATCAGTTAAAAAACCGATCGTGTCAGAACGCGGTGACGGAAAACAAAACAACGTGCTGAGAAAAATGAAGTTCAATGCTTCCGAGCATGCGCTGACTTGATGGATTTCACCACAGACGATCGTTTTTTTCTATCGGTTTTTTAACCATCAGATAATTTTAAAACAGGTTCTAAGTTTTTTCACCAATGGGAAAAAAAAAACGATGGGGCCCACACACGATCGGTTCGTCTGATGAAAACGGTCCATTAGAACGTTTTTTATCAGACAAATTGATCTTGTGTACGCGGCATTAGAGTTTCAATTTATATGCAATCAGGCAGGCCCTTGAACTACATGGTTTTGGTAAATCTGAAGACAAAAATCTGCAGAAAATCTAATAGTGTGTATGAGGCTTTACTAATAACCTGTTACCATGAACAGAGGCGATTCAGTTCGCATGCGTTGCGCTATACAAGTCATTCATTCATTCATTCATTCATGAACAAGTTGTTAGATACATTGGTGGTTAAGTAAACATAATAAAGTGCTTCATGCTTGAAATTAGTAATGTAATCAATTAGAATAATAATTAATCAAAAAAAGTTCATAAGTCCTTCAGTAGTGTAATTCCAAATCATGCACCATCACCATGTGCAGTGTCTTTGTAGGTTACACCCGAAGAGTGTGGTTAAATTTCCTACTCACCAAACGGACATGAACTTTTAATTATAAAGAAGGTCGAAACAGGCTGATTTTATGGAACAATATTGACGCTTCCTGATGACGTTGCAGAATGAAACATACGCCGAGGCGCAGTTTTGAACATGTCACTTCCGTGTTTACACTTTCGGATTATCACTACAGTGGTGTAACGCATGCCCACTACCGAGCGCAGGCCGGGCAGCTGCTGACTCTGTCTGCTGATCTATGTTATCATCCTCAGTCCCACAGGGACCTCCAAATGTAAGCAGCCAATTTGGAATTTGTTTTTAATATGTTTTTTTAATAAACCTTACTACGCTATGGTCCCTTTCATATTTTATTTCTAATGGGTTACTGTGGTGGAGAGGAGGCTTTAAATGGAAAGGTTCCCCATCACATCTTCTTTGGTATTCAAGCAAGCTTATTGATCCACAAAATCAGCCTGTTTTGAACTGCATTTATTTTATATATTGTTTATACTGGAGCCTAAAGGAGTTGTAAATGAAAACATTTTTGTTGCTTAAATGACTGTTTACAGGGTATAGAGACATAATAGTTAACTGATTGCTTTTAGAAATGATTACAAATAGATAAAAATCAATCATATAATGTGCCTGCAGTTTCAGTTTTGTTTTTCATCTAGTTTCATGTTTCTGTGAAGTACAGAGACATAGAGCCAATACAGGGCAGTGTTTGTTTTTAAAATCAAAATGATTGGTTCTGAGGGGTTTTAGACACACAGTAATTACACCTCCTTGATCAGGGACCACAGAGAGAAGCTCCCATGAGTTTTTTTCATAAGGAAACAGACAAGCAGGAAGTGTGGAGATCAGAGAAAGATTACAGCAACTTCAAAGCAAAAACGAACAATGAGGACATGAAGCCAGGATTGCAGTAAGGTAAAGGAAGCTATTTAGCTAAAAAAATGTTTTCCTTTAGTGACCCTTTAACTCCCTGACAGGAAGATGCAATGAACTACCTCAGGGCTCCACAGCGCCTTGGTAGTTCATTGAGAACTAGAAGCAGACAGCTGCTATGGATTTTGGGGGTTGTTGTTCATTCACACACAGAGTGGAGCCCCGCACACCTGCATTGTTTTCAAACAGTGACAGCTAGTACGGGGAACTTCTCTCCTTACTGCTGCCATAGGGAGGGGGGCATCGGCTGCCGCACTGGGAACAAGTTACATGTTCCACCCTAAAATCGGGTGGAACATGTAACATGTTCTCAAAGGTAAACTGAAACTAGAGTGCTTTATAAATAGGAAAATATCTAGTATTCTCCACATTCTGAAGCCTAATTAAGTATCTTTAGATACTAAAGTCTCAATTTCCCTCATGTAAAATAACTATTTAATCAGTCAAAACAACTCTTTATCAAAAAATTAAGCCACAAATGTAATAAATGAACGATTCAAATAATGCTGTCATATGCATGACATTGTATACCTGCAGAAGTATGCATAGAAAAATAAGGATAAGTACCTGAAAAATTTCAAACCCATAGATATCTAATACTCCAATGCTGAATTCTTCATGGGGTTTTCGAATTGCCCTATTAATTGACTAGAAAAAAAAATGTGGTCGGTTATACTGCAAGAAATACTGAAATATTAACTGTTACCTGAAAGAAGGATGCAGAAATGGAAAGATAATTGATTAATACCATGTGCAACTTTATGCCATTTTAATTGCTGTTCATAAAAAGAGAGATGTGAAAATGTTTTATTCTTTTTATAAACATACTAAGGCATTTATAATTGTGGACGTTTAAAGTAGAATTCCTGTCTAACACTAACTATTTTTACCCCCCCCCCTCCTGCTACCTATCCTGTCTATCTTATATTAAAAAAAATGAGTATACCAGAGGACTAAAAAAAAGGTAAGTAGGCAGATCTTTTTTAAACATAGGGTAGGCAGGATAGGTAACAGGAAGGGGGAGGGGACATTTTTTAGGAATAGTTAGTGTTAGGCAGAAATTCCACTTTTAACTTAATATACAGACTAACTTATTTTCAAACTTCCCTTTTCCATTTAACATTAGATAAATCTGTAACATAAATTAAACCTGCTCGATTACTGATCAGAACTCTGTATTCATTCTGACTTTCCTGTTGTTTTTTTTTTTTTTTTTAAAGGTTTTTATTTGCCAAATGTACATGCATGTCAAAAATAAATAAAACATACAACACATACAGGGATAGACTGGAGTGTATCAAACAATATAATATAAAAAATATATGAAATTCTCTCATCGCTATGGCTTATTTCAATCGTGCATTTAGCGCTTTTTTTTTTAAACTCAAAAATATAAACAGTTTTCATAACATGTGCTCATATAAATAAGAGACACACTAGTTTTATAGTTTAACAGAAATCGAGGGCAAACTCCCTCATGAACTCTTGTGCTGTGTGCTGATCTCCATCCAATACCAAGATCTCACAGGTATTGCTCACAATGTGTACCAATCCCCCTCCTATTATCATACAAGAACTATGTTTAATGTCACAGTATTTCTAGATTCAATCCATTTCCCCCAAAGACTTTCCTGTTGTTAATTACAGTTTTTGCACCCTCTTATCCCCACCTCCCCGACATTTCACCTCAGATTCGATCCTTAACTTTTTGTGGGGTGTGAAGATCTGGGTGGTGATCACTTTTGAAAAGGTTAAGAGAGATTATTTAATCTGAATAAAATTACAGTCGATAAAGCAAAGGACCTTTAAGCAAGGCTGGCATTCTGTGTTCTTCTGACTGTAGAGCAATTGCAGCACATGAACCGGTTGAATGAGCCACCAGCCTTTATGCCATGCCGAAGCTCAAAAATGTCCTCCCTGCTACTCCCATACCCAACTCCCTCTTGCAGGTCAATGCAAGCCAACAAACCTTAAACTCAGGCCTTCATTTGTCAAGCATATGTGTCTTCCCAGGCAGCAGGCCTGGGAGGTTAAAGAACTGCTGAATACATGTCTGTCCCAGGCAAAGCCTGGGAGGCAAGAGAGCTTCTAGAATATCCCCCCCATATATATATAGTTCCCCAACATGCGCTTCAGGCAATAAACCTCCTAGTGATTGGCTAGGGAGATACAAATATTCACTCATTAACTGGGGGCTAAAGCAAACAATAACCTGAATTTAAAGGATGACCTACAGAAAGCAGAACTACCAATAATGCCTATGCTGACTAGAGCCCAACATAACTAACTTTAGAACACTCAGATATAGGGGCAAGGTCTCTACAGCATTCAGCTAAATTGCATAAGGTGGGGGAGATATGAGAGCAGTTAGTGTTATTAGCTGTCTTCCTCTGTTTAAGTAGTAATTCAGTAGTACTAGTAACTTTTGCACCAAAGAATGGTTCCTAGGATTATATCCAGAATAAGTACAAAGCAGCAGGTAATTATTACAAGGTTGATTTAGAAACATTATATTGAACAGAAGAGAGAGGGTGGGAAGTAGGCAAGGTGTGGTGTCTGCTTTTTGGTCTAACTGGCATTCTGTATTAGGGGACAAGCAGACAAATCAATTAGGGTAAATCCTATAACATCATCAGTTGGGCCTAAATATTTTCTGTTTACTTACTTCCACCAGGAAATCAAACATTCGGGAATACAAAGCTTTGGACAGAGCATCTCTTGTATAAGTCGCTTGTTCCACATTTAAAGTAACTGTGATGGACTCAGAACGTCCCCCCCACTTACTATCCATCTTACGGCTGGTGAGTTTATCATTTAGGCGGTCTTTGTCTATACCAACCAGGTAGGCAGGGAAGGCCAGCACTATAACACAATAAGACAGAGACAAGATATTTAAATTTTTGAACTATATTATATGACAAGGTCCTACTACAAATGGGTAGAAAAAGGAGACATTTTATGCTATAATGAACACATTTTTAAAATTGTGCATTCCTTTAGTAAATGTATGCTTGCACAATGTATTGCCAAAGTGACATGCCCATATTTTTTAAAGTGGAACTTTAGTTAGATAATTAAGTCTCACTAGATCACTTTAGGCTGGTCCCTTTTGCAGGTATAAGTGCCTAAACTATTTAAAATCCATCTCACCCTGCTCTGAACATGTTTAATTGCTCTCTAATTTTTGTCACTGTGCCAAATTTGTAGAGGCTAATCTGCTAACAGCCTACAGATTTACTGCTGTTCAGGGGCTCTGTGCTTCAGCAAAATTTCAGCCTTCAGCAAGAGGATACAGGACCAATGCTACAGGCAACTTGCAACACACACTAACTTTGGTAGCATAATTATTAATTAATTATTAAATAATATTATTTTTAAGTTGTTATGGGTACTTAACAGTAAGTTCTGGAAGAGAGCACAATTTTATATAGATATTGAGTTTCAAATACATATCTAGAAATGTTTAGTGGATGAAAATGGATTATATATTTCTGTAACAAACAGAAATACCTTTACTAAATAAATATTTATATTTGATGTTTTATTTCATGCCCCCATTAAAGCCCACATTAAATTTAGGTTTAAATATGCTAAATACATCCCAGATACATCACAACAAAATGTGTTCTTGCAGTTTATTTTCTTAAGAAAACAGTCACAATTTGAGTAGAAAAGCCACCAAGGCCCTTTACATGAAAGCAATAAAGTTAAAAGTAAAAAATAAATAAATAATATAATACATAAAAAAAAAAAGGTTGTTTGCAGCTATATACAAAAACAAAGATTGGGCCACACATGTGTGATATCACTGCATGTGTTGGAGTGAAAGCATTAATTCTATGGCCAGTAAAGGATTTTAACACATTACCTATGGAGAATTTTGGGTACTAAAGTTTGTCATCATTTCCTGAGCGCACATCATTTTAGGGCTTTACATGCTTGCAATATATTTACTTATCGCAAACCTAATCGTTTATATTTTACCAATAATAAGGTAATATTTTATGTTTGTGTGCACTAAAAATAACCTTATTGAATATGTCCTAATACCATGTAACATAGACAATTGCAACTACCACCATTTATTGTCCAGGGTCTATGCTTTTCCATTATCTATGAAGCCCAAATGAAACATCCACTAGTTCAGCCCTGTCCTCAAGTACCTCCAACAGGCCATGTTTTGGGAATTTCTCTTAGGCCGCGTACACACGAGGAGACATGTCCGCTAAAACTGGTCTGCAGACCAGTTTCAGCGGACATGTTCGATTGTGTGTAAGGCCTAGCAGACAGGTTTCCAGCGGACAAAAGTTTCTAAACATGCTTAGAAACTTGTCCGCTGGAAACCTGTCCGTCGGACATGTCCAATGGTTAGTACGCCCAACCATCAGACCGAAATCCCGCGCATGCGTCGAATTGATTCAGCAATGCCGAAAACCAGCCTCTTCAGCTTGAGAAAGGCGCATGACCCCAAAATTTTATTTTTTGTCATTCACCAGTAGATAATGGTGCCATCTGATGAGACTCTAGCTGCCTGGAATCCATGTACAGAATATGTACAGAAATACAACTCCGTTGGCAGGTACAACAGCTCTACATATCTATTTTATCAGTTTTTTTGTTGTCTGCCTAGTGTTTAGCCATTTAGCTTTACCATAATTCATATTACTGAAAAAGTCAGCTGGCTCTTTTTGGAGGTTTATTATTGCCTTAGATATTATAGAAGGATTATAGAATGCCACATCATATTTTTTTCTCTTTTAGGTAGAACACAGTTTACTGGTAATTGATTTAAGAAAACACTACTCACAATCAGCACATTCCACCATGGCATAGTTTCCTTGTTCTTGGAAGCTGATGTTTCCCAGATGTAAGATGCCCGCTGTTATCTGTAGGACCATCTGCTGGTGTTCTCCAGAAATACCAATGACCTGCATGGCATTCTAGTGAGACCAGATAAGGACAATGCCATGAACAAATCATAATAGTAACTGAAAATTATTCCATATGTTGATCATTCAGATTATCATTCAGATAGAATTCATAAATGTTTACCATCATTTCACAGAAGTCATTTTTATCATCTGTCCCATCCACTTTATATGTATCTGACTGGTTTAAGTAGAAATAGTAATCTGGATTCATAATGCCCAAATTTTGTCTCATGTCTGGTGAAGATCCCTCTATCAGCTTTAAAAGATGAGAAGGAATCATTTACTTGCTTTGATTATACAATAATTGCAAACATTCAAATGTTTTAACCAGTAAGTTTTAAAACCTAAATCGGCTTAATTACCATTAGTGGTATAATTTCATTTCAAAATATGGTTAAAAATATGCTGAAAATATTAATAGTGTTCTTTGCATTGGCTGTAGACATTTGGCATCAACTTTTTTATCCTTTTTTTTTAATTCTTTATTTTAGAATTTTCAAATAGATGCAATAGGCTTTAAAAAAGGGTGGGCTCAGCCTACCCAGTTGTGTGACATTAACGAATAAATATTTGCTATTGTCACACTGATTCTCCTCCTGGTCAATCAGGAAGCGGGTCCTGAGACCTGTTTCCCAGTTCACCGATAAGAGAAGTGATCCTATAGGCCTAGGAGGAAAAGGGAGGAGTCTCACGGCTGGAGGAGACGCAGCTCAAACGACCGACCCACCAGCCGCCACTGGCTCCAGTTATAGCTCACCCGCAGCTTAGCCACATCCAGCACTCTCGGCTCAGATAGGAGCTGGGAGCCTGTCCATATGGCCAAGCTGAATTTAGCAGCATCTGTTACTTTAACAAAAATGTTATCCCTAAATAATTTGTATACTTTTTGAAGGGTAAAAAATAGATTTTATTTGGTACATTACAAAAAAATAAGATTTTATTATAGTCTGACAAAAGTGCAAAAAAATAAATGTTGCTTTGCAGTGTACTGTACTGAAAAAAACAAGCCACTGAAGTCTGTAGACACCTTTAAAAATGAATGGGCACAGTCAGAACAACACTCATTGACACCCCAAAAAATCTGCTATATAAGTGTGAATTAGACCTCAAAGACACTGCACACAGCTTTTAAATGTAGTGTCATAACAAAATGAGCCAACTAGTAATAACTAAGTGTAAAAAACAGAAACATGTGGCATTGATGTTATGTGGCGTTTAATAGCTACTGGTTACTATGTGTTACTGCATTTACACATGCTTAATAAATTTAATATATCACACAGCTATAAACATGATTTCATATGAATGGTTTGTGTTTCCATATTTCTATATATTTACCTGGTAAAATACATGAAAATTGCGCTCACTTTCATTCTGGCTAACAACACGGGATTTTTCCAGCAGAAAGTTTGATATTTTGCCTCCATCTGGCTCCCCTCCACGGCTGAACTGTATTTCAAAGTATTTACCCTATCATATGAAACCAAAATGTTATCGCTGAAACACTTAGAGGTGTTGCTCTAGTCACTGCAGTTTTTCTTGATTTTCTTATGAAATTTTCTACAGTACTAACAAATCACCTAGATAGGTAGTATTGCTGCAAATAGTCAGTAGTTTTCCTTTTGTTCTTGAATCTTCCCTACTGCAAAACAATAAATAAAAAATCCCCAATTTCTGCTTGCTGCCATAGAATAATCATAGCAACGACTTTGTCTTCCAAGGACAGCTATTTCTACATAATACCATATTTCAGAAGACAAGATACTGTAGACTCAGCTCTTTCAAATATATACATTTTCACCCCTTTCTCTATAATACCAAGCAACATTTAAACATGTGATACACACTTTTAAAATCTTTAGGACCATTAGACCATATAAAAAAGCATTAGCCATTATTTTGAAGAATAAATTGTTACAAATGCTACTTTCACTGTTTAATTTATATATATTTATTCTGCTCACAGGCGGTCCCCAGGTTACAAACATCTGACTTACAAATTACTCCTGCTTACAAACGGAGGGAGACAACAGGAAATGAGAAGGGAAATTCACCCCTTTAAGAGTTCTCATGCGGAAGGGTGTCTCCACTGGAGCTTTATCACCAATCCTTGTTTCCACAAGAACCTCCATTTTTCAAAATCCAAATGTTATAGGGAGAGAAGGTAAGATGACATTTTCTGAACAGGGACACATACAGCAAAACAAATGTTAACCCTTCCCTATGCTAACCAAAAAACTAAATAATTGCTTTGGCTGGAGCTACAGTTAAAAAAATTACCTTTTCTGACTTGCAAACAAATTCAACTTAAGAAACAAACGTACAGACCCTATTTTGTTTGTAACCTGAGGACCGCCTGTATATGACTTAAAATGCACCTAAACTCAAAATATTGTAAAGCTATTTTAGGCTTGTGAAGATGGTTAACATACTGTATGAATAATAAAATAACCTAAATACTTACCTTTACTGGAGAAAATGCTGCTCCAGGTTCTCTCAAAAGCTCATCCCATCACTAAAACTAGGATTTGAGTTCCAATACCCTTTCAGCACACATCATATGACCAAAAGGATTTTGGTTCTGTGATCAGAACTGGAGCTGCATGTTTTGCAGCACAGCTAAGCAATTCAGACCTTCTAATACACTTTTTTTTAAAGGAGAAGTCCAGCCTGAGCTTTTTAGGCTGGGCTTCTCCTCTGGGTCACAGGAGTGCAATTCGTTTTGCACTCTTGTGACCCGTTTTTCGTCTGAAGTCCGCTCTCCGCTGACGTCACTGCCATTAGTCGGGGCAGTGTGTCATCACGAATTCCATGTCGGGATCCGCCAGCTGCCCTGATTGATGGCAGTCTCAGCATCTCAGTTAGCCGCTGAGCCACTGAGACAGCCTCTCCCCACCCCTCCACTGCTCGGCGCTCCAATGAAGGCTGAGATGTAGAGCAGAAGCCATGCTGGCTGACAGTCAGTATGGCTCTGCTCGAGCCATTGGCGGTGTTCTGTGGCTCGGTTCGCAGTGCAGAGACGCCGGGGGACAGCGGAAGCATCAGCCTGACGGGGTCTTTACCCTTGCATATACCAACCATTGCCACTATTAAAAACCCTGGTTGCGAATTGTTTGTCTGTGCCAGCAAATTTGTTTATAGAAAAAGTTTAATTCCATTTGCATGGGGTGCCCCTAGTTTGGCCTTCACATCTTCACTTTGTGAAGTACATCAAGCCAGTTTTGTAAATAAATGGAAATTCAGAAATTTGGTCCGCCATCATGACCTACAACACACAAAATGTACTCATGCTGTAAAGGTATGTAAATGTAAGAAAGTTGTTTTCCATTATGGCCAAGTAAACACAAATAGTGCACATTTATATTTCTCATTTTCCATTAATATTGTGCATGCAGTGTCAGTAATTCTTTATGCACAGAGTGCAGAACAGCATGCAGCATGTTTAGTATACTACTCTTGTACATGCTGGGATTCTCAACAGCAAGAGGAAGCAGTGGGGTTCCTTTACTGGACTTCTTCCCCAGACCATCTTGATCTACTGCCATTACCAAACTCTTGGAACTGATCTAGAGCAGAGCGCACTCCTTCAGCTTTATTCACCTGCCCATAACCAGCATCAGTTCCTGTCTAGGAAGCCTCTAGTTTTAGATGGTAATCTTGTTTGTGGCAAGCAGCAATCATCATTTCACTTCCCAGCAGATTTGTGGGATTTGTATTAATTCTGAAAAATCTTCTTATGGCTTTTATCCCACATTGATACACTACTCCATACACTTACAAATCTACTTGAATTGTTGTTTCTGACTGTCTTGGCATTGCCAAATGCTTCAAGAAGAGGGTTAGACTGGAGAATGATATCTTTTACATGCTGAAAAACAAATACAAGGGAACAATTAAAACATTACAACTACATTTTAAATAATCCACTGATATTAGATAATGCTAACTGAATCAACATGGTCTAACAGTTGGGAGGTTTAGTATCCCTAGCCATCTAAAAGACAAGAATGTTGGTTGGTTTAGATTATTCTGACCAACAGTTACTGTTCCCTGAATAATAATGCAAGAGTATGTCTATTAGTGCTGTATTCTCTCAAAAGATATACAACATTGTATATATATTTATATATACACTAGCAAGCTTTTGAGCACACACAACCCAGGGGTACCTCCCCTATAAACCTACCCAAGTCTATGAGCTATTAGTTTTTTGCTTGTGTTTGTAGGTAATGGACCTTTTCTCCTTAATGGAAAAAAACAGCTTCACTAGTTTATTATTTTTCTTTATTATTTTATCTTCCAATTCTTCACTCAACCATCGGTGTCGTGTTTTCTTTTTGTTAAAATCACTTTTTATTTATTAAGACAAATTCCAACATACAACATAGAAATACATACAGTATTGCACAAAATATCTATATAAATTCTTTCATTAACATACACCACACTAACCCCACCCCGAGAAAATACACAAGGTCCTTGATCATATCCTCCTTAGGAGAGAGAAAGAAGAGAGAAAGAAGGGGGAAAAAAAGGGAACAAGCCCACCCACTTACCTACCCATTAACCAAAACTAAATTTGTGCAAAACATTATTCAAAGTATAATTAAGAAGGGGGTTTTGCAGCGCCATAATACGCCATCACTGTCTTGTAATGGGGGTATGACAACTGTGACATGTAAAACCTAAAACTTTATATTCAATCCAGTGTCATGGACAGGTAAGACAGGGACACCTGTTATCTCTGGCAGTTCCTGTGTAAACAGGGCTATGTTTACAATGTATTTACTTCACAGTGTAAACTTTTCAGACTTGACACTAAAATTCAGCCACTTAGAGCTCAGTCTCAAGTTGATGACTAGGTTACACCACTAGTTCACCTAGAGCCCTTGTAAGGTTCTCAAATGCTTTCACTACAAGGATTCCTTGCAGGACATGTACACCTGGATTATTACATAATCCTGGACATGCTTAACCTCTCTTCCACACTCTACTCCATGAGTACCCTGCAGGAGAATACTGTACCTTCACTTGTAGCAATGGTAGAGAACAGGACAAAAGTAGCCAATTCTAAACAACAGGTGAGTCTTTGCCCTGCCAAAGGCCCACACAACACTTTAACTCAGAGTGACAACTCATCCCGTAATACCGATCTTAGCATCTGATTCTAACCCTATTTTAGGCATGCAACAAGCGGCCAACTTGACATCTGACTCTGCATCTATGTTACAATTTCTCAAGAAGCATGCAAGAGTATGTATATCAGTGCTGTATTTTCTCAAAATATCTCTCAAAATATAATATATATATATATATATATATATCTATCTATATATATATATATATATATATATAGATATATATATATATATATATCACACATCTGGCTTCAGTATAACATTTATATTATCAATATGTTTTTTTGCCTGTATGAGCAAAATGTTGAGAGATGTGTTCAATTGTGCTTATTAGGTATTAAAAAAACCCACAAGGTTATATTTTATGGTATGAAACATGAGATTATTTGCCTGTTCTTGTAATGATAAGACTCATCAGTCTTCATAAAGTATATTCAGTGATAGGATTATTGCCTTTCTCTATTTTTTTTATAGAAGTATGCGGTTCTCTATTCTTGGTAGAAGAAGTAATTTCCTGCTCCTTATTTTCCGCTGTTCTGGGTCAGTTACTCGGAAAAAAAAAGAATCTGTTGGAGCAAGAGAACATCTAGGCAACTAGAGTGTTCAAAAGGAGAGTTTTGTAATAGCACCCTACTTATTTTGTCAGTACAGATTTCCATTAACAACAGTCTGTCAGTGATGCTTTGATCTCTCATATCACAAGTGTAAATGAATAAGTACTATAGGCAAAACTTTTTTTCATTTTGGATAGAGCAAAACCCAGCAGGTTGAACGAAAAAAAAAAAACTTTCAGCTGCGGTCGGAGCTGCTAAACTAACTATGCAAAGCTAGTATAGCGATCTCCCCTGCTGAGCTATTGTGTTCTGACAGAACACCCCGCCCACCAGAATGCTCTGATCATCGTTCTCTGCCATTGGCTGAGAGCACTGATCCAGAGTCGGTCAGCTGCTGGTTTTCCAGCATGTTCGTCCGATAGAAGCCAGTCAAACGGTCGGCTTCTGTTGGACATCACATGGGTTGAATGTTGGTTGTTTTTTTTTTTTTTTAACCGGCAAATGTCTCCTGACATTTAGCACATGTATACCCAGCTTTAGGAGAATTATAACCCCTGTCAGATTTTTTACCCATCTGTGTCCAATTGCATCCCTGCAAATTTAGGAAATCCATGGTGCTCCCCTGGTCACCAGAAATAGTCTCCCCATTGGGAAGATCTCCCCTCTATTAATGTTCTGGAGACAGCCCAAAATTTGACATTTTCTTTTACTTTCATATTTAAGGCTGGATTCACACTATTGCGAAAATTGGATGTGGGTTTCTCCGCATCCAATTTACATAGCAGGAGATTGTTACTGGCTCTCTATGGAGCCGGCTCACACATCTCCGCAGGAGCTCCAGTTTGAATTGCACAGGAGCCTGTGCATTTTTTGGTCCGTTTCAGGTCCGAAGTCAGCCCGAAATTCAGGCTAAAATTAGACCATAAAAGGTGAATGGAGACACACTGGACCCCTGTTGGGAGCCCCTGTGTTCTCAAGTTTGAACCCAGCCTAAGTAGTAAAAGAAACTGATGTGCTCTAATCTATCGGCACTCTATCTAAAATTGAAAAAAAAAACTTTCTCTTTAGTTATACTTTAAAAGTATTACAAGCAGGGCTGCTGTTAGAAATGCCGAGGCCCCATACAGCCTATCTGACAGGGTCTCCCTTCCCTCACTAAAATGAATGTTAGTGGACACAAACACAACATAACTTACAAAATTAATGCTCAATATAACAGATAAAACATCTTTCTGGGCGCTGTGGCCTGTACATTTTTATAATTTTTTCGATCACTTGACAAATGCCATTTGAAAGTACTTCAAAATGTTGTTTGCTTTTAACTAGGGATGCACCAATATCGTTTTTTTAACAGCAAGCACGAGTACCAGTGTGATGGAGTTAATAAAATGATTATTTTGTGTTTATGTTATTTTTCTCCTAGCCACTCAAATATTGTTTTCCTTTCTTATATTGTTTTATTTTTTTTATTTCTTGATCTATATGGTGTATTACAATAGTATGATTTTCCTTGAAAAAGTCATTATAGAGTTAAATCTCGGCCCAGGAAGTAAAACTGAAAACAGATGTCTTTGTACTCCCTACTCATAATCAACCCCCTCTTTCCTGCCCCCTCCACTGAAGAAGCAAATATGGCATCTGAGACCTTGTGGCAAGACGGACATGTAACAAGAGAAGACTATATGTTGATGAACCAATCAGATGTACCCATGTGAATGATGATTGCTATGTCACTCTGTCTATAAAGCTATGATGCCACTAAAGGTTCTGCCTCTCTTGCTGTTGGGATGGTGGAGTATGTAGACTGAATTTCCCTCTTGTCTGCATGCTTTACTATTATGAAATTTGGCTCAGGGACAGAATGGGTTATGCCCTGGAGTTGTGCCAGGGGGTATCTTTATCACCAGTAGTAGGAGTTTGGTCAAGTACTTGCCGATACCAAGTACCGATACTTTGCGGTGTGATTTGTGTCCATGCAAAATGAATTCCTGTCTGAATCGCATGTGGTTTCACCACCACTCCTGTGTGAAACCAGACTTGTCATAGTAAATTCAACCTGCATTCACACAGGAGCAGTGATGCAAACTGCATGCGATTCCGACAGGAGTTGCATTGCATTCCTTTTTAAATTTCATGCGATTCTTTGCAGTGCGATTTTCACCTATTAATTTTGAATGGATGCAAATTGCATCGCAAAGTATAGGTTTTCGGTATCTGGAGCATACTTGTGAAATTACTCGGCACCAGCACTGATACCGATATCGGTGCATCCCTTCTTTTAACATTCCATCTTGGAATCATTTTTAGAAATTTGTTCATTCAAGAAAAAATTTCATCCTGCTTTTTTCTCGCCTGATAATGATTCCCCATACCTGCACTTTGCTTCCTCCTCCAGACACTTTGGAAATGTAGCCCATAATGTACTTTGCAGCCACAGTTTTTCCTGCTCCACTCTCGCCACTGAAATAGCAAAACATGACATTAATATTTCATTCTTTCGCTGAAATATACACATTATCGCTGAAAGCTGAACTCCACGCAAACAACTAAATACACAAATGAAATACAGTATATACAGTATATCATGACATTGTTTTACCTATCAAAGGATATGTTTTTCTGTTCCTGAGATTTACACAGCCCTATTATACAACATAGTTAGGTGGATAACACCACTTACTCTTACAGCTAAGGCCTCGTACACATGATGAGATATGTCTGCTCAAACTTGTCCGACGGACAGTTTAGAGCGGACATGTCTCATTGGATTTCGGTCCGATGGCGTGTACACACCATCGGATCAAAATCCCCGCCGGCAGACAGCGTGGTGACGCGGCGGTGACGTTGACGCCGCCACGTCACCGCTACGTCACGCACCAGGAAGTAAACACTTCCGCGCGCATGCGTCGGATCCATTCACAGGATACGACGCATGTGCAGGAGGATATGTCCGCTGGTTTCCCGTACTAACCAGCGGACATATCCGACGGACAGGTTTGTAGCGGACAAATTTCAAAGCATGCTTTGAAATTTGTCCGATGGACAAACCTGTCCGCTAGCCCATACACACGATCGGATTTGTCTGCTGAAACGGTCCATCGGACCGTTTTCAGCGGACAAATTCGATCGTGTGTACGCGGCCTTAGACTTTAGGCCTTGTTCACAGGGACGTAAATTTTTCTGCATGCGTTCTGCAAGTGCACAAAAAAAACACTTGTTCTCTATGTGCCCTGTTGACACCACACCATCAGTTTTTCTGCATGTATGGTGCGAATGAGACTTTAAAAGGCATAAAGCGATGTCCTCTCCAAAACCCCAGCCTGCTGACTGGACAATAAATATGCAGCGGAGCAGTAGACTGATGAGATCATCTCTCTGCTCATTTGGCTCTTTCCTCATTGTGTTCCCTGTCATTTGTGTGCAGATTACCTGATTGGCTTCCAGCTAGGGTGACCATATTTCCAAACTACAATTCAGGGACACCTCCCTTCCCAAAAATCGGCTTGTGCTGTAACGAATCACAGCACAGTAATTGGACACAAGAGGTGGGATTTTTGATTTCTTCAATCACAAACAGGGGGCGGGGATTGTGCTCCTCCAGGCATTCCCGACCTAGACAAGTACTGTCATTGAGTAAAGCGGTGACGTGGCGGGCCTTTTTTGGGGGCATCAGATTGGCCCGGGGGTGGCTGTGTCAGTTTCATTTCCGGGACACTGTATTGTCCTGGAATGAAGGTGCCCGGGACAGACCTGCAAAATCCGGGACACGTGGCCACCCTACTTCCAGCCCTGCCCTGTTTGGAACTCGTTTTATGCCTACTTTTACCTCGCTAAATGTAAGTTGCAGTAATTAAACTACTGTATTAAATTGTTTTAAACATCTACACTCAGAGGCACCTCTCCCTTTGTTTTTTTCTACAGTATTGGGACATGGTTTCTGTTCCCCCCTGATGGCAGCCCTGAAAATGTATATGTGACTTTTGAAATATTATTCCTGCACAGCCCCTGGACCCCCCTTTTTTACATATTCCCAGAGCTTGGACTCTTTACCCCCCTGACTGTATACACATCTGTACTTAAAAAAAAAAAAAAAAAAACAGACACTAAATCATATCCTCACCTGATGATGACACATTGGTTCTCGCTATCAATCAGCATGTTACGATACATGTTGTCTGATAATGCATAGACATGGGGAGGATTCTCATACTGTGCCTGAGAACGAAAAAAAAAAAACAGTTTTGTAAAAATCCATTAATTTTGCTTGACATGTTAAAGAAAACCAGTACTAAGAGAGTTTTGTAGGCTGACCTTGCTAACCCTCTCAAAAATACTAGTTGCATGGCTGTTTCTGGCTAGGGATGAGCTTCGCGTTCGATACAAACGTATGTTCGACTCGAGCATTGCCTGTTCGATCGTTCATCGAAAATCGAACAAAACGGGTCGTTTGCGCCAAATTCGAATGGTGCGCGTCGGCCCATAATTCACTGCGGCGTTGCGCCCTGATGATTGGCCAAGCATGCACCATGACCCCGCATGCTTGGCCAATCACAGCGCCCAAAAAACGAAGAGCCATAATTGGCCAAAGCCTGGGTGCTTTGGCCAATTATGGCTCAGGGCTTTAGCACACGCCCCACACTAGAAAAGGCCGCCTTCCGGGCGGCCTTGTGTAGTATGTTCCGGCTTTGTTAAAGAGAGCAGTCAGAGAGACAGAGAGATTATCTTTTTAGCTAGCTAGATAGAGCAGGCTAGTCAGTTTAGCTTTATAACAGTGTGTAGAGAATATATATATACATCCCTAGGAGTTGTACATATATTTATACACTGTATAGCTTAGCTAGATCTGCTATTAGTATTTGTCAGGCAGGAGATTGTGCAGGCAGAAGATTATGCATAGCTGCAGTGCTCTAACGTGTTGTATTGCCTGTGGCTGTGTGCTGTGTTTAGTTTACACCTAAACGTACTGGGTGTTACTGCAATTGTCCTGCTTATTTGCACCTAAGCGCATTTGCTTTAAGTGCAAGTTTGCTGTGTAATCGCACGTAAGCGCATTTACTGTAAGTGCACATTTGCTGTGTAATCGCACGTAAGCGCATTTACTGTAAGTGTAAGTTTGCTGTGTAATCGCACGTAAGCGCATTTACTGTAAGTGCACGTTTGCTGTGTAATCGCACGTAAGCGCATTTACTGTAAGTGCAAGTTTGCTGTGTAATCGCACGTAAGCGCATTTACTGTAAGTGCACGTTTGCTGTGTAATCGCACGTAAGCGCATTTACTGTAAGTGCAAGTTTGCTGTGTAATTGCACATAAGCGCATTTACTGTAAGAGCACGTTTGCTGTGTAATCGCACGTAAGCGCATTTACTGTAAGTGTAAGTTTGCTGTGTAATCGCACGTAAGCGCATTTACTGTAAGTGAACGTTTGCTGTGTAATCGCACGTAAGCGCATTTACTGTAAGTGCACGTTTGCTGTGTAATCGCACGTAAGCACATTTACTGTAAGTGCAAGTTTGCTGTGTAATCGCACGTAAGCGCATTTACGGTAAGTGCAAGCTTGCTCTTTAGTAGCACGTAATCGCATTTACTGAAAGTGCAAGTTTGCTCTTTAGTAGCGCGTAATCGCATTTACTGTAAGTGCAAGTTTGCTCGTTAGTAGCACATAAGCGCATTTACTGTAAGTGCAAATTTGCTGTGTAATCGCACGTAAGCGCATTTACTGTAAGTGCAAGTTTGCTGTGTAATCGCACGTAAGCGCATTTACTGTAAGTGCAAGTTTGCTCTTTAGTAGCACGTAATCGCATTTACTGAAAGTGCAAGTTTGCTCTTTAGTAGCACGTAATCACATTTACTGTAAGTGCCATGTCACTGTCGTTAGATTTTGCTTAGGGCCCCAGGGAGGTCAGGATCGGCACTGGGTCTTGTAAAGACCTGGGGGGAGTGGTGGCGGGGAAACTCATGCTATTTTTTTCCATGATTTTTATCCATATTGCAGGGACCAAACATTACTTTGAAGCCGCAAGCAGTATTAAATTACTTTTAAATTACAATCTCATGTTGTGCAGGGACATTTCTAAACACGTGCTACTACTATAGACACACAGCAGGTACGATATTTAAAGGGATTTTTTTTTTTTTCACTTTAAGCATCATTAAAATCGCTGCTCCAGAAAAAAATACAGTTTTAAAAAAAACATTTCCATTGATACATGTTCCCTGGGGCAAGACCCGGGTTCTCAATAACTTGAATATTGGTCTTTAAAATGAGCGTTTTTAAAGCGGAGGTTCACCCTAAATATACTCTTTCCCATGTGATCCAGCATACTGGCGTCAGCGAGACAGAGAGATTATCTTTTTAGCTAGCTAGATAGAGCAGGCTAGTCAGTTTAGCTTTATAACAGTGTGTAGAGAATATATATATACATCCCCAGGAGTTGTACATATATTTATACACTGTATAGCTTAGCTAGATCTGCTATTAGTATTTGTCAGGCAGGAGATTGTGCAGGCAGAAGATTATGCATAGCTGCAGTGCTCTAACGTGTTGTATTGCCTGTGGCTGTGTGCTGTGTTTAGTTTACACCTAAACGTACTGGGTGTTACTGCAATTGTCCTGCTTATTTGCACCTAAGCGCATTTGCTTTAAGTGCAAGTTTGCTGTGTAATCGCACGTAAGCGCATTTACTGTAAGTGCACATTTGCTGTGTAATCGCACGTAAGCGCATTTACTGTAAGTGTAAGTTTGCTGTGTAATCGCACGTAAGCGCATTTACTGTAAGTGCACGTTTGCTGTGTAATCGCACGTAAGCGCATTTACTGTAAGTGCAAGTTTGCTGTGTAATCGCACGTAAGCGCATTTACTGTAAGTGCACGTTTGCTGTGTAATCGCACGTAAGCGCATTTACTGTAAGTGCAAGTTTGCTGTGTAATTGCACGTAAGCGCATTTACTGTAAGAGCACGTTTGCTGTGTAATCGCACGTAAGCGCATTTACTGTAAGTGTAAGTTTGCTGTGTAATCGCACGTAAGCGCATTTACTGTAAGTGAACGTTTGCTGTGTAATCGCACGTAAGTGCATTTACTGTAAGTGCACGTTTGCTGTGTAATCGCACGTAAGCACATTTACTGTAAGTGCAAGTTTGCTGTGTAATCGCACGTAAGCGCATTTACGGTAAGTGCAAGCTTGCTCTTTAGTAGCACGTAATCGCATTTACTGAAAGTGCAAGTTTGCTCTTTAGTAGCGAGTAATCGCATTTACTGTAAGTGCAAGTTTGCTCGTTAGTAGCACATAAGCGCATTTACTGTAAGTGCAAATTTGCTGTGTAATCGCACGTAAGCGCATTTACTGTAAGTGCAAGTTTGCTGTGTAATCGCACGTAAGCGCATTTACTGTAAGTGCAAGTTTGCTCTTTAGTAGCACGTAATCGCATTTACTGAAAGTGCAAGTTTGCTCTTTAGTAGCACGTAATCACATTTACTGTAAGTGCCATGTCACTGTCGTTAGATTTTGCTTAGGGCCCCAGGGAGGTCAGGATCGGCACTGGGTCTTGTAAAGACCTGGGGGGAGTGGTGGCGGGGAAACTCATGCTATTTTTTTCCATGATTTTTATCCATATTGCAGGGACCAAACATTACTTTGAAGCCGCAAGCAGTATTAAATTACTTTTAAATTACAATCTCATGTTGTGCAGGGACATTTCTAAACACGTGCCACTACTATAGACACACAGCAGGTACGATATTTAAAGGGATTTTTTTTTTTTCACTTTAAGCATCATTAAAATCGCTGCTCCAGAAAAAAATACAGTTTTAAAAAAAAACATTTCCATTGATACATGTTCCCTGGGGCAAGACCCGGGTTCTCAATAACTTGAATATTGGTCTTTAAAATGAGCGTTTTTAAAGCGGAGGTTCACCCTAAATATACTCTTTCCCATGTGATCCAGCATACTGGCGTCAGCGCCAGTATGCCGTTTTTTTTTTTTAAATCCCCCACTTACTGTGTAATCTTTATTTTTTATTTCTTTCCCCTGGGGTGGATGGCGCCTGTATAGCCCATCACGGCTTCCGAAAATAGCCGATTTTGGACTCAGGTTTTTCCGGTGCAATGTGGCGCCTGCGCACAGACCTAGGAGCTGACTGCGCAGGCGCCGTATTTCTCCGAGTCCTATTTCGGCTTTTTTCGGAGGGTGTGACGCGCCATAGCCGTAGGACTCGGAGAAATACGGCGCCTGCGCAGTCAGCTCCTAGGTCTGTGCACAGGCGCCGCATTGCGCCGGAAATACCCGAGTCCTAATTCGGGTATTTTCAGAAGCCGTGACGCGATATACAGGCGCCATCCACCACGGGGGGAAAGAAATAAAAAATAAAGATTACACAGTAAGTGGGGGATTTAAAAAAAAAACAGCATACTGGCGCTGACGCCAGTATGCTGGATCACATGAGAAAGACTATATTTAGGGTGAACCTCCTCTTTAAATTCGAACGTTCGAGTCCCGTAGACTTCAATGGGGTTCTAAATGTTTGCGCGAACCCGCGGTCTGTTCGACGGTTCTGGTGCGAACCGAAAGCGGGTATGTTCGGCTCATCCCTATGGCATTAATACTTGTTTTATTCAATCGGATAAACAGGTAAAATAAAACATATAGTGGCAGAAAAAATCTATGCTAGAATAACAAGATTCATTTACAGTACATCTAAAACACAATTTTATAGAAGTATGTAAACTGGGTAACTTACAGCCCCTTGGTATAATTCAATTTCTCGATCTGTGAAATAAGGCATCTGCTTAAAGGGGTTAACAGAGATGAGGACAGAGCCTATATATGTCTGGTAACAAAGGTAAGGAAAACATAAACTGTGATAGAGACTTCTATATTCAATAAAGATGCTACGCCACTTTTCTGACATTAACCCCTCTTGTTAATGTATTGTGCCAAAATCATGACACATTTGGTTCTGACAGTGACTTGTGCACCAAATTCAGGTAGCTTTTACACTGTGTCACATTGAATGCACCACTTTTGCATTGTATCGCATTGAATGCACCACTTTTGCATTGTATCGCATTGAATGCACCACTTTTGCATTGTATCGCATTGAATGCACCACTTTTGCATTGTGTCGCATTAAATGCACCACTTTTGCATTGTGTCGCATTAACTGCACCACTTTTACATTGTGTCGCATTAAATGCACCACTTTTACATTGGGGTTGATTTACTAAAGGCAAATAGACTGTACACTTTGCAATGCAGTTGCATTCTGCAAGAGCAGTTACTTCATAGCTGAGTAAATGAGCAAAAGCTCTGCTGACTTCCATCATCCAATCATATGCAAGCAAAAATCAATTTTTTTAATTCTGTGTTCTTTGCAAAGTGAAGGTTTACCTCATTTACTAAGCTCTGGGGGTTATTTACGAAAGACAAATCCACTTTGCACTACACGTGCACTGCAAGTGCACTTGTAAGTGCAGTCACTGTAGATCGCTGTAGATCTGAGGGGAAGCTCTGAAATTAGGGGAAGTTCTGCTGATTTTCCAGTGCACTTGTAGTATAAAGTGGATTTGCCTTTTCGTAAATAACCCCCATTGTGTCACGTTGAAATGGCCAAATGTAAAAGTGGAGCTAATTAAGACCAACTCTCTTTTGGTGTACAGAAAAAAATTGTTAAAGTGTCTTGCGTACATTCGGAAAATGGCACAGCATTACCCAAATTCAAGCTCTAGACAGGAACATGAATTTGACGCAATCTTCACCACTTTTACGCCGCGTACACACGCTCTGAACAAATGTTTGATGGGAGCTTTATCGGAATTGTCCACACACGATCGGAATTTCTGAGAACGGATTTTGTTGTCAGAAAATTTGAGAACCAGCTCTCAAATTTTTGTTGTCGGAAATTCCGACAGAAAATTTCCGACAACAAAAATTTGAGAGCTGGTTCTCAAATTTTCCGACAACAAAATCAGTTCTCGGAAATTCTCATTGTGTGTGGACAATTCCGACGCACAAAATTCCATGCATGCAAAACGAGACGAGACGGAAGCGCTCAGTCTGGTAAAACTAGCGTTCGTAATGGAGATAGCACATTCATCTCGCTGTAACGGACTGAAAAGCATGAGGCTGAAAAGTCTCTCACCAAACTTCTACTAACACGACTGGTATTGAACTTCTCCTTTCTAGTGCCGTCGTACATGTTGTACGTCACTGAGTTCTTGACATTCAGAATTTCTGACAACATTTGTGTGACTGTGTGTATGCAAGACAAGTTTGAGCCAACATCCGTCGGAAATGTATCCACGGTTTTGTTGTCTGAATGTCCGATCATCTGTACGCAGCATTAGAACGCATGATAGACACAAAATCTGTCTGCGCCAGTCTTTTTCTGAATTGTAGGGACAGTTTACAAGAATGCAAATGCGTGTACAGTGCATTGTGTTCTGGAAGATCCCTTAGACAGAAAAGCTGGGTAATACAAACTGACAGCTCCAGTCTGGAGCTACTTCACTAACCATGCGAGGTTAGTCCAGCGATATCCCCCACTGAGCTGTTGTTTTCTGACAGTAGGACACACCCCCCGCCAGCACACTCTGATCAGCACTCTGTGTCATTGGCCGAGAGCGCTGGTCGGAAGTCAGTCAGCTGCTGGTTTTCCAGCATGCACATCTGACACAAGCCAGGCAGAATGACATACACACGGGCAGAATATCGGCCATTATTTTTTGTACCGGCAAATGTCTCCTGATATTTTGCCCATGTGTACGGAGCTTAACATTGGTACAGGTGTCAAGTACCTGTTTTAGATATACTTATTGGCCACCTGCCCCCTTCCCTTATCCCAAGAGCTTATACACAAACCTTCGCTTTGCTCCTCTGCTGCCTAGCTCGACAACCAGACAGAAAGAAAAATAACTTTTACTGCTGGGTATAGGGAAGCATGTTACTCCCCTTCTTTCCTTATTACAACATGGGTTTCCAAAACATCCAATTGTCAGGCCCAGAGGGCATATATCAAGCAGGGAGAAAGTTTATAACCCTGTGTATCTTTCTCTTTTCTCTTCAGTGTGTAAGGCAGCAAAGTGAGGGTGAGTAGAAGCATTGATGGTGGTGTTGCTTTGCTCATTAAGGATGTCATAAAGAGAACCACTCATGTCTAGACTTGTAGGCAAGTGCAGTTTATCCTCCATCCTGTAGGAGACGCTGTGTTGCTGTGTTGCTGTGCTGCTATGCAAATTGGGTGGAGGCTGGGAGGAACATTGCTCCTCAGCAGACTCCAAAGGTGTTACCAGGAGATCAGCAGTCTGACTGGACACACTGTGTGACCTTGGCAGCCATCTTTAATATGGGCAGTTTTAATAAATATCAGTGCCCTGCTAGATTTGGCAATCATTTTAAAGTGGACAGTGTTGGGAATCCACACAGCATCCACACCTGTCAGGGACAGAGAGCTAGCCTTAGGGAAAGGTTTCTGTGTGAGTATACTACTGGTCTGTTCACAGCTACTGATGGCGTCTGGTGGTTGACAAAAATCTGCTGAGACACCTTCCAGATAAACTCAGAATGAACAAGAGGCTTGTCACTCTTTGCTCTGTACAGGATATATGCATTCCAAAGGCATTGTTCCAGAAGATGCCTGAAGATCTTCTTATAATATTTTTTTGCTGTTGGATAAAATGTCATTGCCTGATCGGCTCTGTTCGCACCTCCCATGGTATTATTATAGTCTATCACAACTTGCAGCTTCAGCACATCTTTCCCACCTTTTGTGTGGACCATGGCAGTGGAGGTATTGTGCACAGTACTCATGAGACACACGTCCTTCTTGTCTCGCCATCGCATTGCCATCATCTTACCCTTCTGCCAGGCAACCCTTTCTCCGGTTTTGATAGATGGCATGTCACGTTGATTAGGCCTAACGGTACCATATGCATCAGTCTTGTTTTGTAGCAAAACCTCATACAGTTCCGGAGATGTGTAGAAATTGTCCATGGTCACACAATATCCCTGGTTCAGTAATGGCTCCAGCAGTGTAAGGACAGATGATGTGGCCATCCCATAGCCGCTGTACCTGGGGTTGAACTTCGGGCCTTTACCTGTGTAAATTACCGAATTCCAGACGTATCCAGTGGAAGACTCGCAGAGCATGTAGAATTTGATGCCAAACCGTGCTCTTTTGGATGCAATGTACTGTATCCAGCTTAGGCGTCCCTTGTAGGCCATCAAACTTTCATCCACGCTGATGTCCCTTTCTGGCACGTAAGTCCGCTGCAAGTTGGTCACAATAATTTGGCATACCTCCCAGATTTTCTTTAGTTTGGGCACAGGATGTGTGGCCTCATCAAATTCTTCATTGTTCATGAAGTGGAAATACTTTGTGATGAGGGAAAACCGGTATTCTGACATCACGGTGCCAAAAAACGGAGTGGCCAGTAACTTATTGGTGGCCCAGTACCATTTCTGGAGCGGTTTCTCCACCACACCCTGAAGAATGATGAGTCCCAGAAACTGCCAGATGTCCTCTTTGTTCACCGGTTCCCACTTTCTGGTTCTGGTAAACCTGGCATGCAGCATAGCAGATTGATGCTCTTGGTAGTGATTTGTCTCAGTGGAAATGTTTTAAATTACCTCCTCAGTGAGGAATAATTGCAGGTATGCCAAAGGGTTGTCACGCTCAATATCTACCTTCATCCCAGGTGATCCAGTGAACGGGAATCTTGGGGGTGCTACCTGGTCCGTATCGCAGTCAATAGGGCATCAAGTGTGCACATCGCTGAGGTCAGGTGCAGGATCATTACCGTTGTCACTTGCCAGATCAGTGTCACCTCCATGTCGCTGTCACTCAACTGGCCCAAAGCGCTTTTGTAGTAAAGTGCCGCTTTTTTGATGCCATGTTATAAATATTTTATGAGCGCAAATATCAGTAAATTGGCAGGCAAGGGGCACTGTACAATGATCAAGTGTCAGATCTGAGATGATCACAGATTACACTGTATCACCTCTTTTATGTGTGTCACTTTTGAAATACCTGCCCAGTTCCGCTCCCATGCGCCACTGCCCTCGCAGGGAATGAAACCAGGAAGTCAGATGTAGGCCGGCGCTTCCGTTGGCGATCACACCGGATGACATCGCTGGATAGCCAGGAGAAGGTAAGGGGACTCCACTGATAGCTCTGCAATGTTACCGCTCCTGGCAGTAAAAATTAACCCCTGAGTCACGCTCAGGAATACCGCCAGGGAGGTTAAACTTATTTTGCCTAGAGAAGAGACAGTTTATATGATCACATTAATCTTTAAATGGTGACTGTATCATTGGGGGGGAAACTATTTAACCTAAGGTCTTTAACCACTTGCTTACTGGGCACATAAACCCCCTTCGTGCCCAGGCGAAATTTCAGCTTCCGCACTGCGTCGCTTTAACTGACATTTGCGCGGTCGTGCAACGTGGCTCCATAACAAAATTGGCATCCTTTTTTCCCACAAATAGAGCTTTATTTTGGTGGTATTTGATCGCCTGTGCGTTTTATTTTTTTTGCGTTATAAACAAAAAAAGAGCGACAATTTAAAAATATATATATATTTTTTACTTGTTGCTATAATAAATATCCCATTTTTTTTCTCAGTTAAGGCCGATACGTATTCTTCTACGTATTTTTGTAAAAAAAAAAAAAAAAATCGCAATAAGCGACTGCTTTGCGCAAAAGTTATAGCGCCTACAAAATAGGGGACAGAATTAAGATTTTTATTGAGACTGCGACATTACGGCGGACACATCGGACACTTTTGACACATTTTTGGGACCATTCACATTTATACAGCAACCAGTGCTATAAATATGCACTAATTACTGTATAAATGTGACTGGCATTGAAGGGGTTAACACTAGGGGGTGAGAAAGGGGTTACATGTGTATCCGGTGTTCTAACTGTGTGGGGGGAGGGGGGTGACTGGGGGAGGTGACCGATGCCGTGTCCCTATGTACAAGGGACACAGATCGGTCTCCTCTCCTCTGACAGCACGTGAAGCTCTGTGTTTGAACACAGAGCTCCACGTCCCTGCTCTGTCACCGCCGATCGCATGTACCTGGCAGACACCGCGGCCGCCGAGTACACGCATCGAATCCTCGGCGATGCGACGGCACTGTTGAATTACAACAACATTGATGTCCAAAGACGTGACCCCGGCAGCTCAGGTCCGCGCTGTTGACGTCTTTTGTCAATAGCGCGGATCTGTAGTGGTTAAAGATGGAACACAATGCAGTTGGATAAAAAAAGGTTCAATCCTAAACTGTATGAGGCATTTTTTACTGTTAGAGCAGTAAGGATATGTAACTCCCTGCCACAGTTGGTGGTTTCAGTGGGCAGTGTAGATAAATAAAAATAAAACTTGAAGATGTATTATTTTAGCAGACACACTGTACGGGAACATTGAAAATAGTAGTGACATAAACACACACACACAAACAACGCAGGTTGAAATGGATGGACCAGTGACTTTATTCAACCGTAGCAACTATGTAACTGAAACATACATGCTTGAGGTAAAATGAAACTATTACCAATAAAAACACAACTATGTATGCACATCTCCTGTAATATAATAGAACAATTTAATTGTATTTTATGATTTTAAAATAAAATAAATGAACGTTGTGCTAAAATATGCTTATCTGTTAACATGAAATGGATCTGCAAGCACAAATCTATATAATTTGAATGTAATAATAAAATGGTATTTGTTTGTCAAAGCATATCATTGCAGCCCTAAAAGATGTGTCACAGTTGGGTCATAGTCATAAATAAAAGTGTCTGCATAGGCCACCTCTTCCTCCCTCCATCTCTGTTGCCCATTTAAGGACAGTTACAGTGAACCACAGCTTCTCTCTTCTACATCTTCCTCCCACACATGAAAAATCTATTAAATTACATAGTGCTACGTGTGCATATCCTGCTACTAGGAAGTTACTCATCAGATGTTGGCGTAGACAGGATTTTATATTTTGTTATAATTATCTTATGGCAATCACTATGCTGCTTCACAACATTGAATGCAGTAGTTCCAAAGTGGCTAAAGGTGGGTACACACAAGTAAAATTTGTTTTGAGAACTATTGATTTCCGAATGTTCATTCACTTCTCTGAGGCCGCGTACACACGATCAGTCCAAACCGATGAAAACGGACTGAAGTTCAGTTTCATTGGTCCAAACTGACCGTGTGTCTACGCCCCATCAGTCCAAAAATGTAGAACTTGCTTTAAAATCGGACTGATGGGCGCCTACCGATCGGTCAAAACTGATGGTTAGTACGCAAAAGCGGTTGGTTCAACATGTTCTGACACGATCGGTTTTTGAACTGATGGTGTATACGCACATCAGACCATCAGTCTGTGAACCAATGAAACTGAACTTCAGTCCGTTTTCATCAGTTTGGACTGATCGTGTGTACAGAGCCTAATGGTTAGTGGGGTCAAATCAATGTTCATGTTTGACCCTAGTTTTGAGAGAATTCTAAGGAACAAGAAATAACAAATTTCAAACTTGAATGTGTTTTTTTTTCAGAAAAAACATACATATTGTAATGAAACCTGTTTAATACTTATGGGATTCCATTAAAATAGCAGGTCAGGATGGAGATTTAAAGGCTATCAAACTAAATTAGTTGACTGAATGATGGCAAGAAAGAATGTTGTGATGAATGATTTTGGTACAAATGTTTAACCAATTCCATACAGGGCATTTTCACCCCCTTCCTGCCCAGGCCAATTTTTAGTTTTCAGCGCTGTTGCAATTTGAATGTCAATTGCGCGGTCATGCAACACTGTACCCAAATTAAATCTTTATTATTTTTTTTACCGCACAAATAGAGCTTTAGTTTGGTGGTATTTGATCATCTCTGCGGTTTAATTTTTTTGCTCTATAAACAAAAGAATCTGCAATATTTATTGTGACCGTGACATTGCGATGGACATATCGGACACTTTTGACACATTTTTGGAACATTTACATTTATACAGCGATTAATGCTATGATAAAACGGCACTGATTACTGTGTGGCAGGGAAGGGGTTAACATTAGGGGGCGCTGAAGGAGTTAATATGTTCCCTGGGAGTGATTCTAACTGTAGAGGGGAGGGGAGTCACACAGGGAGGAGACTGATTATTGTTCCTCTGTACTGGGAACACCACAACATCGGTCTCCTCACCTCTGACAGGAGGTGGATCTGTGTGTTTACACACACAGATCCACACTCCTGCCGTGATTGCTGGCAATCGGGTGCGGGTGCCCGTCATGCACACCGGTCACAACATGCCACGCAGCCACCGGGAAGAAAATACGTCATGTCCACCCACAGGGTTCCGCCCGGTCATTTATAATGGCCTGGTAAGGAAGGGGTTAAACACAATTTTATGTGTATTCTGTCCATGGTACCAAGAGAGTAAATTTTTTTCTTTTTTGAGACTACCAGGGGAATTGTCTTCTTCCTCAAAGTTTAGTTTTGTTAGAGGCCTTGTTTAGTTTTGTTAGAGGTCTTCTCTTGTCTATGGCGCTCCCCATACTGATAATAAAACCACAAAAAACAAAACAATTGATGCACAAAAAACAAAAGTCCAAGTAATCAGGGTAAATGAATACACAAAGTGATAAATGTGAATCTATAATAAACATCAAAAGTGACAATAAACCAAGTGAGTTGGTGAACAAGTACAGGGAGTGCAGAATTATTAGGCAAATAAGTATTTTGACCACATCATCCTCTTTATGCATGTTGTCTTACTCCAAGGTATAGCTCGAAAGTTCAATTAAGCATATTAGGTGATGTGCCCTGTAATGAGAAGGGGTGTGGCTAATGACATCAACACCCTATATCAGGTTATAATGGCAACTTCCTTTCCTTTGGCAAAATGGGTCAAAAGAAGGACTTAAGCTCAGAAAAGTCAAAAATAGGGATATCTTGCAGAGGGATGCAACTTAAAATTGCAAGCTTTGAAGCGTTATGAACAATCAAGCGTTTATTCAAAATAGTCAACAGGGTCCAAAAAGCGTGTGGAAAAACCAAGGGCAAAATACTGCCCATGAAGAGAAAAGTAAGTGTGCAGCTGCCAAGATGCCACTTGCCACCAGTTTGGCCATATTTCAGAGCTGCAACATCACTGGAGTGCCCAAAAGCACAAGGTGTGCTACTCAGAGACAGCCAAGGTAAGAAGGCTGAAAGACGACCACCACTGAACAAGACACACAAGTGAAACTCAAGACTGGGCCAAGAAATATTCAAGACTGATTTTTCTAAGGTTTTATGGACTGATGAAATGAAGTGAGTCTTGATGGGCCAGATGGATGGGCCCGTGGCTGGTTGGTAAAGGGCAGAGCGCTCCAGTCCGACTAGAGCCAGCAAGGTGGGGGTGGAGTACTGGTTTGGGCTGTCATCAAAGATAGCTTGTGGGGCCTTTTGTTGAGGAGAGTCAAGCTCAACTCTCCTCTCAGTTTTGGAAGACACCTTCTCAAGCAGTGGTACAGGAAGGCGCATCCAAGAAAAACATGATTTTCATGCAGGACTGCTCCATAATCCAAAAAGCGTGGCCAAGAAAGGGTATAAAAGAAGAAAAACAATGAATGGCCTCCTTGTTCACCTGATCTGAACCCCATTGAGAACCTGTGGTCCAACAATTGATACAAGGAGGGAAAACAGTACACCTCTCTGAAAGTGTCTGGGAGGCTGTGGTTGCTGCTGCACAATGTTGATGGTGAAAGTCAAAACCTGAAGAATCCATGGATGGCAGGCTCAGGTGTCCTTGCAAAGAAAGGTGCTATATTGGTACTGATTTGTTTTTGTTTTGTTTTTGAATGTCAGAAATGTATATTTGTGAATGTTGAGATGTTAATTGGTTTCACTGTAAAAATAAATAATAAATGGGTATATATATTTTTTTTGTTAAGTTGCCTAATAATTATAATAAAGTCATGCACACAAAAGTGCTAAAACTAAAAACAAACTAAAAAACTTCCAAAAAATTCCTTTGATATTAATGAGTTTTTTGGGTTCATTGAGAACTTGTTGTGTTCAATAATAAAATTAATCCTCAAAAATACAACTTGCCTAATAATTCTGCACTCCCTGTATATATATAGTCCAAATATTCCACTGAGATGAAAGTGACTGTATAATTAGTTGTCTGTAGGTAATCCACCACAGTGAAGATCAAAGGTTTACCAAACAAGTTGGACCCAGCGAGGCTTACGCCTGATGAGTCGAACGGGCTTGTTGGTGTATCACACCCAGGGAGAAGTAAGCAAGCACAGCTTCCAATAAAACCAGGCAGAGGTATATCACAGTATTGACATCAATGAGTGTACACCATGGATAAGGCAACGGTACTTCATATGTAAATCCTCCCAATGTATAATGTAGTAAAAGGAGAGAAATTGGGCCACATAGTATGATTCCATTTCAAAATGAGAACATTTATAAAATAAATATAAAATGGTCACTTACATTTGAGAAGACATGTAAAAGCAAGCAAAATCAAAATAACCCAGTGGCATCAGCAGAGCCCTTCAGAAAGCTCAGATATAGAAGCATGCCCCTTTAACTATATTTCCCACAATTCCCGGAGGTGGTGGGAGGATGAAAATTTTAAGGAAAGCAGGAGCCAGCACTACAATAGACACATTTGATTAATAGTAAGTGATATCCCATGTGCAGATTTTTCTTCAAAATTTAGGCTTTAAAGCAACTAGAATTAGTATAAAAATATATATAGTATCGTGTATATATAGCCCATTTGCTCCAATGCCCCTGCCAGAGCTGTCAAAACCAGCAAGAGCATTGGCTAACTTTGCTCCTATGATAACAAACTTTTCAAGATGAAGTGTGAGGCATCGTACACACGACCAAGAAACTCAACAGAATCCATCAAGAAACTTGGTGGGAGAGCTTTTTTGCCGAGGAAAACGGTCGTGTGTATGCTTTTCATTGAGAAAACTGTTGAAGAACTCGACGAGGAAAAAAGAGAGCAAGTTCTCTTTTTCCTTGACGGGAGTCTCAATTTGCTCGTCGTGTTCCTCGTCTGGCTAGTTTTCGACGAGAAACACGTTGGTGTGTATGCTTAGAAACCCACGCACCTTCGGTAAAAGTAGTGTTTGTAATGGAAATAGCACATTTGTCACGCTGTAACAGACTGAAAAGTGCAAATGTCTCTTACCGAACTTTTACCTAACACGCAGCAACATGAGATTAGTAAAAGCAGCCCCAAGGGTTGTGCCAGTGGAATCGAGCTTCCCCTGCTGTCGTATGTGTTGAAGTCACCGCGTTTGAGAACGAGGAGATTTGGTCTTGACTGTGTGTACGCAAAGACAGCTTGTTAAGTTTCCCGACAAGCCTAACAAGGAACTCGTCGAGGAAAATGATGTGTCTTTTCCGACGAGTTCCTCGGTTGTGTGTACGAGGCCTAACAATTTGGTTTTCCACATAACTAATAAGCACTCTCTTGACAAAGTGGTCAGTTGTTGCTGAATCAATCCCCTTCCAGATTACCAAAGCCATGGACCTATATATGTGGAACACATTGCATTGTTACTGATTGCAGGTTGTTAACATGGGCTAAATGGACAGTTTAGTTGGCACAGGAACTATTATAGCAATGCTAAGAATGCTGGAACATGTATGCTGCAGGCAGAACTTCTTCATTCAGATAAGCTGGGATAGAACTACAGATCCCCATGTGAGTAAGGAAAGGAGCAGAGCATATAAAAAAGAAAACCCGGGAAGCTTTGAGGGAGAGAGAAGAAGACTGAGAGAGAGGCAGGACGTGTGAGAGAATGGAATGCTGATCCAGGAGACCATAGGCCTGGATTTGATTGGGCCCGAGAGCGGAGAAGGGGATTTCCATATCGTTGATCATACTGAGAAGCAGGATAGTCGATCCTGCAGGCAGACAGATTAAGTCATCACTATCTACATCTGTGGGAGGACAGCGAGGAAAGGGCCCATCCCTGGCAGTAAGGTAATTACTTTGTACTTCTAGCATGAAGGACTGGGTGAGAGAGTTCCTAACCCATATCACACCACCACATTCTACAAGCTCATTCGTTGTTGTTACCATTCACTCAAGTTCAGGATTCTTACAGCCCAGACTGCCACTTAGAGACACAGACTCTGCAGCCCAATCAAAGCTGCAGCCTATCTATACTAGCTGCCCATTTAAGTACTGCACACAGGATATCATCTCAAATACTTTCTGTTTGCCTGATTAGACAATAACTGTAAATGCATATTGCCTCAGGCCTATTCTACTCGAAGAAGCCACACTTTTCACAAGCCAAGTTCTGTATTTAAAGGCCAGATATTTCTGTTAAAATCTTCTTCCACCCCTCTTCAGCTTTGTAACCTTCTGACATCTTTAAAATGACTTTGCAGCTTGTCACATTTATTAAAAGGGAACTCTGCTTGTTTGGCCACCATCTCTGGGGGGGGGTGTAATTTCTCATAAAAAGGAGACTACACCTCCACTGTGCATCAACGTAAAGAGCTCCATCAAGTTGGCAGAACATTTTTCCTGCATTGTGTGTTAGGCCTCATACACACAGCCATTTTTCTTGGCAAAAACCAGCAAGAAAACTGCTGGCAGAGCTTTCTTGCCGAGAAAACCGTTTGTGTGTACGAGGCTTTCAGGTTTCTCGTCAGGAAATCAGACCAGAATCTCAACGAGAAAAAAAGAGAACATGCGCTCTGTTTTCTCGTCAAGATTCTTGTTGGCCTGTTTCCCGATGAGAAACCCGAAAGTGTGTATACTTACCTGTCGTCATGGAAACCCGCGCATGCTCGAAATGACTTTGACGCATGCGCGGTAGCTTCCACGGCATAGGTAGGGTGAAGCAAGATGGCAGCGACGGCATTGAATGTGACGAGTGCATGCTCGCCGTACGCAATGACATCACCGCGTTCTTGCCTTTCAAGAGAACCGCGGTTCTTTTGAAAAGGTCAGTGTGTACACTCGGGCGACAAGAGATTCTTGCCAAGAATCTCGTCGGGAAAAAAGAGGTTCTTGCCCGTGTGTACGAGGCCTTACGTTCTATATGGGAAATTATTTTTCTTACCAAAACCCTCAGGGAATTATCCCATTGCTCTGGTTACTGGGAGACCACAATTGAGGCAGCCTAACATTTCTTGCTCTCTTCTTTTTTGCTAGTTTGGGTAAAATTAGAGTTATGGTTAAACATTAAATCCCAAAGGGCAATTGGATCTATTTAAAGTGGCACTGTTTTCTTATTTATTTGCTTCCTTTGTTATGTTATTATCCTTATGAATATCAGACGTTAATTATGTGCTTATACTACTTCCTATCTGATTCTCATATAGGGCTCATTTACACTTACTTCGGCTTCAAAACACATTAACGACTAGATTACACTTACTTTAAAAGAAGGCTTCGGACACACTTTGTTAAAGCTCTCTAAAACACCAGCCAAAGCCTCTGTCATTAAATAAAATGGTTAGCTTACAGTCCTGTTTACACCTTGCTTTTGTTTGCTTTGCTTTAGGCTTCGCTTTAAAAATTATACCCCATATCACTTTAGTTGTGCTTCAAAGCATCTTCAAAGCCCACTTAGAAGTCTTTGGCAACTCACGCTTGAAGTCCCACTTGAAGCCGCACTGAAGCCTCTTCGAAACCCCACCTAAGTCGCATCAAAGCCCCACCAAAGGGTCATCAAAGCCCCATCGAAGCTCCACCAAAGCCATATCGAAGCACCAAGCAAAACCAAGGTGTAAAAAGGACTGTATGCTAACTATGTTATTTAGTAACAGGAGCTGTGAGCTAGCCCATAAACGAAATATTTTCTTCATCAAAAGCGGTGTACTTATCTTCTGTGTGATAACCAAGTATGCAGGTTCAAAGTGGTGTCTGCAGGGGTTGTGCTTCACTCAGGGCTCAGTGAACAGGGGGCCCCATTATACTCAGCGGCTCCTGAGGGGGTAGTGCTACATGTTTGCCTGATATGTCATAGATACTCCATGTCCTATACTCAAAACCAATCCAAAGCAGAACCACCCAAGGCATATCAAACTGTCCACAGCCAGGTCATGAAAAACAAAATGTTGTCACGATAAATCAGCCATGGATACGTAAAGCTGATAAAAAAAAGCCATGCGTAACTAATTATTGAGACCACTCTGCTGCGTCTACTTGCTATAATATGTCTCTAGTATAGCTGTTTCATTGATGCCACTTTGAAGATAGTTTAGGCAAGGATACTACAGGTTTTCACATCAGGTTGCCCTCACAACTTAAACAATATTATTGAACATACATAAAACTGGGAATTTATACATGAAACTGGGAATTATGCTTGTCTTTGATTATCTCTCAGTCTCCAAGGAGTTACTTCTTTATATTTCTAAATATACAGGAAAACTATTTATAATATGTTGCAGACCACAGGCCTTGATGCATGATCAAATTATTATTTGCATAAAAAATATATTTTAAAGACAAAAACAAAATAAACTGTTAATATAAATATATGTTTTAGGAGATTATTTGAAGAACATTAAAAATTCTAAAATTAACATTTGATAAACTTCAAGCTAGAGAATTTGATACAAGGAAATCCCAAACTCCAGATACTTAACCCGGTGTATTTCAGTGTTTCAAGCAGTATCAAACAGTAGCTTTGGAAGCTATTTTAGTAAAGGATACAAAAATATAGTCATCCATGTATCTTTTCTTAAGGTTATCCACAATAGCATCCTCTGTGATCTTTGAAAGCAAGACCATATCATCAACTCCACTTTGCTTGACATTTTGGCTCTGCCAGTGATACCGTTCTTTGCTACCCTAGGAAGAAAAACGAAGGAGTAGTTAGTGTTTTACTGGGAACTAGCTTTTACTGTATATATTTAAAATGTTATTGTAAAACAGGAAATACGATATGTCTCACTATAAAGCTTATATAAACTGACTGATGCACTGTATAACTGCATAACAAACATATGCTGCTATGGAAAAAAAAAATCTTGTCAAACTCTAAATAAATTTAGTTGGAAAAAATCCACTGGGTATTAAAGTAGTCAAAAGTGACCACTAGCATTTTGTGCATGCTGGCAGTTCAAGATAAAACCCTACTCCAGGAAAAGATTTAAGAATCAATCCTTGCAGTGGGGCTCCACCGCACACCAAGGGATAAATGCTAATTTAAGCTGGCCGTACAAGGATTGAAATTCAATCTATGTATGGCCACTGTAGTTGAAGAGAAGTCAATCTATTGATCAGCTTCTCTTCAACCACCCTGCTGGAAAATTTCTACTTGATTAGCACTGCAGGCTATAGACACCAGCGCTGATCAGTGTATTCCGATGGATTCCAATTGAACTCACTAGACTATGATCAGCTTTGTCTAGGGACAGAGGTCTGTAAGCTGTGACTGGCTCAGATTGCACTCTAGTCTCCTAAATGTACAATACTGGGTTAATGTCCCTGTATTGTATGTAATGATGCTTAGGCTACTTTTACAACCTAGAGCTTTGGGTGGAGGAGGAAAGCAATGGAGCCAGCTGGAGTTTGGTGTTGGGGGAGACCATTGAAGTTGGGCTTAAAGGCCCATATGCACGATAACATTACTTTATGACTTATTTGCTTTGCTGATGTTTATTTATGGCATACAGTTATTACTGTATCCTGATATTCACAGATCTAATATAATTGAAATCATATATTTAGATATACTAGATATACTAGATTGGAGCAGTGGGGATTAAAGCCACCACTTTCAGTACATGTAATATCTTCACCCTCTAATATCTGGCACCCTCTTAGGTCTCAGGTGTATAACCAGTGACACAAACGCTGGGGCATGCCTTATCTCACTGATACCAATGTAAGGGGCAGTCCTACTTTTACTGACACTAATGTAAGCAGCATTCTTTCTCTCACTAACAACATTCTTAGTGGTATTCTTTCTTACACTGATAACAAAATTATTGGCATTTTTCTCCAACTGACCACAGATGCTGGGGTATTTTGTATTTCAACTAGCCACCAATATTGGGGCCACTTTCGCTCCCACAGACCACCAATAACAAGGCATTCCTACATTTTCTGCTGGCCAGTTATATACTAGTCATACTTCCTCCAAATGACCATTAATGTAAGGGTCAGTATGTTACATACTTCTGACCACTGCAATCTCTACACTGTGCTGTATATTACACTATTTTGACTGCAGCATCTTGCATATATACATAATCTTGGGCAGCTGCACTATGTATGCTTTTTTTGTATGTTATATACGTCATACAAAAGTGTTAATTGCCTTAACACTTGCTGATTGTTAAGTTAGTACCATTTATTTTAATTAGGTTCTTCTTCAAGGCAAGGTAAGACCATGCTGTTTTTATTATATTTTCATAAAAGCAATGGAAGAGTCTATTAAAAAAAAAAAAATCTTGTTTTTGTGTGCCTGTGTCTGTGGGTAGAAGCACAGGAGCAATTGTGTGCAATGTTCCATTTAACCATACCCTTTTATCCTATGCTCACTACTCAACACACAGTGACCACTGCACGCTATGGTCACCTATGCATGCTGGTATTTTTCTCTCTTTTACAATACTAGCAATGGCCCTTCTGAATGCTGTATGATGTCTTCCTCAGGAACAATTTGACTAGATCTTTTAAAGCAAAAATGGCAGCTGCAAAATGCCTATTTGACAATTAACACTACAAAGCTTTAGCAGTGACTGAATGTAAAAACATTTAAATGGAAATACTACATTGATCAATGTAAAACTGTAAATCTTAAAATAAAGGCAAAGGATAACCTTCTTAAAATTAAAAAATGTTTTTCTACAAATGCCTAGAACATACAGTATATGGTTTGTAATCAGGTAGAGGATTTGTAAAACAGAACCTACATTACATTCTTGATGAAAAGGTAGATGTGCATTTTTCTAACAATCCTAAAAGCTATTTTAAATAGATTCACTTCAGAATCTAAGCCCAGCGTCTTAATGTGTGTTTAAAGGTCATATCTAAAAATTCAGAAAGGTACATAATTCTAACAAAGATTGTGTGAAAAAAAAATTGAAATTATGATTAAATTATTTTAAATATGAATCACTATGCAGTGTTATTTGCAAGTCCAATTTCGACAAGATAAGATTGATGACCCATACTGTATCTAAATGATTGTTCTCAGGGGAAACATCGATCTGCAGAGTTTGTCTGCAACACTCTCTTCCTTCCTCTCCGTATTAACATAAACTTGCAAGGTTAAGCAGTCAGGAAGTTTGCTGTTGTGAGAGCAAATCTGGCCATAGAGGAATCATAAATCACCCAGTTCAGTGGGGCCTGGCTGATTTTTGATCCATCTGTGGCCATTCCAATTGGGGAAATGTCGATGCACTGATCAGTGCATGCAGCCAACCACCTGCAGCACTGATCAGTGCATTCTGACATGCTGTCAGCATACAATAGTGCAGCACGGAGGATTTATGTGGTGATGGGGGAACCTGTTGTTTCTTTGTTGATCAGCTAGCTGGCTGATTAAAAAACAAAACAAACAATCCTCTATAGCCAGCTTAATTGGCCCACTAATAACTTCAAACAGCGCTCAAAGCAGAACTACACTTTCCTATCCAACATTAACTTGTTTTAATTCTTATGCTGCTAACATTAGTAAAAAGGCAGGGAAGTCATTTATATTTACCAAATTTATCGGCGTATAACACGCACACTAACTTTAAGGCCTCGTACACACGATCAAATCTGTCTGCTGGAAACGGTCGGCCCGCCGACGGATTTGGCCACCCGACAGATTTCAAAGCATGCTTTGAAATCTGTCGGCTGGGAACCTGTCCGCCCGACATGTCTGCTGGTTAGTATGCTAACCAGCAGACATGTCTTCTCGCACACGCGCCAAATGATTTCGACGCATGCGCAGAAGTGTTTTACTTCCTGGTGCGGTGACGTCAACGTCACCGCCACGTCACCGACACGTCAGCGCGCTGTCTGCTGGCGGGGATTTTGGTTTGCTCGTGTGTACACGCGAGCAAACCAAAATCCAAGCAGACAGATCTGTTCAAATCGGTCGGTCCGACCGATTTGAACAGATAGATTGCCTCGTGTGTACGAGGCCTAAGAAGAAAGTTTCAGGAAAACAACTTTCCACAGCCCCCTTCGTATAACACGCAGGCAAAGTTTACCCTCTATTTTCAGGGTAAAAAAGTGAGTGTTATACGCCAATAAATACAATACTTGCTTTTTTTTACATCTCTTCAGTTGCTTTCTGGTTTTCGTCCTAGGCCAAAATAATGTCATACATTCCATGAGTCTTTATGGTCACCTTTTTTTTTAATTTGGAGGGGAGGAGGGGCTTTCTCCGCTAAGCACATCCTCCTGCATGCCTTAGCTAATGGCAGATGAAGTCCAGAAAGTAAATGCTACATTAATCATCTGCCCTTACTTAGGATGGACTAAAAATGCTATGGGTGTTTTTTAATGTGATTTCTCAACAAAACAAAGCATGGCGACATAGATAAATGGGTGAATTTGCCTTGAATTTAATTTTTCTTTAAATGAAATATCCTTTTTTTGTTTGTGGTGCTGAAATACAGTTGAGTTTCACTAATACTGGGTAGGATCCTGTTTTGCCTTTTGTTTTTACATAGCACAGGACAATAATAAATTACACATCACATTACACAATCACCAGAAGCCTGGACTGAGTTCACCCCCCCCCCCCCCCTGCCTCTCTATCTCTCCCTATGCCTGGCATTCTCTCTCTCTCTCTCTCAAAGCAAACTCACTTTTTTTACAGGTTAAAAAAATGGCCTGCAGAACATTGCACTCTCGCTCTCACACACCATTGCAGCCCCCTTCTCTCACACACCATTGCAGCCCCCCTCTCTCTCATACACCATTGCAGCCCCCCTCTCTCTCTCACACACCATTGCAGCCCCTCTCTCTCTCTCACATACACACCATTGCAGCCCTCCTCTCTCTCACACACCATTGCAGCCCCTCTCTCTCTCGTACACCATTGCAGCCCCCCTCTCATACACCATTGCAGCCCCTCTCTCTCTCACACACACTATTGCAGCCCCCCTCTCTCACACACCATTGCAGCCCCTCTCTCTCTCACACACCATTGCAGCCCCCCTCTCTCATACACCATTGCAGCCCCTCTCTCTCTCTCACACCATTGCAGCCCCCCTCTTTCTCATACACCATTGCAGCCCCTCTCTCTCTCCCACACACACACACACACACACACTATTTCAGCCCCTCTCTCTCTCTCACACACATACCATTGCAGCCCCCCCCTCTCTCTCTCTCTCTCTCATACACACCATTGCAGAATTGCAGAATTTATGATTTCTTGGCCATTTTTCAGAGTATATGAATGATAACACAAAGACATTTCTTTCACTCATAGTTAGTGTTTGGCTAAAGCCATTTATTATCATTCAACTGTGTTTACTCTTTTTAAATCATAATGGCAACAGAAACTACCCAAATGACCCTGATCAAAAGTTTAATACCCTGGTGATTTTAGACTGACAACATGCGCACAAGTTGACACAAAGGGGTTTGAATGGCCATTCAAGGTAACCATCTTCATCTGTGATCTGTTTGCTTGTAATTAGTGTGTATGTATAAAAGGTCAATGAGTTTCTGGACTCCTGACAGACCCTTGTATCTTTCATTCAGTGCTGCACTGACGTTTCTGGATTCTGAGTCATGGGGAAAGTAAAAGAATTGTCAAAGGATCTACGGGAAAAGTTAGTTGAACTGTATAAAACAGGAAGGGGATATAAAAAGATATAGAAAGAATTGAGAATGACAATCAGCAGTGATCTAACTCTAATCAAGAAGTGGAAAATGAGGGGTTCTGTTAAAACCAAACCACGGTCAGGTTTGGTAGACCAACTAAAATTTCAGCCACAACTGTCAGGAAAATTGTTCGGGATACAAGGAAAAACCCAGAAAGAACTGAAAATACAAGATTCTCTTAAGACATGTGGTGTGGCTGTTTCAAGATGCACAATAAGGAGGCACTTGAAGAAACATGGGCTGCATGGTCAAGTTGCCAGAAGAAAGCCATTACTACCCAAATGCCGCAAAGCATTCCGCTTACAATGCGCCAAACAGCACAGAGACAAGCCTCAAACCTTCTGGCACAAAGTCATTTGAAGTGTTGAGACCAAAATTTTGCTTTTTGGCCACAACCATAAACACTACAGTTCATTTGTGACGTTAAAGGGGGCAATACACAGTATTAAGAACTGGGGTATTTAAAGTTACTAGGTATTTTGTTTCTGTTGCCATTATGATTTAACCAGTAGAGGCCCGTACTATAGTCGAATGACGGCTACAGCGCAGACCTGAAAATCTGGGAGGACGTCAATAGATGTCCTCCCCTTTACACGCACAATGCGCGCCCCCTGCACTGAGACTCAGGTGATTACAGATCTGTGTAAGGGGCCAGTCCCGGTCCCTTACCAAAGGATCGGTAAAAGGTTTGAGGAGAAAAAAAGCCAATCACTGGCTTGTGTACATGGGACATCTGTTCTGAAGAGGAAGAGGCAATTCTGCCTCATCTGTGCCCACTTGCCACCTGTGCCAGCGCCACCTGCCAATGCCCACAGTGCCACTTATCAATGCCCACAGTGCCACCTATCAGTGCCCACCAGTGGTGCCAATCAGTGCCTCATCAGTGCCACCTAGTAATGCTTCCTATCAGTGTAACCTACCAGTCCTGATCAGTGCCCATTATTGCCACCCATCAGTGCCACCCATCAGTGCCCATCACTGCCACCTGTCAGTGCCACCTATCAATGCCACCTATTAGTGCCACTTCTCAGTGCCCACCAGCGCCACCTATCAATGCACTTCAGTGCCACCTATAGTGCCACCTCTCTGTGTCACCTCTCGGTGCCCACCAGTGCCACCTATCAGTGCCCACCAGTGCCACCCATCAGTGCCCACCAGTGCCACCCATCAGTGCCCACCAGTGCCGCCTTATCAGTGCCCATCAATGCAGCCCATCGTGCCCATCAATGCAGCCCATCATTGCAGCCCATCGGTGCCCATCAGTGCAGCCTCATCAGCCTACATCAATGATGGAGAAAAATTACCTGTTTGCAAAATGTTATAACAAAATATAAAATATATATATATTTTTTTTAATTGGTCGTTTAATTTTTTTTAACAAAAAATAAAAACCTCAGAGGTGATCAAATACCACCAAAAGAAGGCTCTATTTGTGGGAAAAAAAATTATAAAAATGTAATTTGTGTACAGTGTTGTGTAACCGCGCAATTGTCATTTAAAGTGCGACAGCGCTGAAAGCTGAAAATTGGTCTGGGCAGGAGAGGGGTTTAAGTGCCCAGTAAGCAAGTGGTTAAAAAGAGTAAACCCACTTGATTGATAATAAATGGCTTCAGCCAAACACTAACCATGAGTGAAAAGAAAATCACTCCTCACCCCCTTACATGCCACATTTGGCATGTAATTTTTTTTGGGGGGGTATGGGGGCTTCGGTAGGAGTGGGACTTCCTGTCCTACTTCCTCCTTCTGCCCAGGGACCGCCTCAACGACTTTTCTTATCGCCTTAGGCGGCCCCTCCCTTTAGGCGATCTCCAGAGACACGTCCCGGGAGATCGCCTGTCCATTCATAGAGCACAGCGCGACTCGCACATGCGCAGTGAGTGCCCGGCCATGAAGCTGAAAGAAGTGCCCTCACTATGAGTGGAGGCACCAACCAGAGAGGTGGAAATAGGAGCGAAGCTCCAGGTGGCCGCGACGCTGGACTGTGGAGCAGGTAAGTGTCTGTTTATTAAAAGTCAGCAGCTACGCTTTTCGAGATATGCCGCGTAATTTCTTAGATGTGCCGGCGTATCTTTTTTCTGTATTCAGAAAACAAGATACGCCGGGATTGAGCTAAGATACGAGCGGCGCAAGTCTCTTACGCCGCCGTATCTTAGTTGCATATTTACGCTGGCCGCTAGGTGGCACTTCCGTCGATTTACGCGTCAAATATGTAAATTAGCTAGATACGCCGATTGACGAACGTACGCCCGGCCGTCGCAGTACTGATACGCCGTTACGTAAGGCGATTTCAGGCGTAAAGATATTCCAACAAAAAGATGGCGCAGCCAAAGTTAAGTATGGACGTCGGGACCACGTCGAAATTTATAAATTTTACGTTGTTTGCGTAAGCCGATTCAGAATGGGGCTGGGCGTAAGTTACGTTCACGTCGTTTTCATTGACTAATTGCTACGTGAATTGGAGCATGCGCACTGGGATACGTCCACGGCCGGCGCATGTGCAGTTCGTTTGGCACATCATTTACGTGGGGTCACCGTTAATTTAAATACAACACGCCCCCTACCTGCCCAATTTGAATTGCGCGCGGATACGCCGGCCCATTTACGCTACGCCGACGCAACTTACGGAGCAAGTGCTTTGTGAATACAGCACTTGCCTGTAAAAGTTGCGAAGGTGTAACATAAATAGAATACGTTGGAACTGCGGTGGCTCAACGCGATTGGCACTGCGCTGACAAGCCGTTCACCTCTGCAGCCAAGGGTTCGGATCCCGGTCTCGGCTGCATGTGAATTGAGTTTGGTGGTCTAAGCCCGGCTCCCGGTGGGTGTGCTATGCGAGGTAAGCCTGCGCTTAGTACGCCCACCACACTTACACGCACTCAAAATTGGGTTAACATGCACGCACTTTGGCCACGCGGTCTCTAAAAAAAGAGAGGCGAAGGACTAACGGGGCTGGCTGAGCGGGCTAGATCCTCTCGCTCCCTCATAGGGGAGTCCCTCTGCACCGTTGGGCTTCAAAGCGGAGCAGGTAAGGCGGGCTGTGTGGGAGGACCCCCTCACACCCGCCATTGCCACCCGGGGCATGGAGAAAGATGGCAGATTGCCTCTGGGGGAGGTCTGCCTACTCCCAAAACTCCTGCAGTCCAGCTCCTCTCTCGAGTACACACACAAAATACACTTTAAAAAAGAGAAAAAAAAATAGGATACGTTACGCCCGCACAAAGATACGCGCTCCTACGTGAATCTAGCCCTAAAAGGCTGGAACTCCCCTTTAAGGAATCCGTCAATACATCAGATTGCTTTTAAGAGATCCTTACCTGCTTTTATTCCTCTGCAGAACATAAAATAATATCAAAAGTCCACCTTTGCAGTAATGGTCAAAACCCAAAAAGACAACACAAATCTTTAGCCTCCTGGCTGTTCACTGAATTGCTTTCGAAAGGCATTCAGTCTCAGCTTGTACCTAGCACAGACTGAGGGCCAGATTCTCGTACTTCTGCGCTTGTTTATGCAGGCGTAGCGCATATCAGATGCACTACGCCGGCATAACTTCGAGAGCCAAGCACCATATTCTCAGTGCAATTGCGCCCCACGATGCGCCTGCGTAAGCAGATGCAATTCAAACTAGGAGGGAGGTGGGCGTGATCCATTTAAATGAACCGTGACCCCATGCAAATAAGCACTTGTACGGACGGAGAATGCGCAGTGACGCGACCGTCTGGACCGCCCCCCTGCGCATGTGCACAACTATGCACAGTGTGACACCTGAGCAACGCCGGCCCACTCTGCCTACGCAATGTGTATAAATGCGGCCAAACATGCGCCCGTCATTCGCAAAATTACACCATTTTGTTTCCGGTGGTGTAGGTAATTTTGCGGCTTGTGTAGTGCCATGTCTGCTCCGAGGAGAGAAAGACGGAAAAAAAACTTCTCCCCCGAGGAGAGGGCCATCATTATCTTGGCCATGGAGCAGTACGATGCTCGCCTCCATGGCCCACAGAGTGGCACCACAAGTAAGGCTAAAAAGGAGGAGATACTCCAGCGCATCACCGCTCAGGTCAATTCCCTGTCACATGAGGTGAGGAGACCCCAAGACATCTCAAAGAAGATGCATGACCTGCGACGTCTGGTCAGAGGCAAGTTGGGTGAGATCAGCAGGCATGCCAGGGGCACTGGAGGGGGTCCACCCTGTGCGATCCGCCTCACTGCAGAGGAGAAAGTGGTTGCCCGCTGCCTACAGATGGAGCAGGTGGAGGGAGTTCCTGGCTATAACTCCGTGGCTCTGGGCTTGAGGACAGGTAAGTGTGTTTTATCTACTATCTGGTGTGTAGCATGTGTGTGGGGGGGGGGGGTGGAAGGGAAGGGAACATGTGTCAAGTGTGTGGGTCCACCAACATGTGAATGTTTCGTGTCACCCACAGATGTGCAGGAGGGAGCTGGGCCGTCTGCTGCTGGTGTCTGACCCATGGCATCTCCGGAACATCCTGTGCCTCATTCTGACCCCCTGGGAAGCCCGGAAGTATTGGTGGAGGGGAGTGCCCAGTCTGCAACTGGAGAGGTGGTTGAGAAGGAGGTGGTGTCTATGGACCATGAGGTATGCCTCTATATGGGGGAGCCAAGTGTGTTGGCAGGACCATCACACTCATCCACCCCCCTCATCTCCAGCCCCTCAGTGTCTGCCCCCGTCATGTCCAGTCCCCCCTGGTCATCCCCATCATCACCAGCCCCTCAAGATCCTCCCCCTATGGAAGGTCCCCAGCCACTCCACGGCCCAGGAAGGCGACCAGGAAGACAAGGGGTGTCCCTGAGTTCCTTCCAGAACATCTTTCAAGGAAGCAGGACCGGCAGACCCGCCATATGGGTGAAGTCGTGGTGGAGATGAGGCGGCTGGCAGACAGCCTGGGCTCCTCGGGCCCCTTAAGTGACACTCTGCAGGATGTCTCTGCCAACACGTCTGCATCAGTTACCTGCCTAGGGGAGCTCCAGTCCTCAACAGCGGAACTTGTGGGCGAGGTGAAGGCCCTGAGAGTGGCTGTACAGGCCCAGACAGTTTCTATGGAGGCGGTCCTTACCCGCATAGCTGTGGCTTTGGAGGGCAGCCAGGCAGCCAAGGAGAGACCAGGGGATGCTCCTCCACCTGATGACCCACCCCCCCCACCCGAGGGACCCCCTGACAACTAAGGGCCAGGAGCCTGGGCACCAGGCGGAGCCCACGCCAGAGCAAGTGATTGCCTTTTTGATATCTTTTTTTTTATATGCTATGGTGAAGAGTGTTTTTTTTTTATATGCTCTGGTGAAGAGTGTTTTTTTGTTTTTGATACTGCACACGGTGCAGTGTGAATGGTGTTTGAATGTGTGGGTGGCACTCCTGCCAGTAAGGGGTGTCACCCTCGGCCGTTGGGGAGAAGTTATCCCCACAGCTGTGTGAATGACGTGTGAATGGACAGCGACACCATTGGGGCCTTGATGCGGCGTTGCTGCTCCCAAGTCCTGCATGCCGGACTTGGGCTAATCCAATGTGATGTGGATGTGGTTGTGTGTGATCTAGGGACCACAGTGGTGTGCATGCATGCATTGTCTGTGTGCCATGATTAATGTGTGTGTTTAACGGTCAAAGATTCGTAACACGAGGACCCTCCTGACTGCTCTTCCATCAGCAGACTGGGTCTCCTCTGGCAGCGGGGGGCAGTGTGGTTCGGGGGTCAGGTCATCACGTAGGTCAATCTGCAGGCCTTTTCTCACGGCTAAGTTGTGCAGAATGCAACATGCACCGATGATCTGACACACAAAGTTTGGGGAATACAACAGGGTACCCCCAGACTTATCCAGGCATCTGAAACGGGACTTCAGGAGCCCAAATGTGCGCTCCACCACTGCACGAGTTTTGATATGTGCTTCATTGTATCTTCTCTCTCCACAAGGTTTAGGAGTGTGTCTATGGGAATGTTTGACCATTCTTACAGAAGCACATTTGTGAGGTCAGGCATTGATGTTGGATGATAAGGCCTGGCTTGCAGGCTCTAATTAATCCCAAAAGTGTTCTTTCAGGTTAAGGGTGCAGGCCAGTCAAGCTCCTCCACCCAAAACTGCTCATCCATGAACCTTGCTTTGTGCACTGGTCCAAATAATTTGGTGAAGGGGGAATTATGGTGTGGGGTTGTCTTTCAATGATTGTGCTTGGCCCCTTTGTTCCAGTGAAGGGAACTCTTATGGCGTCAGTATACCAAGACATTTTGGACAATTTCATGCTCCCAACTTTATGGGAACAGTTTGGGGATGGCCCCTTCCTGTTCCAACACGTTTGCGCACCAGTGCACAAAGCAAGGTCCATAAAGACATGGATGAGCAAGACCTGCTAGTCCACATCAATGCCTGACCTCACAAATGCCGATCCACCAATCTAACTATTTATTGCAAATACATGTCTAGTGAATAAATATTAATTTAATTCCATATTTAGTCTGTATTCATCGCGATTGATTTGTATTTTCCCTATAAAATCTGACTGGTCCAAAAATTACTCAATATAATTAACCATTCAGGCAATTTCTGACGTAAACGCATAACATGACTCATTTCCTATTACATGCTGCCTCATTCTATATACCATGCTGTAAGTTCCCAATTTCCTAACTCTACACTACCTCATTTCGTATGCCATGCTTGTGGTTTATATTCTGCACCATATAATTTTGTATACCATGCTGCACATTTCCATTTCCTCACCCCCTCATTCCATTTGCCGTACATTCCCAGTCATGCACCACTTCATTCAATATATCATACTGTATGTTCCCTATTCAAATCAGACACTTACAGTATACCATGCTTGCACTTTCCCTTCTCCACATTGTCTCATTATACATGCCATGCTATATGTTCTCTATTGCACACCACGTCATTCTACACACTCTTTTGAACATGATATATTTCACACTGCCTCATTCTGTACACCATGCAGTATATTCCTTATTCAGTACCAACCTTATAGGCCCAGCAGCTGGTTAAACTGAAGTATCAGATGTTTGGACTGGGCTGCATACACATTTTACTTTTAATAATTTGTCCTTTAAAATGGTTGTAAAGGCTCAAGGTTTTTTACCTTTCTATCCGTGAAGGTAAAAAAAACTTCTGTGTGAACCAGCAGCCCCCAGCTCCCTCCAATACCTACCTGAGCTCCATCTCAATCCAATGTGCACAAGAGCCTTGGCTGTCCCAGGTCTCCCCCTCCTCAATGGGTGAAACAGCAGCGGGAGCCATTGCCTCCTGCTAGTGTCAATATCAGCCAGTTACCCATCGAGGAGAAGGCGGGGCCGTGACTGTGTATGAATGGACATACAGAGCAGTGACTCGGGAGTGAGCCTGCTTGGGTTCCCCCATAGCAAGCTGTTTGGAAACCCTTTAAGTGTACTTGGCAGGAGGGAGGGGCCTGGCACGCCATCAGGGAACCCTTGAAGAGGAGGTTTGGGGCTGCTCTGTGAAAAAACACTCAAGTATATCATGTTTGTTATTTTTAATTAGAAAAAATTCTGCCTTTAATAATACTTTAAGTAGTAGCATATTAGATTTCGGATAGATTTTGCAGCCCAGCATTTTATCCTGTATTCTTTAGCCCCACCGTTCATCTCTGTAAAAGTCTGGTAATTAAAAAAAATATATATATATATTTTACCTTTGATACAATTGGGATCAATTTACAAAAGTATTCTGAGATAATAAGATTCAAGTATCCAAGTAAAATATTGAATGGTAAATACCGAAAAAAAATAAAAAGAAGATAACTCATTAATATCAATTCACTTGAACACACACATTCATTATTTATCACCTGCCATGAGGCAGTCGATATTTTAGAAATGTACAAAATAACAATGAGGGGAGCTCTGCACTGGCCAATAAGTTAAAAGTACACAATGTATCAGTGTGAAAATGTTCTACCCTGAGCTTCGGAATAAAATTAAATGGTCACATTTCACCATAGGGTGATGATTCTATAAATGAAAGCATGCTAGACAGTTTTCACAGTTTCATAAACGTTTTGTGCGTATTTATATCTTCCTCTGGTGTAGTGTTAGGAAGAAAAAAAAATCCAGAAAAATCAACACCAAAAATAATTGGAAATTTAAGTATTAAATATCGCAAAGCATAAATATTTAATGTATTCAGTAAATCTTGCATGCTTTTTGGTGAATGTACTACTTTTGAGATAAATACCGTATAAAATAATTGCAGCGTTGAATTAAAATGTTATTTAATGTGTTTTTTTTCTCTCAGTAAATTAAACCCCAATGGGGTTGATTTACTAAAGGCATATAGAGACTGTGTACTTTTCAAGCACAGTTGCTCTCTGCACGTGCAGTTTCTCCAGAGCAAAATGCTGTTTTTTATTTTTCTTGCGTGTGATTGGGTATTCTTTGCAAAGTCTCATTTAGACCCCTTTCACACTCAGCCGTGGCCGCATTTGCTTTACCGTCGCTTAAGCTGGGCTTTTCGGACACTTTCAACCCCCGCCAGCGGTCGAAAAAAGGGTTAAAACTGCCCGTGTTGCGGTGCTGCTGAAGTGCTCTGCAGACGCTTCGGCAGCGCTGCCCATTCATTTCAATGGGCAGGGCATTTTTTGAGCTGTGTATACACCGCTTACAAACTGCCCCAAAGATGCTGCTTGCAGGACTTTTTCTAACGTCCTGCAAGCGCACCTCCCCAGTGTGAAAGCACTCAGGCTTTCACACTGGGGAGGCATGGGAGGCATTTTTCAGGCGCTTTACAGGTGCTATTCTTGGATCCAATTTTTTTCAAACATGGCATAAAACCCCCAGCCAAACATTTTTTTTATAATATTTTTGGTTTAGATAGTCCCCATAGGCAATTTTTCATATAACAACAGGAAGTGAGGGAGAATCTCCCCAAGGAAAACACAGTTAAAACATGACAGGGGTTATATGCATTCCCGCTCTATTTATGCTATAAAACTACCAAAATGCATTAGCTGGATTTGGGCTTTAAGTCCCCAATGCTATTTTTTCAGTTATAGATATTGATAGTCCCAGATACAAATTTAATAAAACCTAGAAAACGAATGCCATGCAAAATATACATTGTATAAATAGTATAATATATATATATATATATATATATATATATATATATATATATATATATATATACCACCTGTATATACAGTATTTATGCATTTATCATAAAGGAAGATAAGTACATAAGATAAGATTATGGGCTGAAGATTTTCATACGCCCAAAAGATTTCCTGTTTTGCTGATAATATGAGAAACTATGCATCAGGACAGAAAAAATAAAATATACTGTATATTTTCACTGCTGTCCATCTAGTCTGTCAGATTTTTCCATCAGGCTCCACCCACTGTGAGTTCAGTTGCTAGCTTGTGGGCAGCCTTCATCCTAGCAACCAATGAAGTAATGGTAAAACACATGGTCAAATATAATAATAAAGGAATGAACACACAACCCCCACTCACACCACCACCTGTAGGCCAACTTTGAGCGGGTCTTACTTACCTCAGGTTTGCTTACCTGCATACTTGTGGTAATCCTTTTAGAGTCTGTTACAGCATACTTTAACTATCAATCGTAAATTATGGAAACTATCTGGTTTGTAGTGGACCAAGAAACATCAGCATGGCTAGAAAACATTGGCCCGGATTCACATACATCGGCCCATATATATGCCGCCGTAGCAGATGTATTTTACGCTATGCCAGCGTAGCAAGGAGAGGGAAGCATGGAATTCACAAAGCAAATGCTCCCAACTCTGAGCCGGCGTAGCGTATATTTGTAGACGTAAGACAGCGTAAGTGGAAGTGGACTGGAAGTGGGCGTGATACATGGTAAGGAAGCGTGACCCCATGCAAATGATGTGCCGAGTGCTAGGCAAGTACTTAAAAACGAACGGCGAATGCACCGTTCAATGGACGTATCCCAGTGCGCATGCTCACAATCACGTCAAAACAACTGCCTAAGATACGTCGAATCACTGCCTACGTCGTGAACGTAACACACGTACAGCCCTATTCACATACAACGTAAACTTTGTAAAATTCGACTGCATTCGATCCCTGGCCCATACCTTTGCATGAGTTGCGCCTCCTATATGGGGAATAACTTTACGATGGATGTTTAGACTTACGCAAACCACGTATATTATTTGACTAATTTGCATATTTTCATCAAAAATCAATGGGAGCGCCACATGCGTCCAGCGTAAATATGCGCCCACTATACGCCGGCGTAGGAAAGTTGCGTCGGGCGGCTGAAGCCTATTTTTCAACGTATGTTGCTTTGTGGGTCGGCGCATTGATACCACGGCGCACATTTGTACTTACGTCGGCGTATCTGGAGATAGGTCGGCGTAAGTGCTTTGTGAATCCGGGCCATTGTGTGGTTCATGGAAACCCAGTATCATCTGCACCACTACAATGATTGATTTAAAGTGATTGTAAAGTTAATATTTATTTTTTATAATAAACATGTTATACTTACCTGCTGTGTGCAATAGTTTTGCACAGAGTGGCCCAGAATCTCCTCTTTGAGGGTCCCCCGCCGGCACTGCCTGCTCCTCCTTTTCCAATGGCTCCCGCTGCTGCTTTCATGTCCAGTAAACAGAGAGAGCAGCGCTGCTCTTGGGCACAAGTGCTGGCAGCACCCCACAGCCAAGCTGAAAATCAGCTGGGGTGCCGACATCGTGGGAACCCTGGACAGGTAAGTGTCCCAATATTAAAAGTCAGCAGCTACAGTATTTGTAGCTGTTGACTTTACACCGCTTGCCGACCGCTGCACGCTATTTACGTTGGCAGAATGGCACTGCTGCACATATGAACGTACCTCTACATCCCCTTTAAATCGTAGCATTGCGGTCGCACGCACACCGCAAGCTCCGTGAGTGTGACCGTGGGTCCCGCAGACTCGATGTCCGCCGGATGCCTGCGATTGTGTCACGGAGCTGCAGAACAGGGAGTAAACAAGGCATTTCCCTGTTCTGCCTAGTGACAGGACAGTGATCTACTGCTCCTTTTCATCTGGAGCAGTGATCTGTGTCATGTGCTAGGGAGACCAGCCCCCCCACAGTTTGAATCACTCCCAAGACACATTTAACCCCTTCCTCGTCCCTAGTGGTTAACCTTTTCCCTGCCAGTGTTATTCACACAGTAATCAGTGCATAATCAGTGCATTTTTATAGCACTGATTGCTGTATAAATGACAATGGTCCCAAAATAGCGTCAAAAGTGTCCGATGTATGCGCCATAATGTCGTAGTCACAATAAAAATTGCGGGAATAAAAAAAATTGACGAAAATCTATCCCCTATTTTGTAGACGCTATAACCTTTGCGCAAATCAATCAATATACGCTTATTGTGATTTTTTTTAACAAAAATATGTAGAAGAATACGTATCGGCCTAAACTGAGGAATAAAATTGCTTTTTTTTTTATATATTTTTGGGGGATATTTATTACAGCAAAAAGTAAAAAATATTGCTTTTTTTTCAAAATTGTCGCTCTTTTATTGTTTATAGCGCAAAAAAATAAAAACTGCAGAGGTGATCAAATACCACCAAAAAAAAAACTATTTGTGGGGAAAAAAAGGACGTCGATTTTGTCTGGGTGAAACGTTGCGCGACCACGCAATTGTCAGTTAAATCGACGCAGTGCCGAATCGCAAAAAGTGCTCTGGTCAGGAAGGGGGTAAATTGGGGATGAAGTGGTTAACAAAATGGGCCCGCGACAGCAACTCTTTCATATAGCCTGTCCAGGCACACAAGTATTAGGTCCGATCAGGCATTTTATAAGACAGCTACTTGCAAGCAATTTGTAAACACAAGCAGAGAGAAAGCACTGCAGCTCTGGCAGTCGGCATGCATGATGATGTCACCAATTGAGCCCCACCTAATGAGTTTCATTGGCAGAGGACATCATCAGGGGAACAGGAGCACCCCTTATGATGACATCATGGTTAGCATTAGCACTTAAATGCTACAAGAAACAGCTCCATTATTAAAGTCAATGATAGTCTAACAGCAGACTAAACAGGGGTTTTATTGGCACAGAATGTACATATAGTAACCATTCTTAGGAATGAAACAGAATACAGTTTTTTAAAAGGTGACACAACTCAACTTATTGCTCATGTGGGTACTCTACTAAACGTTGTTTAGGATGTACAATGAAGTTAGGGAAGTATTTTGATAGTCTTAGTAAATTCCAGTATTTTTAGAAGTAGAAGCATTTTTGTTTCATGACCACATTCATTTACCAAGTTTTTACCTTAAGTTAAATTATATTGATTTTTGTCAATATTATTTAGAGTGTACTTTAAGTCAAACATATATATATATTTTTATAGATACAGTAAGGAAGGATTAAGCCCCAACAGGGTAGTGTTTGCTGCCTGCGTACTGCTGGAGAGATTTTCTTTCACTTTCTATCTTCAAGGCACAACAAGAAATGTGAAGACATTTCTTAAATCTCAACTAAGAGGTGTAATAAGAACATATGTCTACATTGGGGTATTTTCTCTCTCCTGTTGCTGTAATGACAACTCCATTTTGGATGATTGCTTCTTTATCCACCCTGATGTCTCAATGACAAGAGTTAACAAGACATATAGAAAAATGAATATGCCATGCAAAGACACAGACAGTAATAAAAACTTGACATACAGTGCAGAAAATAAGTATTTGAACACCCTGCTATTTTGCAAGTTCTCCCACTTGGAAATCATGGAGGGGTCTGAAATTGTCATCGTAGGTGCATGTCCACTGTGAGAGACATAATCAAAAAATAAAAATTCCAGAAATCACAATGTATGATTTTTTTAACTATTTATTTGTATGATACAGCTGCAAATAAGTATTTGAACACCTGAGAAAATCAATGTTAATATTTGGTACAGTAGCCTTTAAATACAGAGGTCAAACGTTTCTTGTAGTTTTTCACCAGGTTTGCACACACTGGAGGAGGGATTTTGGCCCACTCCTCCACACAGATCTTCTCTAGATCAGTCAGGTTTCTGGGCTGTCGCTGAGAAACACAGAGTTTGAGCTCCCTCCAAAGATTCTCTATTGGGTTTAGGTCTGGAGACTGGCTAGACCACGCCAGAACCTTGATATGCTTCTTACAGAGCCACTCCTTGGTTATCCTGGCTGTGTGCTTCGGGTCATTGTCATGTTGGAAGACCCAGCCTCGACCCATCTTCAAAGCTCTAACTGAGGGAAGGAGGTTGTTGCCCAAAATCTCGCAATACATGGCCCCGGTCATCCTCTCCTTAATACAGTGCAGTCGCCCTGTCCCATGTGCAGAAAAACACCCCCCAAGCATGATGCTACCACCCCCATGCTTCACAGTAGGGATGGTGTTCTTGGGATGGTACTCATCATTCTTCTTCCTCCAAACACGGTTAGTGGAATTATGACCAAAAAGTTCTATTTTGGTCTCATCTGACCACATGACTTTCTCCCATGACTCCTCTGGATCATCCAAATGGTCATTGGCAAACTTAAGACGGGCCTTGACATGTGCTGGTTTAAGCAGGGGAACCTTCCGTGCCATGCATGATTTCAAACCATGACGTCTTAGTGTATTACCAACAGTAACCTTAGAAACGGTGGTCCCAGCTCTTTTCAGGTCATTGACCAGCTCCTCCCGTGTAGTCCTGGGCTGATTTCTCACCTTTCTTAGGATCATTGAGACCCCACGAGGTGAGATTTTGCATGGAGCCCCAGTCCGAGGGAGATTGACAGTCATGTTTAGCTTCTTCCATTTTCTAATGATTGCTCCAACAGTGGACCTTTTTTCACCAAGCTGCTTGGCAATTTCCCCGTAGCCCTTTCCAGCCTTGTGGAGGTGTACAATTTTGTCTCTAGTGTCTTTGGACAGCTCTTTGGTCTTGGCCATGTTAGTAGTTGGATTCTAAGGCCGCGTACACACGAGGGGATATGTCCGCTGAAAACGGTCCGATGGACCGTTTCAGCAGACATCTCCGCTCGTGTGTATGGGCTAGCGGACAGATTTCTCCACCCGACAGATTTCAAAGCATGCTTTGAAATCTATCCGGTGGGAATCTGTCCGCCCGACATGTCTGCTGGTTAGTACACTTACCAGCAGACATGTCGGCCCCCACCGCCGCCGCGCCGCTGCCGAATGGATTCGGCGCATGCGCGGAAGTGTTTTACTTCCTGGTGCGGTGACGTGGCGGTGACGCGGCGGCGTCAACGTCACCGCCGCGTCACCACTACGTCACCGCGCCATCCGGCGGCGGGGAATTTGATCCGATGGTGTGTACACGCCATCGGATCAAACTCCCGATCGGACATATCCGATGGAAATGGTCCGCGGACCGTTTTCATCGGATATATCCGATCGTGTGTACGCCGCCTTACTGATTGTATGGGGTGGACAGGTGTCTTTATGCAGCTAATGACCTCAAACAGGTGCATCTAATTTAGGATAATAAATGGAGTGGAGGTGGACATTTTAAAGGCAGACTAACAGGTCTTTGAGGGTCAGAATTCTAGCTGATAGACAGGTGTTCAAATACTTCTTTGCAGCTGTATCATACAAATAAATAGTTAAAAATTCATAAATTGTGATTTCTGGATTTTTTTATTTTTATTATGTCTCTCACAGTGGACATGCACCTACGACGACAATTTCAGACCCCTCAATGATTTCCAAGTGGGAGAACTTGCAAAATAGCAGGGTGTTCAAATACTTATTTTCCGCACTGTAGGGTCTAACCCGCCCATACTCTTCCAAACAATTGTGCTTGCACTTTATTTATTTTAACTCAGCTACCCACACACTGTTTTTGACAGTAAAGGGCCTCTCACTTGGCTGCAAATTACTTTCCTAGCTCCCTTAATGTGGAGGAAGAAGAGCAGAGAAACCTATTTTGTCCAGGAATCCAGGGAATTGTGGGAAAAAGATTAATGGGGCCTCTACCTGCATTTAAAGCGGTAATAAACTGCAGGTGGTTAAAAAAAAAAAAAAAATTCCCCCCAGGGCAATGTCATAATGTGCTAGTATGCATTGCATATGATAGACTTACCTTAGAACAAAGCCCTGTCCCTGCTGAGTTGTCCTGTAGCCAATCCTTTGTTATCTTGGCTGTGTGCTTAGGGTCGTTGTCCTGTTGTCCTCCAGTTTGAGGTCCAGAGCACTCTGGAGCAGCTTTTTTATGAAGGATGTCTCTGTACATTGCTGCATTCATCTTTCCGTCAATCCTAACTAATCTCCCAGTTCCAGCCACTGAAAAGCATCCCCACAACATGATGCTGCTACTACCATGCTTTACTGTAGGGAAAGTATTGGCCAGGTGATGAGTGGTGCCTGGTTTCTTACAGACATGATGCTTCCTATTCAGGCCAAATAGATCAATCTTTGTTTCATCAGACCAGAGAATTTTGTTTCTCATGGTCTAATAGTCCTTCAGGTGCCTTTTGGCAAACTCCAGTCAAGTGCCTTTTACTGAGGAGTGGCTTCCATCTGGCCACTCTATCATACAGGCCTGATTGGTGGAGTGCTGCAGAGATGGTTGTACTTCTAGAAGGTTCTCTTCTCCCCACAGACAAACGCTGGAACTCAGTCAGAGTGACCATCGGATTCTTGGTCACCTCCCTGATTAAGGCCCTTCTCCCCCGATCGCTCAGGTTGGCCCGCTCTAGGAAGAGTCCTGGTGGTTTCAAACCTCTTCCATCTATGAATGATGGAGGCCACTGTGCTCATTGGGATCTTCAACGTGGCAGAAATGTTTCTGTTCCCTTGTGAAAAAAAGTGTAGCGCCAAATAAACCAAACAATCCCTTCAATGGGAATGCCCAACAAATTGAATAATAATCTTAACTGGGATATGCAAATCCGGTATGTGAAAGTGTCAAACCCCACCAGAAAAAAACTATTCAAAAAAGTGACAAGTATCAAAATAACAGTGCTGTCAATAATACAAACATAGTGCAAACCAATAATGGTAAATGTACTAATTCAATCCTAAATTGTGACAATCTTAGAAAACTTCTCATCAGTCCATTTATAATGATGAATAAATGCCAATGGTAAAGTCCTCTGTTAGATAGCTTTCCGGCTTCTAGAGATTATGTATAACCAAAAGAGGGCTCTTAGTACTGGTCAATATCATGCAGTATTTCCTAAAACTCCATTTTCTTGTCAAACTCCACATTGATTTATAGTAGGCGTAAAGTACAGTTGGATTAAATACGCTTACCAACAGGTGTAGACCCGCAGCTCACCATACGGTGGGGGGTCCCTTGAGCTTGTATGGGCTGGATACCCGATCACTGTCACAGTGCAGATCTGATTGTGGATATTCCAGGAATCATCACAGGGAAACAGCCAAGATTTTTCAAATGGAGTTGAATCCTCATACCTTGCACAGAAGGGAGAAGACAGAGGATGCCCTCCTCTGTCTTCTCCCTTCTGTGCAAGGTATGAGGATTCAACTCCATTTGAAAAATCTTGGCTGTTTCCCTGTGATGATTCCTGGAATATCCACAATCAGATCTGCACTGTGACAGTGATCGGGTATCCAGCCCATACAAGCTCAAGGGACCCCCCACCGTATGGTGAGCTGCGGGTCTACACCTGTTGGTAAGCGTATTTAATCCAACTGTACTTTACGCCTACTATAAATCAATGTGGAGTTTGACAAGAAAATGGAGTTTTAGGAAATACTGCATGATATTGACCAGTACTAAGAGCCCTCTTTTGGTTATACATAATCTCTAGAAGCCGGAAAGCTATCTAACAGAGGACTTTACCATTGGCATTTATTCATCATTATAAATGGACTGATCAGAAGTTTTCTAAGATTGTCACAATTTAGGATTGAATTAGTACATTTACCATTATTGGTTTGCACTATGTTTGTATTATTGACAGCACTGTTATTTTGATACTTGTCACTTTTTTGAATATTTTTTTTCTGGTGGGGTTTGACACTTTCACATACCGGATTTGCATATCCCAGTTAAGATTATTATTCAATTTGTTGGGCATTCCCATTGAAGGGATTGTTTGGTTTATTTGGCGCTACACTTTTTTTCACATATTCACATACAATAATTTCCATTGTTGTGTTGGCTGCCTTCACCTGTTTTTTCTTCTTTTCACGTAATATCACAATATTACTGTACGTCACATTTATTACTTATATTTTTTTATTTTCTATTTTTGGATTAGCGCAATATATTTTTTATATTATTAGTTTCTGTTCCCTTCCCCAGATCTGTGCCTTGATACAATCCTGTCTCCAAGGTCTACAGACAATTCCTTGGACTTCATGAATGAATGAATGAAAAACTTATATAGCGCGGCACATGCAAACTAAATCGCCTCTGGCTTGGTTTGTGCTCTGACATGCACTGTGAACTATCGGACCTTTTATAGACGGGTGTGTGCCTTTCCAAATCATGTCCAATAAACTAAATTTACCACAGGTGGACTCCAATCAATTTTTAGAAACATCTCAAGCATAATCAGTGGAAACAGGATGCAAATTTGAGTGTCATGGCAAAGACTCTGAATGTGATTTTTTTTTTGTTTTTAATTTTTAATAAATTTGCAAAGATTTCAAACAAGCTTCTTTCATGTTGTCATTATGGGGTATTGTTTGTAGATTTTTGAGGAAAATAATGAATTTAATCCATTTTGGAATAAGGCTGTAACATAACAAAATGTGGAAAAAGTGAAACGCAGTGAATACTTTCTGGATGCATCGTGATCATATTCCCCTAAATCGCCTCTTAAGAGAGAGGGTAAATTCAGTTTCAGTTTCTCCAGTTCTCCAAAATTATTTTTGTGAGCTGCTGCCCAAAACTAAATTGCATATTTTGGCTCAAAATTTCACGCTGGAGTCTATACCTCTATTTATCTTCCTTTTCTGTTAGTTACTGCAGAAAAGGGTCACTTTATGCAAGTGACCGCAAAGCTCCAGTGCCTTTGTGTAGTATACAAGGCTGCCATTGGGATCTGGATGTAATTCCTTAGACAAAACACAAAGCCCTCAAAAGCGCTACAACAATATGAAGCAGAACACAGTAATACCTATATGGATATCTATACTTGACTCAGTGCAGCTGCCAACCATAGGAGGATGGGTACAAAAATAAACAACAAAAACAAGCAGCGCTCTATGAATTAACCACTTAACCCCCGGACCATATTGCTGCCCAATGACCAGAGCACTTTTTGCGATTCGGCACTGTGTTTCTTTAACTGACAATTGCGCGGTGCAACGTGGCTCCCAAACAAAATTGACGTCCTTTTTTTCCCACAAATCAAGCTTTCTTTTGGTGGTATTTGATCATCTCTGCGGTTTTTATTTTTTGCGCTATAAACAAAAATAGAGCGCCTATTTTGAAAAAAATGCAATATTTTTTACTTTTTTCTATAATAAATATCCCCCAAAAATATATAAAAAAACATATTTTTTCCTCAGTTTAGGCCGATACGTATTCTTCTACATATTTTTCGTAAAAAAAAATCGCAATAAGCGTTTATTGATTGGTTTGCGAAAAAGTTATAGCGTTTACAAATAGGGGGTATTTTTATGGCATTTTTATTAATATAATTTTTTTTACTAGTAATGGTGGCGATCTGCGATTTTTTTCAGTACTGCGACATTATGGCGGACACTTCGGACACTTTTGATATATTTTTGGGACCATTGGCATTTTTTTAGCGATCAATGCTATCAAAATGCATTGTATTACTATAAAAATGCCATTGGCAGTGAAGGAGTTAACACTAGAATGAATGAATGAATGAATGACTGGTATAGCGCAACGCATGCAAACTGAATCGCCTCTGGTCGCTTTTTCCAGCCAGTGTCTGCTTGGCAGGTGCGGTCATTTTTACCCCGTAGGATCTTGACACGCTAGGGACACACAGTCATACACATATATACTGGGCCAATTTTTGGACGAGATCCAATTTACCTACCAGCATGTCTTTGCAGTGTGGGAGGAAACCGGAGTACCTGGAGGAAACCCACGCAGACACAGGGAGAACATGCAAACTCCAGGCAGATGGCGTCGTGGTCGGGATTCGAACCAGCGACCCTTTTGCTGCTAGGCGAAAGTGCTACTCACTGCACCACTGTGCTGCCCCCTAGGGGGCAGGGAAGGGGTTAAGTATGTTCCTGGATGTGTTCTAACTGTATGGGGGGTGGCCTCACTAGGGGAAATCACTGATCTTCTGTTTATACATTGTATGAACAGGAGATCAGCTTTTCCCCCGCTGACAGGACCGAGAGCTTTGTGTTTACACACATAGCTCCCGGTCCCCGCTCTGTAACGAGCGATCGCGTGTGCCAGGTGGTGATCGTGCCCTACCGGGCACGCGCACGGGACTCGGGGCCAAGCGGGGGCGGGCGCGCACGCGTCCCCTAGTGGCTGCTAAACTCCCGACGTAGAGCTATGGGCTCTCGCCCAGGAGAGCCGCCCTGCCGCTGTAAAATGACGACGGCAGGTCGGCAAGCAGTTAAAGTAATAAAAACGTTATAGTTAAAACATGGACATCAAACAAATGTACACAAGTTAATATGCCGTGGTGGACAATTAGGGTACATAAAAAAGCTACCAATTGCATAGCATTGAAAGGAGTCCTGTGATGGAGTGGTAAAAATCAGAGACTGATATCAATCACTTGGGCTGCTGTATGGGCGTCAGTTCATCAGACTTAGTGACCCATGCATAAGGACACAGTACCTTAGATGGTAGAAGGGGATACTGCTGTGGTGGGGATGGAACATCGCTCAGATGAACTGATGTACTCACGTCACCATGGGTGGCTGCACATGCGGTGTAGATCTGTAAGAATCCGTCACACCGACCGTCAGAGAGACAGTCGTGATGGCGCCAGAGAGCAGGAGGGTACAGCGTGTCACAGCGGGCACCGGACCTGCAGTCAATTCAGTGAACCGAAAGTGTGATGGAGTACGTAACAGCGCTGACAGCGCTGACACGTGAAGGGGGCGTGAACAAACACAGGACCCGACGGTGTAGAGATTCTTGCGCCCTCTGGAGGTGGACGGATGTCCAGAACGAATGTTCACACACAGACAGGCTGGCAAGGTGCCGTATCCCACAGTACAGAAACTGACAGCAGCGTTCATACACAAGTGTGTATGTGGGACTCCAAGCAATTGAGTCAAAGGGGTGTGGAGAATATTTTAAAAGGGGGGGGGGTTTCGCGTTGACATGTTTTTGACATGTTTCGCGTTGTTCAACGCTTTATCAAAGTCTTTGATAAAGGACTTTGATAAAGCGTTGAACAACGCAAAACATGTCAGTCACGGTTTCTAACCCCCCCTTTTAAAATATTCTCCACACCCCTTTGACTAGCATTTGCTTGGAGTCCCACATACACACTTGTGTATGAACGCTGCTGTCAGTTTCTGTACTGTGGGATACGGCACCTCGCCAGCCTGTCTGTGTGTGCACATTCGTTCGGGACATCCGTCCACCTCCAGAGGGCGCAAGAATCTCTACACCGTCGGGTCCTGTGTTTGTTCACGCCCCCTTCACGTGTCAGCGCTGTTACGTACTCCATCACACTTTCGGCATGTACCCTAATTGTCCACCACGGCATATTAACATTTTTTACTTTTTCAACTATAACGTTTTTATTACTTTAACTCATAGAGCGCTGCTTGTTTTTGTTGTTTATGTAATTCCTTAGAACTGTGACATAATTTACTGTTGTAGATTTTCTAGAAGCAATGATAAATCGTCAGATGAATCTTGTAGAGAACTTGCTTGACTAGGGTAGTTCAGATAACTCACCACCTAACCCAAGTATGTACTTACCCCCACATCGTACTAACCCCCCAGTAAGGACACTGACACCATGTTGGATTTAAATGGCCGTTAGGCCTATTATTAACACAAAACATATTGCAATTTTTACTTTTTTACTAAACCTTTGTAATGCTCCATCTCTAGGCACCGAGGAAGTGACGGAATACCCGCACACTACCTGATGAATCCATATACAGGAAGCGGCCAGTACCATAAAGGATTACTAAGGTTCGCCTGCCCCTGACAGTGACTCGAGCTGGGCATCACTGCTTAGTGAAGGATTGTCTCGGGTGGCTCGGCTGCTCTACTCCTTTCAAAGGGAACTGCGTTCCTGCTGTAAAAAAAGTGAAGGGACTCCGTTCCCATGCGTTCCCGCAGGACTTGAGCCCTGTCCAGAGCCCATGATAATCCTCAATAGCTCCAGAGTTATCCGAAGTAGGGAGGTGTGCACATGAAAGAGCAACAAACAGTTCATTGCCTTGTTTAAAGATTACATTCAGGTGGTAGCATTGAAGATTTATCATAATTCACTGAATGCGTGCAGATGCTTTGTGCAGGGGGTTTTCTCAGTATGAGTGGCTGATGATCTGTCTCCACAGTCACAGGGTGACCATATATTTAATCATGGAATTTTATTGGGACTAGGCAAATACTAGTCCCAATAATTCCTTCTCAAATTGTGTATAGCGTACTTCAGTCTCAGTGAGGGCTCTTGATGCAAAAGCCACAGGCCTCCAATCTTGAAGACAGACTGCGCCAAGACCATGCTGGGAAGAATCAGCAGAAAATACCACCGGTTTATGCACATTAAAATACTGTAGGAAAGGTGTTCTAGTTAATTGTTCTTTCAATGTATCCACAGCAACAGCATGTTGTTCAGTCCAACACCAGTCAGCATCTTGGCACAGAAGCTGACGGAGTGGAGATGTTATCTCACTGTAGTGATGAATGAACTTTGAGAGATAATTAGTCATGCCAAGAAACTTCTACAATCTGTTTGTCCTCTGGAGCAGGCATTCGATGGATGGCCTTTTTTTCTGGGTCAGGCTTGACACCTCTAACTGTGAGAAGGTATCCAACATATGGCACCTCTTATGCCGCGTACACACGATCACTTTTTGTGATGAAAAAAACCGACGTTTTATGTGACGAAACAAAACAACGTTTTTCAAACTTCATTTTCCAAAACGACGTTGCGTACACACCATCGTTTTTCCAAAATGCTCTAGCAAAGCGTGGTGACGTACACCAAGTTTGACGGCACTCTGTTCCATTGAAGCTCCGTCTCATAACTTGCTCCTGAGCATGCGCGGGTTTAAAAACGTCATTTTCAACGTCGTTTTGCCCACACACCATCACTTTTTATGACACAAAAAAATGACATTTTGAAAAACGACACAAAAAATTCAAGCATGTTCGAATTTTTTTTTGGTCGTTTTTTTGAAGACATAAAACGACGTTTTGCCCACACACGATCATTTTAAATGGCGTTTTTGAAAACGTCGTTTTTTTTCATCACAAAAAGTGATCGTGTGTACGCGGCATTAGACCCTGAAGCGACATTTGGTAGGGTTGAGCTGCATATTGATGGGTCTGACATGGTCTAGTACGCATTTAAGTAGTTTGTCATGTTTGGGGATCCTCAAATATGATCTCATCCAAGATTTTACAATACATGGCCCCAGTTCATTGGACCCTCAATGCAACAACATGGCCTGTACCTTTAGCATAGAAACAGCCCCAAATCATAATGTTTCCACATCTGTGCTTGACTGTAATGGTGTTCTATGGTCATAGTCAGCATTTTTCTTCCTCTAAACACGACAATTTGAATCATCATGAATCATTTAGACATTCATTGGCAAGCTTCAGACAGCCTGTACAAGTGTCTTCATGTTAAGGGGGTCTTGTGGGCACTGCAGGATTTCAATCCATGGCAGCGTATTGTGTTACCAATGGTTCATTTGGTGACTGTGATCCCAACTGCCTTGAGATCATTCACAAGTTTCTCCTGTGTAGTTCTGCGCTAATCCCTCACTTTTCTCTTGATCATCTTTACCCCATGAGGCAAAATCTTGCATGGAGCTCCAGACTGAGGGTGATTGATGGTTATTTTATATTTCTTCCATTTGTGAACAATCTCTCCAACAGTTGTCCACTTCTCCTCCTTCACATGCTTTTTGGGAGATTTTGATGTAAAATCCCCTCAATCTTTCAAAGGGTGAAACAGGAACAATTACCTCCTGGAGTAACAAATCAAAAACTCCTCTGTATTAATTCTAAAGTTAACGGGTGAAGGTTTAGTGCAGAGAAATGGGCCAGGGGTAGAAAATGAAATAGCATTTTATAGCCTGACCCTATCAACTTGCAGAACAACTAATCTCCTTGTGCAGCCCTGATACGCTATGCTGCTCTTACACCCACCCCCCCCCCACCGCAGCACTTCTGACTTCCCTCCTCTCCCCTCCCGCTGGCTGTTGCGGGGGATGTGTCAGGATGGAGAGTGGGGAAAGGGGCTGGTAAATATGTAATTTACCAGCCCCTTCATTTTCTGAATATATACAGTGAGTGATTGGTGTGACAATTGTGAACCTGTGAATTCCAGAAGATAACTCCCACCTTGAGAAGAGCCATCATAAAGAGTAGGGCTTCTTGGTTGCTTTTGCAGATTTGGACTTCCGGGTACACTTACAATTATAGAGCATTTATAATTGCGACTCAAGTCATATTGTAATTGAATGTTATTAATAATTACCTTTCAATCTGCAGATCTGTAATTTTCTGTAACATGCAATTCAATATGGCTACCTGAAGGTGTTCTTTACACAGAATTTGTAGAGAACGCCCCACCCCCCCCCCCCCCCGGAAAAATAATTTCCTGCTTGTATGATTGGCTCACTGATTTTCCCAGAAGTCTATAGTCTACAGATTAGGGCTGCAACTAACGATTATTTTCATAATCAATTAGTTGGCCGATTATAGTTTTGATAAATCGCATAATAAATAAAAAAAAAGTGTGGTGTATAATTTAGTTAAAGTGGAGGTTCACCTAAAACATTTTTTTAACATTGCATTCAGGCGAGTTACTAGAATGAGAATCAGCGTTTTTAAAAAAAAAATCCTTGCGGTACATACCGTTTTCTATATGTATGTTTACCGCGGCTTCCGGGTATGATCGTCAGGGCTGGGCGTTCCTAATTGATTGACAGGCATCCTGACCGACGCATACAGTGCGTCACGAGTAGCCGAAAGAAGCCGAACGTCGGTGCGGCTTCATACGGTGCCTGCGCACCGAAGTTCGGCTTCTTTCGGCTACTCGTAACGCACTGTATGCGACGGTCAGGATGCCTGTCAACCAATTGGGAACGCCCCGACGATCATACCCGGAAGCCGTGGTGAACATACATATAGAAAACGGTATGTACCGCAAGGATTTAAAAAAACAAAACGTAGATTCTCATTCTGATAACTCGCCTAAATGCAATGTTAAATTTTTTTTCTTAGGTTAACCTCCACTTTAATATGTAAAGTAAAAAAATGGGAAATTATTCCTAAATATCTCTATGCAGTGGAAATATAAATAACCAACTATATGGTTAGGGAGCAAAATCTATAATCCACTCTGATAATAAGAGACAGAAGAGATATACTGTATATACTGTTAAAAGTTGAATCTCGTAAATATCATCAGATTAGAAATCAAATTTTAAATTTAACCACTTGACCACTGGGCACTTAAACACCCTTAATAACCAGACCAATTTTCAGCTTTCGGTGCTCTCACATTTTGAATGACAATAACTCAGTCATACAACACTATAACCAAATGAAATTTTTGTCCTTTTTTTTCCCACAAATAGAGCTTTCTTTTGGTGGTGTTTCATCACCTCTGCGGTTTTTATTTTTTTTGCTATAAATGAAAAAAGAACAAAATTTTGCAAAAAATAATAATTTTTCTTCATTTCTATTATAAAATTTTGCAAAAAAGTAATTTTTCTTCATAAATTTGGCCTAAAATGTATACTGCTACATATCTTTGGTAAAAAAAATAAAAAATGTTGGATATTATTTAGTCTGGGTGAAAGTTATGGGGTCTACAAGCTATGGTACCAAATCCTGAAAATTGATCAATTTCATCACACCTGAAGTACTGACAGCATCTCTCATTTCTTGAGACCCTAACATGCCAGAAAAGTACAAATACCCCCCAAATGACCCCTTTTTGGAAAGAAGACATTCCAAGGTATTTAGAAAGAGGCCTGGTGAGTTTTTTAAAGTTGTAATTTTTTCCCACAATTCTTTGCAAAATCAAGATTTATTTTTTTTTCATCAAATTTTCATATTATTAGGTTATTTTTCACACACAGCATATGCATACCACAAATTACACTCCAAAACACATTCTGCTATTCCTCCCGAGTATGGCGATACCCCATGTGTGAGACTTTTACACAGTGCGGCCACATACAGAGGCCCAACATGCAGGGAGCACCCAGGCCAATTCTGACATTTCTCTCCTACATGTAAAAATCATCATTTATTTGCTAGAAAAATACATAAAACCCCAAAACATGATATAAAGATACCTCACATGTGGTTTGAACACCGTTTTTATATGTGGGCGGGACTTGCGTATGCGTTCGCTTCTGCATGCGAGCTCGCGGGGACAGGGGCTGCTGTATGCCCAGAGTATTGCTAAGTATGCCCAGAGTATTGCGGAGTATGCCCAGAGTATTGCCAGAGTATTGCCAGAGTATGCCCAGAGTATGCCCGGAGTATTGCCAGAGTATGCCCGGAGTATTGCCAGAGTATGCCCGGAGTATGCCCAGAGTATTGCGGAGTATGCCCAGAGTATTGCAGAGTATGCCCAGAGTATTGCAGAGTATGCCCAGAGTATTGCAGAGTATGCCCAGAGTATTGCCAGAGTATGCCCAGAGTATTGCCAGAGTATTGCGGAGTATGCAGAGTATGCCCAGGGTATTGCAGAGTATGCCCAGGGTATTGCAGAGTATGCCCAGAGTATTGCGGAGTATGCCCAGAGTATTGCAGAGTATGCCCAGAGTATTGCAGAGTATGCCCAGAGTATTGCAGAGTATGCCCAGAGTATTGCCAGAGTATGCCCAGAGTATTGCCAGAGTATTGCGGAGTATGCAGAGTATGCCCAGGGTATTGCAGAGTATGCCCAGAGTATTGCAGAGTATGCCCAGAGTATTGGCAGAGTATTGCAGAGTATTGCAGAGTATTGCGGAGTATGCCCAGAGTATTGCCAGAGTATTGCAGAGTATGCCCAGAGTATTGCCCAGAGTATTGCCCAGAGTATTGCCCAGAGTATGCCTGAGTATTGCAGAGTATGCCCAGAGTATTGCCCAGAGTATTGCCAGAGTATGCCTGAGTATTGCAAAGTATGCCCAGAGTATTGCCAGAGTATGTCTGAGTATTGCAGAGTATGCCCAGAGTATTGCCAGAGTATGCCTGAGTATTGCAGAGTATGCCCAGGTGAGTATTGCAGAGTATATGCAGCAGGGATGGCTGATCAGGGAGGGAGGGATGGATGGATCTGTGACTGCATTTGTCACAGATCCAGCCCGCAGCACTGGCGCTGCCATCCGCTCCCTCCCCTCTCCTCTCACACTGTACCGATCGGTACAGAGAGAGGAGGGAGGAACCGGCGTCATCAAATGACGCCGGTCTGTTTACATCTGATCACGCCGTCATTGGACGGCGCGATCACGTGGTAAACCGCCGCTATCAGCGGCGATTTACCGTGATCCGTGATGCGCCGGGTCCTCTGGACCCGGCGGTCACGGATGTTCCCGTGTGCGCGCCTCAGGAGGCGCGCGGGAGCGCGATTCTGACAGGCCGTTAATTAACGGCCAGTTAGAATAGAGCAACCGCCCTAGAGCCGTACTTTCGGCATAGGGCGGTTGCAAAGTGGTTAAAGAAAAAATTTAAATAAAGCTTGTATTGCAGATATTCAGACAGAACTGTAATATATTATATGCTGGCCATACAAAAACAATGTCTTCCTTCAAAAAAATTCATTTGAAGAACGTTCGATTTTTTAAAATCATTAGTGGGATCAAATCAATGTTTTTGACCACAGTGATGGGAAAATTCGAAGGAGCAGAATAGAAAACTTCTTGGTCAATGGAATTTTCAGACAGTGTATGTGGTTTTCGTTCAGAACTTACATTAATTTAAAGCTGAATGTTAAAAGCAAATTACATTTTCAAGCTACATTCTTTCATTCAGCAAATGTACAAAGATTTTTCCTAAGGAATATTCTTGGCCAATTTGTTGTTTTGCAGTAAAAAAAACGCAAATTGCTGCTTTTCTGCGGCTTCTCCATTGAAGTCTATTGAACCCAAAAAAGCACCACTTTGTGTTGAAAAAAGTCCTTGACCCTTTTCAAGTACGCAACGGCTGAAAAAAGCATAGATGTAAACGTGTCCCATAGGAAACCATGTTAAATGAACTGTAGTGTGTTTCTTCAAAAAGCACCAAAAAATGCATTGGTGTGAACCAGGCCTAAAATGTTTAGTAGTAGCAGCATTCTGCCCTTTATAGTACAAAACAAGAGAAGATAATCGCTACTATAAGTGGTTCTTATACTTATACTTATTAGGGTTGTCCCGATGCCTCTTTTTTAGGACCGAGTACAAGTACCGATACTTTTTACCATGTACTCGCTGATACCGAATACCGATACTTTTTTTCAATGTGTCCCCAAATGCAACCATGTCCCCCCACATATTGCAGCCATGTCATGTCCCCCACATATTGCAGCCATGTCATGTCCCCCACATATTGCAGCCATGTCATGTCCCCCACATATTGCAGCCATGTCATGTCCCCCACATATTGCAGTCATGTCATGTCCCCCACATATTGCAGCCATGTCATGTCCCCCACATATTGCAGCCATGTCATGTCCCCCACATATTGCAGCCATGTCATGTCCCCCACATATTGCAGTCATGTCCTGTGCCCCCACACATTGCAGCCATGCCCCTCATACCTGGCACCGCCGCTGCTGCTGCCGGTGCAGTGTCATTCTGCGGGTTAATCCCCGTGCAAAATACAGCGGGCATTACAAGCCACACCATCTATAGACACTCCCCTTCTCTGGATTGGATGGATCCGTCCAATCGCGAGCAAGGGGGAGTGTCTATACACACAGATCCATGCACAGACTCTCCCCCTTGCTCGCGATTGGACAGATCCGTCCAATCCAGAGAAGGGGAGTGTCTATAGATGGTGTGGCTTGTAATGCCCGCTGTATTGCACGGCGATTATCGCGGCAATATGCGGCGGCGGGGGGGATGGGGGAGGAAGTATTCTATTTAAGCATCAGGAGTATTTGCGCGAGTACAAGTACTCGCGCAAATACTCGGCATCGGTCCCGATACCGATACTAGTATCGGTATCGGGACAACCCTAATACTTATACTGCAAAACAGTGATAATAATAATATATATATAATATATAATATATATATATATATATATATATATATATATATATATATATATATATATATCCATACAGTATAATAATTACACCTAAAAGTAGGACATATGGGCATTTTAACACGGAGCCAGACATGAAGCGACATGAAGGGTGGAAGGGAGATATAAATCTCTTATAATAAAGTAGTACTAAAAGATGAGACTTTTTTTCATGGATATAATCATTTTAAATATAATGCGCAATACTGGTAAAAGTTTACTTTAAATGTAATTGTAATGCCTTCTATTACCTCCAGTCTATCAGCCTCCACCTTCTCTGGGTACAGATGCTGATCTTCCCTGCACACAGTCCTGCTCCTCCATTTACCTCTACATTGTGGATGTTTCCTAATGTCAAGGTAGATTTAGGTCCACCGCTTCGGTGGACATTTTTGTGGATGTTCACTATACTGGGAACTGGCTTGTCTGTTCCTTCTTCTCTGTGTTGGATTGGGTTCTATGCAAGGGCGGATCCAGAGTCTAGTCTCGGGAGGGGCACTGCCAGAAAATAAGGTGTTGCTTACAGAACTCAATTAGGTGTCCGATGTGTCCGCTGCAATACCGCTAAAAGATCAATGATCACCACCATTACTAGTAAAAAATATTCAAATATAAATGCCATAAATCTATCCCATAGTTTGTAGACGATTGTCAGGGACTACAGACATGGTACAGGAGATGGTCAGAGAATGCAGACATGATACAAGAGATGATCAGAGACTGCAGACATGGTACAAGAGATCAATGCAGCCTCATCAGTGCCCATAATTGCAGCCTCACTGTACATATGAATGCAGTCCCAGTTTTGTATAAAAATTCGGTCCCACTTTTGTATATGAATGCAGTCCCACTTTTGTATATAAATACAGCCCCACTTTTGTATATAAATGCAGTCCCACTTTTGAATATAAATGCAGCCCCACTTTTGAATATGAATACAGTCCCACTTTTGTATATAAATTCAGTCCCACTTTTGTATATGAATGTAGCCCCACTTTTGTATATAAATGCAGTCCCACTTTTGTATATACTGTAAATGCAGTCCCACTTTTGTATATAAATGCAGTCCCACTTTTGTATATAAATTCAGTCCCACTTTTGTATATAAATGCAGCCCCACTTTTGTATATAAATACAGCCCACTTTTGTATATAAATGCAGTCCCACTTTTGTATATAAATACATCCCCACTTTTGTATATAAATACATCCCCACTTTTGTATATAAATGCATCCCCACTTTTGTATATAAATGCAGTCCCACTTTTGTATATAAATTCAGTCTCACTTGTGTATATAAATGCAGACCCACTTTGGTTATAAATGCATTCCCACATTTGTATATGAATACAGTCCCACTTTTGTATATAAATTCAGTCCCACTTTTGTATATGAATGCAATCCCACTTTTGTATATAAATGTAGCCCCACTTTTGTATATACTGTAAATGCAGTCCCACTTTTGTATATAAATGCAGTCCTACTTTTGTATATAAATGCAGACCCACTTTTGTATATGAATACAGTCCCACTTTTGTATATAAATCCAGTCCCACTTTTGTATATGAATGCAACCCCACTTTTGTATATAAATGCAGTCCCACTTTTGTATATAAATGCAGTCCCACTTTTGTATATACTGTAAATGCAGTCCCACTTTTGTATATAAATGCAGTCCCACTTTTGTATATAAATGCAGTCCCACTTTTGGATATAAATGCAGCCCCACTTTTGCATATAAATGCAGTCCCACTTTTGTATATAAATGCAACCCCACTTTTGTATATGAATACAGTCCCACTTTTGTATATGAATACAGTCCCACTTTTGTATATGAATACAGTCCCACTCTTGTATATTAATGCATCCCCACTTTTGTATATAAATTCAGTCCCACTTTTGTATATACATTCAGTCCCACTTGTGTCTATTAATGCAGCCACACTGTGCATGGCACTCACCATGGCATTGCCTCGATCACACACAGCAGGTATCTCCTCTCCCAACGTGTGTCATGGAACAAACAGGAGCTGTAGGTCTGTGTTTGGCAAGGCAGTGTGCTCTAGCAAGGTCCCCCCCTAGACAGGCTCGTGTGATAGACAAAACACTGATTGAATCAGTGTTCCATCTACTATCACACGAGCAGGTCTAGCACAGGCAGCACAGCCGAACACAGATCCAGCTCTCACACACAGCCAGAGATGCCCGGAGTATATGTGACACACAGGAGAGAGGGGGAGCGCTGCAGTCAGCTACAGCTCAAAGCAGCCTCAGGACAGGCAGCCTACTGGCCCTGGAGATGAGAGAGAGAGAGAGTGAGAGACTCGGCAGCGGCAGCTGGAGGCACCACAAAGCAGTTAAAAAAAATTAGAACATTTTTTTTTTAAAAGCCAATGTGACATGATTGTCTCGGGGGGGGGGGCAATTTCCCTGCTCCCCCCCTGGATCTGCCATTGGTTCTATGCAGGGATTATCTAATGTCTCACTATCTCTCTACTCCCATCTTGCCTACTTCTTCTCTTCTTTCTTTTTCAGTCACCGAGGGCTCTTTGCAAGTAAGCAGTTCCTGGGCCATGGCTCCTCATTCTACCAGCTTCTGTTTGACCCAGGTACACCTAACCTGTTGGGGGTAAGTTTCTGTTGTGCAGTGCATTTGACCTCTATTCTGATCTTTGCCGTCAACTGACACCAACTCTTCACCCCCTTTGTATCATCTCCCAATGTCAAGGGTCTTTCAACACAATCACTCTTAAAAGTTTGATGTAATTCTTTTACAATATATAAAAATATTAGCAGGAAAAAAAAAGGTATATACCGTGGTATATATATCACCGCGCTGTTCGAATGTCACAAATGTAAGCAGCCAACACTCCAAAATAGATCAATTTTCAAAACATACAAACAAAGAATAAGTGTAGCGCTAAAATTAAATTAGAAAAAGGCTAATAATTACTAAATTCCTTATAACAAATGAAATGTCCAAATTTGTGAAAAAAAGTTCATATTGTCGATCCAAGACTTTTCAATCACCCCAAGTAGTGACTCAGTAAAATAACAAGGTGAGTGTTTAGAGGATCCGCCACCAGTGTAGTGAAACATAAGAGGCTTACCGGAAGACAAGGATCTGAGTAAGCATATACTCATCAGATCAATAAGGCTTCAAACGATATCCGGAAATCAGGATATAGTTGCAGATGAAACTCCTGGAATATCCTTATAGATGGTACATTGAATCCACGGAAACCATTGAATTGATTATGGACGTGTAAACTCAGGTAGTGTGATTACCATGAGTGATTATGATTCAAATTGTCAGAAAAAAGAAAATAAAAAGTGCACATAGCGTGATTCTGTATAACAAAGTTCTCCAATTTTAATAAAAAATAATTGCACTTACATTTATGTAGAATACAACAAGCGCTTAGAATAATATAGCAGTGGGGTCAGTGGGGTCTTCCGACGCGTTTCGTTCCCTTAGAATGTCATCAGTGCCCCAGATGACGTTCTAAGGGAACGAAATGCGTCGGGAGACCCCACTGACCCCACTGCTATATTATTCTAAGCGCTTGTTGTATTCTACATAAATGTAAGTGCAATTATTTTTTATTAAAATTGGAGAACTTTGTTATACAGAATCACGCTATGTGCACTTTTTATTTTCTTTTTTCTGACAATTTGAATCATTATCACTCATGGTAATCACACTACCTGAGTTTACACGTCCATAATCAATTCAATGGTTTCCGTGGATTCAATGTACCATCTATAAGGATATTCCAGGAGTTTCATCTGCAACTATATCCTGATTTCCAGATATCGTTTGAAGCCTTATTGATCTGATGAGTATATGCTTACTCAGATCCTTGTCTTCCGGTAAGCCTCTTATGTTTCACTACACTGGTCGCGGATCCTCTAAACACTCACCTTGTTATTTTACTGAGTCACTACTTGGGGTGATTGAAAAGTCTTGGATCGACAATATGAACTTTTTTTCACAAATTTGGACATTTCATTTGTTATAAGGATTATAGTAATTATTAGCCTTTTTCCATTTAATTTTAGCGCTACACTTATTCTTTGTTTATATAAAAATATTGCCTCCTACGTCCACTCAAGCAAAGCTTGCATATCGATAAACTTCTCATGGTCTGGTAGATGTATAGAGGGAGCTTAACCTGATCTCTAAAGACTACACTCACTTCTCAGCCCCACACCAGACTCATGCCAGGATTGATTACATTTTCACAACCTCCTCTGACATTCCTTTTATTGTAAAGTCTGTTATCAGAGACTCCTTACTGTCTGACCATGCAATGGTGCTAGTGACCCTCACACGGCCCCATTTCATTGATCAATAATGACTTAAAGATTTTAGCTAATAGACTATGCAAAATGTTAAGCCTGTATGTACATAAAGACCAGGTGGGGAGACAGGGACCAGATTAGATTTGGAGAGTAACCAATGTGATTTTGCTTCTGCGTTCACAATGGGATGGAGGCGCTTCTCAGGAGGGCTTCTTATTATCTATAGATTTACAGAAAGCTTTTGACATGGTGGCCTGGCCTTATCTTTTTGAGGTTTTGGAGAGATGGGGGTTTGGCCCTCATTTTTTGGGGATTTTTCATGCTTTATATTCTAACCCGAATGCACAGGTGAGGTTACAAGGTGATTACACAGACCCTTTTCCCATCTCTTAAAGGAACAAGACAGGGATGTCCCCTCTCCCCCCCCCCATCTTTGCTGTTGCAATGGCCATAGTAATCAGGAATCAACCTGATATCCATGGGGGTTACAATGTTGCCCTAAAACTTTACACTGATAACCTACTCCTTTTTGTCACTTCCCTCTATATCTCTAATCATAACATTTTCAAACTTCTAGATGACTTTGGCAGTCAGGACTACAGGTAAACAGAAGGTCAAAATCTATAGAATTACATATTACCAATCCACCTTTCCTGGTTGAGCGGCTGAAAACTCACTTCTCGTTTGCCTGGAGCTCCACCTCTATCCCTTACTTGGGTATGAATCTAGCTGCTAGTATTGATTAATTTTATAAAGCTAATTATCCTCCGCTTTACAAAAAATTAACTAAGGAACTCATACAATGGGCTCGATGTGATCTATCCTGGCCAGGTAGGGTTAATTTCATTAAAATGTCCCTCCTACACTACCTTTTTCATTCATTACCCATACCGATTCTAAAATCCCATTTTTAGAGTTACTAATCCAAAATCATATGCTTTATTTGAGGTAACAAAGGACATCAATGTCCTAAAAGTATGATTTTTAGATTGAGATCCCAGGGTGCCTAGCTCTTTCTAAACTTTGGAAATATTATCAGGTGGCACAATTGGCACAAATTTCTGTTGTTTATTCACGAGGTGTTAAACTTGACTGGGTTCACATGGAACGAAAATCAGTCCCCTGGCACACTATAGATTTCTTACTTTGGAGTCCTCTTAAGACTAGACCTTAGCTCCTACCCTCTCACACTCTAAGGCCTTATGTGATACCCTCTATAAACACCTATCGCTAATATCAGACTTTTGCCCTTTGAATCAAATTTTTAATAATCCCCAGGCCGAGACATTAAAGCGCTCCAGTGGTGGTTAAACAAAAGTTTGTTTAGGATTCCCCACTTTCTCTCCTCCATGGGCCCCTTCTTGGTAAGCTACTATGTTAGTAAATAGAATATGCCCCAATCAGAGAGATTTAGATTATCCCAAATTCGACACTTCCTACTCTCCCTTTGGAAGATAAAACAGACCCATCTAGAATCAAGACCATATTAATACATTCTGGGCCCCTGGGCAAAGTAATGTACTGGGTCCCCTACAAGCCTGCCACAAATTTTGCACCTACTCTCAAGAAATATAAATAGTTGATAGACTCAATAGATTTGTTATTAGATTATTAGTTTATTAGATTCGATAGGTCTGTGCTGCAACTTCCCTGCAACTGCGTGCAATGCACATGGTTGTGGCGATGCAGCATTTTGAGAGTTAAAACATGTGGTGAGCCCTTGTTTCAAGCTGTATTTATACATATGCAGATTCACTGCCCTGGCAGCTCTGCATTGCCTGCTGTGAATCCCACACTACCCGTGTGGTAGGCGATTAGGCGCATTACATGGCTTCCTTTTTTTGTATGAACTTTATTTGAACTGTAAAAGGTGTACACTTCATTCATAGTGATATACATCAGTGAGACATACTACATTGCTGCAGTGGCGGCTGGTGCTCAAAATTGTTGGGGGGGCGCAAAAAAAACGTAAAAAAAAAAAACATGAAATGCTGCCACTGTGCCATCAAACGCAGACACTGTGCACATCAAACACAGACACTGTGCCCATCAAACACAGCCACTGTGCCCATCAAACACAGCCACTGTGCACATCAAACGCAGCCACTGTGCCATTAAACACAGCCACTGTGCACATCAAAGGCAGCCACTGTGCCATCAAACGCAGCCACTGTGCCCATCAAACGCAGCCACTATGCCATCAAACGCAGCCACTGTGCCCATCAAACACAGCCACTGTGCCATCAAACGCAGCCATTGTGCCATCAAATGCAGCCACTGTGCCATCAAACGCAAACGCTGTGCCTATCAAACGCAGCCACTGTGCCCATCAAACGCAGCCACTGTGCCCATCAAACACAGCCACTGTGCCCATCAAACACAGCCACTGTGCCCATCAAACGCTGACACTGTGCCCATCAAACGCTGACACTGTGCCATCAAACGCTGACACTGTGCCATCAAACGCTGACACTGTGCCCATCAAACGCTGACACTGTGCCATCAAACGCTGACACTGTGCCATCAAACGCTGACACTGTGCCCATCAAACGCTGACACTGTGCCCATCAAACGCAGACACTGTGCCCATCAAACGCAGACACTGTGCCATCAAACGCAGACACTGTGCCATCAAACGCAGCAACTGTGCCATCAAACGCAGCCACTGTGCCATCAAGCGCAGCCACTGTGCCATCAAACGCTGACACTGTGCCATCAAACGCAGACACTGTGCCATCAAACGCAGACACTGTGCCCATCAAACGCAGACACTGTGCCCATCAAACGCAGCCACTGTGCCCATCAAACGCAGCCACTGTGCCATCAAACGCAGCCCCTGTGCCATCAAACGCAGCCACTGTGCCATCAAACGCAGCCACTGTGCCCATCAAATGCAGACACTGTGCCATCAAACGCAGCCACTGTACCCATCAAACGCAGCCACTGTGCCCATCAAACGCAGCCACTGTACCCATCAATCGCAGCCACTGTACCCATCAAACACAGCCACTGTGCACATCAAACGCAGACACTGTGCCATTAAAGGCAGATATTCGCAAAAAAAAAAATGTATTTGTTTTTTACCAAAAAACATTTATCAGAGTACATATTGGCCTAAATATATGAGCGACGCAGTACCATATCGCAAAAAAATGCTTTGGTCAGGAAGGGGGGTAAATCTTCCGAGGCTGAAGTGGTTAAACAGGGACCTGGACAATGCCATACACAGTGTGTGAATGAGAGGGACTGTGTAGTGTGACATACTGTGTATACAGTAGGGGAAGTGTCTCAGTGTAGCACACACACAGACAGTAGAGATGTACAAACACACACTGACAGGTTAAGCCCTCTCCACCCCTCCTCTCCCCTCCTAAGGACTCTCATGATCCCCTCACAGCCCCTGTGATTGTTCCAGCACAACCTCATTGTAAGCAGGCAGGTTAGGGAGAGGGGGAAGTGGAGAAAGAGAGTCAGTGAGAGGAAGTAACAAGCTGAACACACACTGCTGGCTTCGTTTCTCACCTCTCTATCCAGTGCACTTGTTCCCGCTCCCTCACCTGACATTATCTTATCTGTAGAGCAGAGGCTTGTCATCCCCCCTTCCAGACACTTACTGTGTGATCACGGACTCAGTGACACATCCATCGATTCTGCCGATTGTGCCGGCTGCTCCAGAGGAATTCAGTCCCATGCTGTGAAGGGTCAGGTGCCCAGAGTAGCGTCCCAGGGAGGTGAAAAATGTGTAGAAACTCCACCATGTTTCTACACGATGCCCAGTCCACAGCGCACAGTGAGCCGAAACCGGAAGTGACTCAGAAAAAGGTCCGCTCACCGTCCTCTGATCCCCACCAATAAAAATAAAGAACAGGCAGGCCAGAAACAAATCATTGAAGAGTGGGAGTGTTTGCGGGTGCAATGCTTGCGCCCTGCACACGCCCTAAGCACGGGCAAATCAGCTTCCCTGTCTGCAGTCAGCTGATTGCAGGCTGGGAAGCTTCCCATAGACCGCCGCATGTCCGGCGCCTGGTCACTCTTAAAGTGACATGTATATTTTTACAGCTGGGGGGGCGGCGCCCGAGCGCCCCCTATGGACGGGCCGCCACTGCATTGCTGTGCGATTCATCACAGTGCACTGCGATAAAATACAGATGTCTGCTTTTTTTGCAGCATGCTGATTGCTGCTGGACACAAAGGTGCATCCAGCAGCAATCATTATAGTGAACAGCTGCAGGAGGAACTGCTGCTACAATGCACAACGGTCCTAATTGCCAGTGTGAATGTAGCCTTAGCCCTCAATCGGAGACGCAGAGCAGAAGGAGGGCCATCTGCAATTAACACGGGGGGGGTTCAGACACACTTACCAATTATACACATAGAAAGCCCCTTCACAGGATTCTGTAACAAAGTCTTTCAGATGCTGCGCATGGTCACAGGAACAACTATGCCCAAAATGTCACAGCTTGCCTTATTGAACATGAGGATAGACAGGATCCCCAAGAAACATATTCACTTTATTTAAGCGACTCTCTGCCCGTCGCCGCCGCTGCCTGCCTTCCAGCCTGTCGAGTATTACTCTCCACCAGGGAAGGCAAGGAGATAAGCAGGCAGGTGGCTGGCCGGCCGGGACTTGAGCCAAGGCAGAAGAGGAGTGGAGTGGAATGGGCATACGCATGATCATCAGAAAGGGGCACAGATAATGGAAAAAATAGACCCCCCTAAGCTAGTAGGAGCGGGGGTGTGTAATTCAGATTTTTTTTTTATTGATTCTGCATTGACTGTCTTTGAAATGGCCCCAGCCCCTGTTCAAATCCAATCCAGGGACAAAACCGGGGACAGACTTGGTCTGGGGACTGTCCTCGCAAAACGGGGATGTCTGGGCACCCTACTCTATTCTTTCTTATATGCTCACTCCTATTTTCCTCCCACTCTTCTCTTTCACTTAGGTTTGTTCAGTTACACCGGCAGGATGTTTATGATAAGAAACAAGTCTTATCCATTCACAAAAGGTGTCTCTAGGGACTTCTCTGGGGCCCTGCTTCTGGCGTTTACCCCCTCTCTTTTCTCCTTGTGTGATGACCGGGGAGGGGGAGCCCCACGGCCACGCACATACGCTTAATGGTTAGCTACTTAGTTCTTGGGGCTAGGAGCCCAGGGTCTGGTGGTATTAACCCTTAGTGAGGGTCGGATGTTATTAACCCTCTCTGTCACGTGACGCCACTGTAGTCTTGGTATACCCCAGGAAACTACAGCTCCGGGGGCCTCCGTATCCCCGCTAGCTAGGGTGGTAATAACACAGTCCACAACAGGGGTCAATATAATGAAGGCTTTACTGGCATGAAGACAGATGTCAAAATCTTCACAGCGTTCACATAAAGTGTCGCAAAGGTTCCACTCGGAACTCTTCAAAACAACTTTAAGGAAAAAAATAGAAACAACTCAGCCACATCAAACGGCCGTTGAAACACTCGAAGCCATTAAATCGGCCATGCTACAGTCAGCTGACTTGGTAGCGCCGAAACGAAGTACCCGCATCCGGAAAAACAACCGCAGCTGGTTTAACAACCAGCTGTCGTTACTGAAGCAAGAACGCAGAAGGGCAGAATCTGCCTGGAAAAAATGTTCTTCAGAACTAAACCTATCCATCTACAAGGCAGCGACAAGAAAATACCACAAAGGAATTTTCCAAGCCAAGAAAAATTATTTTTCGGAGGCTATCAACGGTGCCATTAACCGCCCCCGCGAACTCTTCAAGATGGTCACCCAGACCATGGAACCAGAATGCATCAAAGCCCCCAGTTCGGATACACAAGAATTTTGCAATGAACTATCGGATTACTTCATTAATAAAATCGAAGCAATCCGTGAAAGCATTCAGCAAAACAATTCCCCCCTCAGCCCTCCCTGCAGCCTCTCACACAGCACCCTTAGTAATGCTCCGTTATCAGGTAAGTTTACCCTGGAACCCATCTCCATCGAGACCACTAAGAATGTCATTTGTACTCTGCGAAATAGCACAGCGCCGAATGACATTATCCCCACAAAACTGCTGAAGGAATGCGCCTACATCCTGGCTCCTCCCATCACGCAGTTTATCAACCAGTCTTTTCTGGAGGGCAAAGTGCCCACACAGTTGAAAGAGGGTATAATTCAACCCATCCTGAAGAAACCCTCCCTGGACCCCAAGGACCCACTCCATCGCCGTCCCATAACAACCCTCAACGTACTCTCTAAGATAATGGAGAAAGTAGTGGTGCAACAGCATCTAGATACCTACAAGCTACTTGACCCATTGCAATCAGGCTTCCGTCCCGGACACGGGACGGAAACAGCACTGCTGAAAGTATGGGACGATGTTCTCCAGTCCGCAGACGAAGGAGAATCTTGTCTTTTAGTTCTGTTGGACCTAAGTGCAGCTTTCGACACTGTAGACCACAAACTGTTACTGACTCGGCTTGCTGAAGTAGCCAGAGTCGCAGAAGGCGATTTATCTTGGTTCTCCTCTTTTCTGGAAAACCGATCGCAAACAGTAAAGTTAGGACCTTTTACGTCAGAAAAACGCACAGTAACATGCGGAGTCCCTCAAGGATCGCCTCTGTCACCAGTGCTGTTTAACATCTATCTTCGTCCTCTTTTTGAGATTATCAGCAGCCAAAAACTGCTCTACCACTCATATGCAGATGATACGCAACTGTATTTCCGCATCTGCAACAGACAGGATCACCACCTCAATCTAGAGACATGCCTCTCTTTGATAGAGGACTGGATGACAAAGAGTTATCTTAAACTCAATGGAGCGAAAACAGAACTTCTCCTGTTTCACGCCAAGCGCAGGAATCAACTTTCAACAGCGTGGACCCCCCCACCTATTTTGGGCAAGCTCATCACCCCTAGCGCCAAAGTCAAAAGCCTAGGGGTCATTTTTGACTCCTTTATGACAATGGACGCACAAATAGGGTCAGTAGTCAGCGGATCTCACCATCTACTGCGCCTACTACGCAGACTCACTCCGTTCATCCCTAAAGATGATTTAGCGGTCGTGGTGGGAGCAATTGTAAACTCCATGCTGGATTATGCAAATGCCCTTTACCTCGGCCTTCCCAAGTACCAAATCGCTCGTCTGCAAGTCGTTCAGAATACGGCCGCCAGACTTGTGACTGGGAAAAAACCCTGGGAATCCATTTCACCATCACTGAGAGCCCTTCATTGGCTGCCAGTCAAAGACAGAATTACTTTTAAAGCTCTCTGTCTTACGCATAGATGTGTCCATGGGAATGCCCCCTTTTACTTATGCGAATTAATAAAAGCGCATAATCCCAATCGCGTTTTGCGATCCACAAATCAGAACCTACTCCAGGTTCCGAAAGCCAACTTCAAGTCCAAAGGAGAAAGAAGATTCGCGGTCCAAGGTCCCAGACTATGGAACGCTTTACCAACCAGCATTCGGTTGGAGGAGAACCACCTAGCATTTAGGAAAAAGGTCAAGACTTTTCTCTTTTGATATCAAAGGAGACAGAAACAACAAGCGCCCAGAGGCGATTCAGTTCGCATGTGCCGCGCTATATAAGTTTTCATTCATTCATTCATTCATTCACAGACAGTCTCTAGAGGACCACACAGCTGATAATGTTTGGGCTTGGCTTATCATATATCCTCGGCTTTTGCGGCCGGATTAGTAATACTGGGCCTATGCTTGACTAGGCTGAAGAATAGATGCACTTACTGAAGTGTCGGTAGACTTGAGGCTTTTCGTCGGAATGACAGATTGATCCGATAATTGCACTGAAGTACTGATTCTATAGTATTTAGGGGTACTCCGCGATTTGCTGTACTTTCTCCTGAACGGGAGGTCTCTGGCCTGCACTGATTCTCCTCTGACTGAAATCTGCTCTGACCTGCCAGAAACTGTGTGTAGCGCTACACTCTCCTAAACAGGAACTCCCACCCCTTATATAGACGTGAGGAGACTGAAGCCCATTGGTTGAGAGCTGAGGGAGACTGAAGCCCATTGGTTGAGAGCTGAGGGAGACTGAAGCCCATTGGTTGAGAGCTGAGGGAGACTGAAGCCCATTGGCTGAGAGCTGTGGATCATAGAGTTTTATCTGTATTCCCCTTGGAACTTACATTTAAATTTGTTACAAGTTAAAGTATAATACAACACCATAAGGTCTTGTCTAGCACTTAATCCTACTGACTCTCATACACTCTGACTAAACATAAAATGGCGGACTAAAACTCTTAAATCTATACGCACCAAATAAATGTATTATCAACCATAACAGTATAAATCACATCATGACTAGCTGAGTCCCTGCAGGGGAGGCCCAACAAGCCGAGGGTCTCAATCCGACAGGGCCTACAGCAAATACCTGTACTGGGACACCACAAACCCCACCACTAAACAGAAGTCGTCCTCGACGATTAAGGCACTGACGGATTGAGGAACGAGGTGACCTTGGGGCCACTAGAAGTCTTGAGGCACTTGTACACCAGTGTCCATTCCAGGTTCTTTGGGAAAAATAAACATATATGAACAGGATCATATGATAAGTCCTGAGGCATTATACACATAAATGTCCCTTACAGGATTTTTAGATAAAGTGAGATCATCATTTTGTACAGAGTAAGTGATTATCTGGGTCCCAGACAGAATATAGACCTATTAAACATTACCACTCAGTTTTGAACAGGATTTACGTCTATGGACACTATTTGTACTATCCTAGGCATACTACAACAGAATTTTATTGTTAGATTACACTTTGACTATGAAACCGGTATACACATACAGTATATACATTGATAACGCTTTTCTACGCGCTCTCTATTATTAGACTATGCATGTGATACACTCTACACCTTTTTCATATTTATCTAGACAATTTTATATAAGCTTATATTACTTTACCGTACACTATAGTATCACATTTTATGTACAGGAAACACACTTTTAAGACAGACCAGGTTTTGGATTGGGCTGCCAGAGGCTTTCTACCCAATGCCTTGGCTACTGGGGCCCTTAGGCTATTAGCTCTTCTCCCCAGAACACACTTTTAAGACTGACCCGGTTTTGGATTGGGCTGCCGGAGGCTTTCTACCCATTGCCTTGGCTACTGGGGCCCTTAGGCTATTAGCTCTTCTCCCCAGAACACACTTTTAAGACTGACCCGGTTTTGGATTGGGCTGCCGGAGGCTTTCTACCCAATGCCTTGGCTACTGGGGCCCTTAGGCTATTAGCTCTTCTCCCCAGAACACACTTTAATATTTGCTAGACATTTTTATTCTATGCCTGAAGTACACAATTAGACAATTTTTTTTTTTTTTTTTTAGAGGATACCCTTTTCTTTTTGTAGTGCTTAAGTGAGGGATAGGAGACTTACTGGCCAGGTATGTTCCTATGCACTAAATAGGGTAAATAGGTAGCTAGTGACATATTAGATACCTCTACAGTGAGTTAGTAATGACGTATACTTGATATGTATACTAACTGAAGTGTATGTAGTCTATCTACATATATTGCATGTATAATTATTAGATTAATCAATATATCTTGCTGGGGGATGTACAAAATTAGATCTGGTGGATCTACGCAACACCATTTCCGAGCTTCCTGGAGCACTGTTTTCTCCTTGAACACTTGCTTCTTCTAGACTGACAGCTGCGCCTTCATCTTGGAACAATGGGGGCAAGTGATGGCTCTTGACTTATGGAGCTTTCTCCCACACTAGAAAGTTCTGATGGGATTGAAGTAGGTGGGCGGATGGCTGGAGTAAACTCTGGAGCTTCTGGTGCCAAGACTGAGGTTGATGGAATGGAACTGACCGGCACATAACCAAAGAAGATGTTTTGATCAGAAGGGAAGAGAGGATCATCTTCGAACATCAGGAGTGGCCTTTCAGGCTCAACTGGCTTGGTGGGCTGCACATGTGCTGGCTGAACTGGAGGTGGAAGACTTGGTGGTGCAGAAGGAGGCACCAACCTCAGGCAGGCTCCCCTTTGTGACACAGTTTGATCCGGTTTCGGTGGACAACTTGTGGTTCATATCCGGCTTTTTGAACTGAGTAGACATTAGAGTCCGGATAAGGGATGGAAATCACTGTGTATGGTTCAGTTTCCCAAAGGGAGTCCAACTTATGGGTCCTCTGATGCTTCTTCAGCCAGACTTTATCACCAACTTGTAACGGCTGGGCGGAGGCATGGCGGTTGTAGTCCATCTTTTTGCTGACTATCTCTCTCGCTTCCTGAATCCTTTTCTGATGTTCAGAGACCCACTCTGAAGAGGCTTGGGGTGAGTGGTTGAAAGGAGCTTGAAGTCCAAAGACTCTGTCTTTAGGCAGTTGACCGTGTCGGCCCATCATGAGGTAAAATGGAGTATAACCAGTGGAACACTGGACGGTATTGTTGTAGATTTCCAACAATTCAGGCATTAGTTGAGGCCACTCTTCAGGTCGGGATACAGAGGCCACTCTCAGCATGTGGATAAAGACCTGGTTGATCCTCTCACAGAGTCCATTCCCTTGCGGGTGATAAGCAGTGTTCCTGAGTTTCTTACAAGCATGGAACTGGCACAATTCTTGAAACAGTTGGGCCTCAAAGGCCGGACCTCGGTCGGACAAGACAGTTTCTGGACATCCAAGTATGTGTACCCAATGGGTGTAGAACATCTGGGCTGTTGTCTTGGCTGTTAAGTCTTTGACTGGCACAACCACTACCCACTTGGAATAGTGATCCACCATAGTGAGAGCATATGAATACCCGGACCAGGTAGGCGACAGCTTGACATGATCCAAGGCGACCAATTGGTTAGGCCTCTCGCTCTGGATGGAATGGAGAGATGCTCGCGCATTCTTGCGACCATTCTTGGTGATATTGCAGACTGCACATTCACTGCACCACTTTTCAACGTCGCTCCTCATTCCAATCCAGTAGAACCGACGTCGGATGGTGGCTTCTGTTTTATGGACCCCAAAGTGTCCTGACTGGTCGTGGTAGGCATTCAATACCATGGCAGCGTCTCTCCGAGGGATCAGAATCTGATGTAGCCTTTCACCTGACACTGGGTCCAAAAAGTTCCTCTACACCATTCCTTTGTGCACAAATAGTCTTTTCCTCTGACGCCACAATCGCTTCAATTCGTAGTCCTTCTGACCCCGTCGTAACCGGGGAGGTACCCTCCTGGTCAATAAATACTCCTGCATATCTCCCATAGTCTGACTTCCTTCCTGTAGGGTCCTCCAGGTATACAGGTCTTCCTGGATTGCTTTAGACCCAGATTCATTCCCCTCGCAAGTGACGACCACATCCTGATTCACAAATCTTTGATAGAAGGGAGGCATCTCCACATCTTCCCACCTGTCCTCCACTGGGGGATCTTCGCCCGGAACCATGCGTGATAGTACATCCGCATTATTATTAGACTTGCCACTTCGATACTTGATAGAGAAGTCATAGTTGGCCAGTCTGGAGGCCCATCTTTGTTCAAGGGCACCTAGTTTAGCGGTGATCAGGTGAGCCAGGGGGTTGTTATCGGTGTAGACCGTGAAGGAGGTGGCTGACAAATAGTCCTTAAATTTTTCGGTGACTGCCCACACGAGGGCCAGGAGTTCTAACTTGAAGGAACTGTACTTAGAATCATTCTTCTCAGCTCCTCGCAGATTCCGGCTGGCGTAAGCGATCACCCTCTCTTGTTTTCCCTGCGTCTGGGACAACACTGCACCAAGTCCTTCGAAACTGGCATCTGTATACAGTCGGAAAAGCTGAGTATAATCCGGATAGGCCAGGATGGGAGGCTCTGTCAATAGATGTTCTAGAGCTTGGAAGGCCACCTCTTGCTCTTTGGCCCATTCCACAGGCAGCTTCCCATTATAGTTCCCCTTGGCCGTGCCTCGCAGTAGAGAGGTCAATGGCTCGGCAATTTGTGCAAAATGAGGAATAAAGCGGCGGTAATATCCCGCAAATCCTAAGAAGCTCCGAATATCCTTAACGGTGCGTGGGGTAGGCCAATTCTTGACAACTTTGACTTTAGCTGGATCAGGTTGGACCCCCTCGGTACTGACGACGTGGCCCAGGTAATGTACTTGTGGCTTGAGTAGGTGGCACTTGGAGGGTTTAACTTTCAGACCATGCTGGATCAGTACTTGGAAGACGTCGGACAGGTGAGTCAAATGTTCCTGATAGGATTTGGAATACACAATCACGTCATCCAGGTAGAGTAGGACACTCTGGAAGTTAAGGTGTCCCAGACATCTCTCCATCAGCCGTTGAAAGGTAGCCGGGGCATTGCACAGCCCAAAGGGCATACTTTTAAATACGAAAAGACCCATGGGGGTGACAAAGGCTGTTTTCTCCCTGTCTTCGACGGCCATGGGCACCTGCCAGCATCCGCTGGTCAAATCCAATGTAGAGAAGTAGGCCGCAGAACCCAGCGCAGTGAGTGACTCCTCAATCCGGGGGAGAGGGTATGCGTCTTTATGGGTGATGTCGTTCAATTTCCTGTAATCAACACAGAAACGGATGGTCCCATCCTTCTTCTTAACTAACACCATGGGTGCTGCCCAGGGACTCTGGCTCTCTTGTATTACATCCGCCTTCTGCATGTCGGTTAACAGTTTCTTGACGGTTTGGTACATGCCTGGTGCCACGGGCCGATGCCTTTCCTTGATGGGGGGCTTGTCGCCGGTTAGGATTCGATGCTTAATCATGGAGGTCTTTCCAAAATCGGTTGGGTGTTTGCTGAAGGCACTCTGGTACCTCTTTGCCACCTCGATGACCCCTTCGACTTGGTCTGGTGGGGTAAGAGATCCTACTATTTGCAGCTGGTGCCACCAAGGTTCTGGAGAGTTTTCGGTAGCCCCTGACAGGGTTTGGGCACTCAGCTGTTGGACCGCCTTCCGTGAAGAGAGTATGTCACTGGAATCCAAGAAAACCAGTTGGGCCACTGGAGTGTACTTTGGCAAGGTGGTGGCTACGCCGGACAAATTAACTAGGCGAACTGGGACCCGTCCATTCACCACCTTCACTAGGCTCCTTGCAGCTCGGACCAAAGGAAAATCTTCAGATTGTATAGGCTCCAGTAAGGCCTGATAGTCCTGATTCCTTACACCAGGGCGCGCCCGACACCACAAAATTGTCTCTGTGTTCGGCTGCAGGGTCACGGACCTCATGTCTTGGATCCGAACTTTACCGATTTCTCCTCTCCGGTTCGCGAACTTCTGTTCTGCTCTCAGAATTTTGAGATGGTGTTGCGCAGTCCTCTGGCCTGAGGGAGACATGTGGGGGAGAGAGGCATGCAAGGCATCTAAGATATCACTGAAGCAATGTCTCATTATATTCATCCCCAATATAAACTCTGTGGCCCCTGGTACTGTGACATTAGTGACAATTATCCCTTGCCCTCTAAGTGTGTGACCTCTCAGCTGAATAGTGGGCTCCCAATACCCATGTCTGGGAATTGGTTTCCCGTCCCCTGCCATAACACTAAAATCCATATCATCTGGTTCACACAACGAATCGACATTCCAGTATTTATAGAATAGGCCCTTAGAGATGGTAGACACCTGCGAGCCTGTATCAATCAGGGCTTGCAGTTGGACACCATCTATGGTAACATTTACATAGGGGCAGGATGCAATGTATAAGGACTGTCCTGAGTATATAGGCTCTTCTGCTGGACCTGTGATTCGCTTTCCTGAGGGCCGGTCCTCGACCTCAGAGGACGCCCGTTTAACCACTTGCTTACTGGGCACTTAAACACCCTTCCTGCCCAGAGCAATTTTCAGCTTTCAGCACTCTCACACTTTGAATGATGATTACTATTAATGATTGATTAATGATGATTAATGATAGTGTTGCATGATTACTATTAATCATGCAACACTATACCTAAATGATTTTTTTGTCCTTTTCTTCCCACAAATAGAGCTTTCTTTTGGTGGTATTTGATCACCTCTGGGTTTTTTATTTTTTGCGCTATTAATAAAAAAAGACCGAAAATTTTGAAAAAAAAATATTTTTTCTTAGTTTCTGTGATAAAATTTTGCAAATTATTAATTTTTCTTCATAAATTTTGGCCACAATTTATACTACTACATGTCTTTGATAAAAATAACCCAAATTTTTTCAAAATTATTTGGTCTGTGTGAAAATTTTAGAGTCTACAAGCTATAGTGTCAAATCATAAAAAATTATCACATCTGATTACACCTGATGTACTGAAGGCCTATCTCATTTCTTGAGACCCCAACAAGCCAGGAAAGTACAAATTCCCCCCAAATAACCCTGTTTTGGAAAGTAAACATTCCAAGGTATTTATTAAGAGGCATGGTGAGGTATTTGAATTTCTATTTTTTTCCCACAATACTTTGCAAAATTAAGATTTTTATTTTTTATTTAAAAATGTTCTCAAAATTGTCATTGTAATAGCTTATTTCTCTCACATGGCATGTGCATACCACAAATTACACCCCAAAATACATTCTGCTACTCCTCCTAAGTAAAACGATACCCCATGTGTGAGACTTTTTCACTGCCTGGCCACATACGGAGGCCCAACATGCAGGAAGCGCCATCAGGGGTTTTAGGAGCATAAATTGCACATCTAACTAGTTGACTACCTATTACACTTTTGAAGGCCCTGGAACACCAGGATAATGAAATTACCCACAAAATGACCCCATTTTGGAAAGCTAACACCCCAACGTATAATCTATGAGGCATAATGAGTCTTTTGAATGGTTCATTGTTTTCCAGAAGTTTTTGGAACACGTGGAAAAAAAATGAAAACGCATTTTTTTTACACAAAGTTGTCCGTTTCTAAAATATTTCTAACACATAGAATTTAGATAGCAAAAATGACACCCCAAAATACATTCTGCTACTCCTCCTGAGTAAAACGATACCCCATGTGTGAGACTTCTACACAGCCTGACCACATACAGAGATCAAACATGCAAGGAACACGGTCAGGTGTTCCAGAGACACATAGCATGCACATACCAAGAGTTACACCCCAAAATACATTATGCTGAGCAAAGCGTAAACAAAAGATTACCTGTGGTAATAGTAGCGCAGTTCTACACAGCAGGATAGCACTGGTCCAGGCAGCAGGCAGGGACTTGGTCAGCAACGGCATACACAATTGTCCAGGCAGGGATACTGTCCCGTCAGGGTTAGTGCAGGTGGTCAGTTCATGCAACAGGCAGAGGCATGATGGCATAGGTCCTACAGGCAGAAGTAGGGCCTCGTTCAGGACAGAATGGGGACAGGGGTAGAGGCTTCTCCCACCCAAATCTCTTTGAAGCCTCCGGGCAACCAGACCCTAATCTAGAATGAGAAAACAAAAACAATTGTTTTCTTCATCCAGAAAAACAAATTCTGGAGCCCCTCACATATGTGAGACCCCTGTGCTATGAATCCCACTAGTCCACTGGCAGGGTAAAAGATCAGTCCAAGAGGCAGGCAAAAAGAATGGTCAAACAGTCCAGGGTCAGTTCCAGATCAGGCAGAGGTATAAACAGAATCGGTAGGCATAATCGTGGTCAAATAACAGTCCAGGGTCAGTTCCAGATCAGGCAGAGGTATAAACAGAATCGGTAGGCATAAGCGTGGTCAAATAACAGTCCAGGGTCAGTTCCAGACCAGGCAGAGGTATAAACAGAATCGGTAGGCAGAATCGTGGTCAAATAACAAGCCGGGGTCATAAGCAGAGGTATAAGGGGTGTGAAGGTAAATGGCAGGAAGTGACTAATAATTTAGTGAGGTATGGTAACGGGCGAAACAACCAACTACGCAGAGGCCTGGTTGGGAAGGGCATTTAGGACAATAAAAAGTGGTGTCTCTTCTCACTCCTGCTTTGGAGCACACCTTGCATCTTTTTTGGCATTTTTGGCCTGTTGGTCTGGGAGGGAGTTCATCTGGAGAGTGGCGCTCGTTGAGTCGGCTAACCACATCAGATCGAATGTTTGCTGGTGGGTTGCTGGGGTATAAAAGGGCAGTGGTGATTTCCTCCAGGTAGAAAAGGTAGGGTTTGGGTCTTGGAGTGGATTTACGATATATCACATATGTGTTGTACGCGGCCAAATTGAACAAATAAATTGAAACTTTTTTATACCACTGGTATGATCTTCTTGTGGAAAGGTAGGGTTCCAGCATCTGGTCGTTCAAATCGACACCCCCCATGAACTTATTGTAGTCATGAATGCATTTCGGTTTCTGGATTAGCCCATTCCTCGTTCTGGTCTCAACGAATGTGTTGTTGTGGATGGTAGAAAGCACGTACACATCCCTTTTGTCCCTCCATTTCACAGCCAGAACTTCCTCTGTGCATAAACTCGCCGTCTCCCCTTTTTCAAATTTTTTGGTGACAAGACTTTGAGGAAAGCCCTTCCGGTTCGATCGCACGGTGCCGCATGCTGGGATGTTTTTTTGGAAAAGGTTTCGGAACAGGGGCAAACTTGTGTAAAAATTGTCCACATACAAGTGGTATCCTTTCTCCATGAGTGGGTTCAGGAGTTGCCAAACAATTTTCCCTCTGGTTCCTACGTAGTCTGGACAATTAGGGGGGTGTAGCTGGCTGTCCTTTCCTTCGTATACGTTGAAGGCATACGTATACCCCGTGGCTCGGTCAAATAATTTATAGAGCTTCACCCCATAGCGGGCCCTTTTGCTAGGAATGAATTGTTTTATGCCCAGCCTGCCAGAAAATTTTATAAGGGACTCATCTACACATATATGTTGGTCCGGGGTAAACAACTGGGGAAAATTTTCTGAAAAATAAGTAGTGGCCGAATTTTATAAAGTTTATCAAAACTTGGGTCATTTCGGGGAGGGCACTGGGTATTGTCGTTGTAGTGTAGGAATCTCATGATCAATTGATATCTGGACCTGGGCATTTTTGAGGAAAAGATGGGCATGTGGTAGATGGGGCGGTTTGACCAATAGGCACGTAGCTGGTTTTTATGGTTTAGTCCCATACAGAATACGAGGCCCAAAAGTTAGGGCTCTCCACTCGAAGGGACGGGCATAATGGGATGTGGGGTTACTGGAAATAAATTGTTGTGCATAAAGATTGCACTGGGTAACAATTGAGGCAAGCATGTTGTCGGTGAAAATTAAAGTAAAAAAGTTAATCGGGGCAAAATTTTCTGTGTCCACCTGGACTCCTGTCTGGGCAGTGAAAGGGGGAATGTTGGCTTCTCCTGAATTAGAAGGAAACCACAGGGGGTTCTGAAGGGAATAGGGAAGGCTGGCATGGGACCTAACCCTTTGGGACTGAGGTGACACCCCACTGGTACGTGACCTTGCTTGCTGAGGTATTGCGGTGCTGGTGGATGGCACAGCGGTGCTGGTGGATGGCAAATCGGTTCTGGTGGATGGCACAGCGGTGCTGGTGGATGGCACTGCCTCCTTAGCAATACGCCTTCTTCTGGCGGGTGGACCCTCCTCCTCTTCTTCTTCTTCCTCTTCCTCCTCTTCTTCCTCCTCCTCCTCCTCCTCCGAGGATGTCTCTTCTCCACTGCTGACTATCGGCTCAAAGGTGACGTCAGATTCGTTGTCGGAATTTTCAGGGGAATCCGAATCGCAGAGCTCCCCGTTGCTCTCGTCAGCCGCCATAATTTCATATGCCTCCTCAAGTGAAAAGGATCTTTTAGCCATTGTTGGCACTGATGACACTGACAGGTGTCACTGACGGCAAATGGCACGGACTGATGGTAGATGGCACTGATAGCAGATGGCACTGATGGCAGATGGCACTGATGGCAGGTAGCACTAATGGCAGGTAGCACTAATGGCAGCTGGCACGGGCAGATGGCACAGATGGCACGGATGGCAGATGGCACCAATGGCACGGGCAGATACCACTGATGGCAGATGGCACGGGCAGGTGGCACGGGCAGATAGCACTGATGGCAGGTGGCACAAGCAGATGGCACAGGCAGGTGGCACAGGCAGGTGGCACTGGCAGATGGCACAGGCAGGTGGCACTGGCAGGTGGCACTGATGGTAGATTGCACTGGCAGGTGGCACTGATTGGAGATTGCACTGGCAGGTGACACTGATGGCAGATTGCACTAATGGCAGGTAGCACTAATGGCAGCTGGCACGGGCAGATGGCACAGATGGCACGGATGGCAGATGGCACCGATGGCACGGGCAGATGGCACGGGCATATAGCACTGATGACAGATGGCACTGATGGCAGATGGCACGGGCAGGTGGCACAGGCAGGTGGCACGGGCAGATAGCACTGATGGCAGGTGGCACAGGCAGATGGCACATGCAGGTGGCACTGGCAGGTGGCACTGATGGTAGATTGCACTGGCAGGTGGCACTGATGGTAGATTGCACTGATGGCAGATGGCACGAGCAGGTGGCACTTATGGCAGATGGCAGGGGCAGGTGGCACTGATGGCAGGGGCAGGTGGCACTGATGGCAGGGGCAGATGGCACTGATGGCAGGGGCAGATGGCACTGGGGGCAGGTGCCACTGATGGCAGGGACAGGTGGCACTGATGCGAATGCACTGGCAGGTGGCACAGGCTGTTTGCACTGGCAGGTGGCACTGGCAGAGACTGTGGCACTGGTTTTTAACTTTGACTTTTTTTTTTTTAAACTCACTGTAACTGCTGTCACTCTCTCTTTCTCTCCTCACACGCTGTGTGTGAGGAGAGAAAGCCGGCGATGAGAGATGATCTCATTTGTTTACAATTGAGATCATCTCTCATTGGACAGCGGGATCGAGTGCTGAATGGCCTCTGCGATTGGCCATTCAGCACGATCTGTGATTGGCTGTGTCCAAGGGACACGACCAACACAGTTTTTCGCCGATGCGTGCTCGCGGGGCCGCGCGGGGAGCGGGAAAAGGCAGTCACGTCCAAAGACGTCAACCCGGCGCCTCAGGTTTGCGCTGTTCACGTCTTTGGACGATGACCCGGACCAGAAGTGGTTAAAGCCCAGCATTGCATCTTCCAATGACCGGGTTTGTTACAGTAATCACAGTAAGGCCTATTAGAAGGACCCGAGCGAGGCCCGCTATAACGGGGAGGAGGAGCAGGGGTAGGTCTCTTAGTCACGGGAGGCTCTCTAAGTGTCCGAGTGGTGTGATTAGCCAACTCCTTTACCACCTGGGTAAGCTGGGCAATATCTTGTTTAACCTCTTGAATCTCAGTAATTGTAGTGGAGGCTGGGGTGTCAGCCACGGGTGCGGGGGCTGGTGGTAACAGTGGTGCAGGGCATGTCGCCACACACATAGGTTCCACTTTGGGGTCAGGATTCTCCTCAGGGTCTGCCTCCTGCTCTATAACTTGAAGGGCTAGGCGCTTAAAGGCAGAAAAAGACATATTGGGGTTCTGTACAGCTAACATCTTTAACTGCGCCTTGTCCCATTTATTTTGGACCCCTTCTATGAATCTATCCATCAATAATTTGTTACCCTGGTCAGGGGTGATGTTGTCCAGTTTCTGGACTGCCTCCAGGGCATTCTGCAAGGCTACTGCATATGCCCTTAGTGTTTCCCCCGGCTTTTGTCGCCTCTCGTACAGCCTGAGGTGGACCTCCGAGGGTGAGTGGGACTCAAATACCTGATGCAATCCCTCGAAGATCTGACCCACTGTAGTCTTCTCAGAAGTGGGCCAGGTACGGACTTCCTCACGTGCAGGTCCCTGCAACTGTCCCATGAGCAACAGCACCTGTTGGTTAGGGAGGAGAGAGTAAAGAGAGAAAATGCTTTGGAAGCTCTCCTGGAAATCCTTGAGGGAAAAGGGATCCCCTCTGTAGTTAGGCAACACGGGCTTCCCCAGGTAGAATGGGGGAGCCCCGCTGTCATGACGTCATACTGGAGGAGGGGAGGGCAGCAGCCCCTGGACTTCTGAGCCAGGAGATGATCTAGCCGATGACGGCTCTGCTGGAGGTGAGGCCACAGGGAGTGACCTGCCCGGAGGTGATCCCGGAGGGGTAGCTCGTGCAGGAGCCGCAAGAGGATCTGACACATCACCTGCATCTGGTGATCTTGGGGCTGACATGTTGTAGCCTTGTTTGAGTGCGCTCTCACTTTAAGAAACTTTGAGAGCGCTGTCTTTGAGTGTGCTGTCTTTGAGTGCGCTGTCTTTGAGTGCGCTGTCTTTGAGTGCGCTGTCCTTGAGTGCGCTGTCTTTGAGTGCGCTGTCTTTGAGTGCGCTGTCTTTGAGTGCGCTGTCGTTGAGTGCGCTGTCTTTGTATGCCGGTATTATCTTCTATTGCCGGACACGTTGCTATGGCTGCGCCCGGCAACTTCCTTTTTTGATCCGGTCAGCAAATGTTTCCTCCGTGCAACACAGAGTGGATTCTCTAGTTCCGGCTTGCACACTGAAGAGGCGTCGCCGCCGGGGCTTGACTGGGCGGAGCTGCGACCGCTCCCGCGCGCGGGAAATGCTGGAAACAATTTAACCCCTTCAGGTACAGACTTTCTCCACTTAACAATGGCAGCTTTCCTTCACCTTCCCCACCACTTGTATTTGCGCCTCGCTGAGTAAATTACTTTCAATGACGCAGTTCGGATCCTGGGGGGGGAAGGACTTGCTTTAGTGGCTAAATGGCTAAGGCGTACACCCGAATCCTGTTCGTGACGCCAGAAAACGATGTGATGACCGGGGAGGGGTAGCCCCACGGCCACGCACATACGCTTAATGGTTAGCTACTTAGTTCTTGGGGCTAGGAGCCCAGGGTCTGGTGGTATTAACCCTTAGTGAGGGTCGGATGGTATTAACCCTCTCTGTCACGTGACGCCACTGTAGTCTTGGTATACCCCAAGAAAACTACAGCTCCGGGGGCCTCCGTATCCCTGCTAGCTAGGGTGGTAATAACACAGTCCACAACAGGGGTCAATATAACGAAGGCTTTACTGGCATGAAGACAGATGTCAAAATCTTCACAGCGTTCACACAAAGTGTCGCAAAGGTTCCACAGACAGTCTCTAGAGGACCACACAGCTGAAAAAGCTTGGGCTTGGCTTATCATATATCCTCGGCTTTTGCGGCCGGATTAGTAATACTGGGCCTATGCTTGACTAGGCTGAAGAATAGATGCACTTACTGAAGTGTCGGTAGACTTGAGGCTTTTCGTCGGAATGACGGATTGATCCGATAATTCTACTGATTATATAGTATTTAGGGGTACTCCACGATTTGCTGTACTTTCTCCTGAACGGGAGGTCTCTGGCCTGCACTGATTCTCCTCTGACTGAAATCTGCTCTGACCTGCCAGAAACTGTGTGTAGCGCTAGACTCTCCTAAACAGGAACTCCCACCCCTTATATAGACGTGAGGAGACTGAAGCCCATTGGTTGAGAGCTGAGGGAGACTGAAGCCCATTGGTTGAGAGCTGAGGGAGACTGAAGCCCATTGGTTGAGAGCTGAGGGAGACTTAAGCCCATTGGCTGAGAGCTGTGGATCATAGAGTCTTATCTGTATTCCCCTTGGAACTTACATTTAAACGTTGTTACAAGTTAAAGTATAATACAACACCATAAGGTCTTGTCTAGCACTTAATCCTACTGACTCTCATACACTCTGACTAAACATAAAATGGCGGACTAAAACTCTTAAAGCTATACGCACCTAATAAATGTATTATCAACCATAACAGTATAAATCACATCATGACTAGCTGAGTCCCTGCAGGGGAGGCCCCACAAGCCGAGGGTCTCAATCTGACAGGGCCTACAGCAAATACCTGTACTGGGACACCACACTTGGAGGTAGGATCACACATTGTCTTTGGGACACTCATTGGTTGTTTCCTAATAACCACTTGTAGCACCCTCTGCCATAGGTAGGTGCTAGTGTGAGGATTTTTGTGAGGAAAGCTGCCAGCGTTAGGCAGGCCTATGCTTCAGGCTAAGCCTGCTTGTTTTGATCTGGGGGCAGGGAGTGGTTGGTGTAGCAGTGGGTGTGACTACCTGTGCTTCAGTGCTTGGGCGCCTCCCCTGCTTCCAGGGAGAATGTTCTAGAAGAGGGGCAGGGCACAGCACTGGAGTGACAGGGAGCTTATGTGAGGAGCCCTGACCAATCCCCACTTGAAATTGTCAGAAAACAGGCCTCCTGCTTAAGCTCAGGTCAAGCCCACTGGAGGGGAGTTCTCGCTCAGGAGACGTGGACAATGGAGTGCTAAATAGCAGCAGGGGCCCCATCCCCATCTGGGGGGGGGGGGGGTTCGAGGCCCAGCAGAGGAGCCTGGGAGAGCTGGGAGGGAGCCTCATCCTTACACGGTCATGGAAGAGGTGTCCTGGAACAGAGGGGCTGGAGAAGCTATTGTAACTCATGTCCAATTAAAGTTCTCCATCATTGACTCTGGGCAGGTGAAGGTCGATGAGTGGAAGAATCATGCCAGGGGAGCTGGGTGCGAGGCCAGAGGAGAGACTGTGAGAATTGTGTCAAATCGCAGGATTTGCAGGTCGGGCTAGCTGGGATTAGTAGTCCACTAATTAAAGTAAACTGCTAAATTACTAGGCCGCCGGGGAGAGGTACTGCAGACCTCTGGCCTCGTAACTACACAGCCAATTACATCCGATTACAGCCAATTACATAGAATAACAGCCAATTACAGTTAGCAATCTGGGATTATTCAGAGTGATCTTTTTTGTCAAGTGAAGATGATGGGAGTGTTGGCAGTGGAAGTTTTGTGCAGGAGGAGAGAAGCCCTGGGAGCAACACTCTGCAGGAGTTGATGCAGAGGAGGAGCAATAAGCTGCTTGGGTTATGCAGGGGAAGTGACTGTAAATGTTAGGGTTCATCAGTTCTTCAAGGCCCAAGCTATTCTTTCAATTACTTAAATATGATGGCAAAGCAACATGTTATATGGGCATTCCATATTCTTTCTCCCTTAAATAAGTTATATCCCCAAATTATACATCCAGCAGTAAGAGCAGGGAAACTGTAAACAAAAAAAACAAACAGAGGAATTAAGGTGGAAAAGCACAGACAGGGCATCAGTTATGCCTGTTCATTGTCTCTGAGGAGATAGATGGAGGTCTGGCAGCAGGGTGATATGGTGGATGTTAGTAACTAGTAGTAACCATCCACTACACACTAAAGTAGCCTCGGGGTAACTACCCCCCCCCCCCCAATTTCTCCTTTTCTTACTGGCACCTTATTCATGCTAGTCTTCTATACATAATATCTGACTGTTTCCCCCATTTTTTAGGCTTGGATACTAGACTAGTCAGGTTACTCATGGGCTCTCTGATTTGATGAGATATATACTTTAAGCTGTTGTTACAATGTTCCTAGTTACTTGTCTGACTTGTCATTGGGACTATTAGGCTGCGTACACACGATCAGACCGGTCCGATGAAACTGATCTGCAGACCAGTTTCATCAGACCAGTTCGATGGTGTGTACGGCCTATCAGACCGTTTTCCGTCTGGCCAAAGTTTTAAAACATGCTTCAAAATCTGTCTGACGAACACCTGTCCGTCGGACAGGTTCGATGGTTAGTACGCAAAAGCATCGGACCAAAAACCCGCGCATGCTCAGAATCAAGTCAACGCATGCTTGGAAGCATTGAACTTCATTTTTTCAGCACGTCGTTGTGTTCTACGTCACCGCGTTCTGGTCTGATAGGATTTTTGGTCCGATGGTGTGTACGCACATCAGACCATCAGACCACTTCAGCCTGGTCCGATAAAAACGGTCCGTCAGACCAGTTTCATCAGACCGGTCTGATTGTGTGTACGTGGCCTTATAGTGCCTAGTGCCATTATTTTCTAGCTTGTATTGAAGATAAACAAGATTACAGTTACAGTAAAACCTTGGATTGCGAGCATAATTCGTTCCAGAAACATGCTTGTAATCCAAAGCACTCTTATATCAAAGCAAATTTTTCCATAGGAAATAATGGAAACTCTGGTGATTTGTTCCACAACCATTTATTCATAAGTCCTTCAGTTTATAGTCCAATATGGGTATTTGCAGTAAGTTTTGATTTGTGGATCGCAGAATACGATTTGGGTTATGGGCTTTTAATTTTTCATAGATATCAAGTCCTTCAGTTTATAGTCCAATATAAAAAGATTACAGCAATGTGATAAGTTGTGTAACCTCCACATCGGGGCTACCAGGAGTTTCCTGGTGGGCTGATGGCTCAGTGGGCTGGTTTGCTCTGTGTGTATCTCCCTCTCCCTTCTGTAAGCTCTCAGCGGCTGGAGAAAAAGACACGCAAGGTATCACTCTGTAATTGCCGTTCCGTGTAACTGTCCTGTTAGAAGTTTGCAGTTCGGGTCTCCTGTCTGCGTGTCATAATGACGAGCAGGCAGAGCCAGCGTGAACAGCTGTGTGCGCCAAATACATCTCCAACCTGTAATGTGTGGAGGACGGCACCCAACACTAAGATGCAGGGCTGGATGATGATATTTCCGCGTCCCGTTTCCGACCATCAAAGGGAGGGGGGAGGAGAGATATTTGCATCTCATCTCAGTGACCAATAATGCTTTGTCCATGCTGCAGCCCCTCCCTCTTCCCCTCCCACCTGCCACATTTTGACTTCAGTGTTCCAGGCAGAAGAAGAAAAAATTAGTCCTCAGCGTGCCAACTCCCATGTGAGTTTTTTTCTTTATGTTTACTTCAGGGAGGGGGAGAAGGAGGTTCTGCAGCAGCAGGGACAGCCATGTGTTCATACTTTTAGTGCAATGATGAAGGAAGAGGGGAACAGGGCCAGTATTCTCTTATCTATTCACATTGTCATGTGTATTTACTCTGGCACTATATACCATACTACCTAACCTGGTACTGTATACCACCAAACCTGGCACTGTATACCACCAAACCTGGCACTGTATACCACCTAACTTGGCACTATATACCACCTAACCTGGCTCTGTATACCACCTAACCTGGCTCTATATACCACTTAACCTTGCACTATATACCACCTAACCTGGCTCTGTATACCACCTAACCTGGCACTATATACCACCCAACCTGGCACTGTATACAACCTAATCTGGCACTATATACCACCTACCCTGGCACTATATACCACCTAATCTGGCACTGTATACTACCTAACCTGGCACTCTATTACCTAACCTGGCACTGTATACCACCTAACCTGGCACTGTATACCACCTAACCTGGCACTCTATATCACCTTACCTGGCCAATGAGGCTGTAGCAATGTTCCTGCATGATGTTAGCCCTCCCACTTCATTTGTTCACTTGTTTTTGTGCTTGTTTGCAAAATTAATTTGGGCCAGTCTGGATAAAGTTCAGGGTCAAATTTTTGTCTCAGTCCATCCCTGTTGTAGAGCACTAGAGTTCTAGTGGACACTTTCCCAATATGTAGCAAATGTGCTTGGCAAGTCTCTGGCAAAGGCAAAGTTGCAGTGGTGAGTCTACAGCAAGAGCTCTGCAAGTCTACAGCAGTGTTTCCCAACTCCAGTCCTCAAGGCACACCAACAGGTCATGTTTTCAGGATTTCCCTCAATTGAAACAGATGTGGTATTTACTAAGGCAGTGAAACTGATCGAATCACCTGTGCAAAATAATGGAAATTCTGAAAACATGACCTGCTGGTGTGCCTTGAGGACTGGAGTTGGGAAACACTGGTCTACAGCATGAAATTCAGCCTGTGGTGGGATGACTACTGCACAACATAACTAAACCAGAACTTGCAGCAGACTTTCAGAATGTTTGCAAAGAATGTTGATCTGTGGTCATACAATGTGGACTTGCTGCAAATGTGCAACAAACTTGTGAAGCCTGGCAGGTCTAGTAGCAAGTCATTTTCAAACTTGCAGCACAATTGCTTGCTATCTGGGATACCACTTAGGGGGAGGGAGAGGGTATGTCCTGGATAATGTTCTCTTGTCAAAACCAGCACCTATATGGTCCTTTTCACACGGGCATTCCGATCAGGTCAGATTGGTAGAGTAATGTAAATAGATAAGGAGCCAGTTTACACCCAGTCACCCAAAGAACTGACAAGGGTCTGCTTCTGTCTGCCAGGCACAGCTAAACTGGCACAGATGTGACATTCATCCCATTTGGCTCCGATCAGCAGGGGATCTGCTCACGGAGCTCATGCTGATTGGAGTGCACTCCATGTGAAAGGAGCATAAGAGTGACAGCTATTATACCCCAGGTGGGGAACAAGTAGGATTGCCACCTGTCCGATTTTGACCTGGACAGCCAGGGTTTGGACACATGTGCCCAGGTTTCAAGCTGCCTGAAACCCGGGCACATATAGCAACAGTTCAACCATCCTGTGACCAGTGACCATCATATGTTACACTTCACTGCCTGTGAGCTCCGAGCTTAGCTCAGCTATGGGCAGCGGGCGCCCTGTGATTGCCTGAATGGGTCACGTGCAGGTGGCGGACATGAGGGTCTGTGATTTTGCCCGGTGGAGCTGGTTACATGTGGAAGCAGGGCTGGACTGTGGTTGATCACCGCTGCCCGGAGTCCCTCCTCCCTACCTTGGCGCGCGCTGTGTGTCTCCTCACTGAGGTCTCTTTCTCATATGCCCTCTCATCCCCTCTGTCAGACTACCGCTATCTGTAAGCCACCCCCCTCTATATCAGCACCCCCTCTCTGTCAGCACCCCCCTCTATGTCATCCACCCCCCGTCAGCCACCCCCTCTATGTCAGCACCCCCTCTCTGTCAGCACCCCCTCTCTTTCAGCACCCCCTCTCTTTCAGCACCCCCTCTATGTCAGCCACCACCTCTCTGTCAGCACCCCCCTCTATATCAGCTCCCCACTCTGTCAGCGACTCCCCCGTCAGCCACTCCCTCTCTGTTAAAGTCAATATACACCAAGTGAAAAAAGTGTCCAAATATAAACAGTATGATTAATATCCAATAATGGTGGGCAAAAGTGCTCTACGTAGGCAAGCGTTGTCCTAAAAGGTATCTTGCTTGGTGACAGTGAAAAAAGACCTTCACCCGCTGAAAGAATGGAGGCTTAACAGATCTAATTGACTCTACAAGCAGTATATACTTGAGAGTCATATGGCTTTAAGACATCCAACATTGGTCAGGGCCTTATCGAATTGCAGGTAACAAAGATGTGCATCTACGCCGTAGTTTAGGAAAAAACTTCTGCTGTTCTAGGCTTGACACTCCGTGAATGTATATAGGGAAACGTTTTTGGAAGAAAAGAAGGAGCAATATAGTGTAATAACGTAAAGGTAAATAAAAATGTAATAAGTATTGCACTTATTTTTTTTTTTTTCAAACAATTTTATTGAGTATTTCAACAATACATTTGTAAACATCGAGATACAATAGTCAGGGTAGTCTTCAATTCACATCGAGCGTTACAGGAAGAAATATAACAGCACATGGAACGGTCCGGAACATCATACACATAAGATCTCATTCCAGAATTTAGATTGCGAGAGATTTTTACATACAATATAATACCTCGGTAGGAAGAGAAACGTTCAGGTCGGGCAGTGTTGAAACAGTATGGGACCCTCTAGGGCCCGCCCACCCCTAACGGGAACAGTCTGTGGGCGGTGAGGGGGTGTGTGTCCTGAACCCATGCATTACAGCCGCATACCTACAGACATATAACGTAACAATGGTGTATTATTCAAGGCGTGAGAGATAGTCCATGTGTGGGCTATGTCAAAGGGTGAACACTACAGGCAGTAGTAGTGCAGGACTTAAAGCAAAGGGAGGTCGGACTAAGATGGGGATTGGGAGGGGGGGTACGGAGCATATGGGGGCAAGAGGAGAGGAAATAATAGTAGTGACTAATTAGGGCATAGGCCCATCTCCAGGCGGTAACGGATGGGCAGAAGGAATAAGTGGGTTCGCGTGTATCAGTGAGTCCCTGTAGTGGGTCCAGCAGGCCCAGGTGAACCTAAATTTATCGTGTGTGTCTTTGGCTTGGTGAATGAGCCTTTCCATGTCTTCGATCTTGTTGACCCTATTATGCCAATCCTGTAATGTGGGGGGGGTTGTGGATTTCCAGTAGAGAGGGATGCATTGAGTGGCCGCGTTTACAAGATGCAATGCCAGTGATTTTCTGTAGTGTGGAAGAGTGGTGTAGCAAATACTGTGCCGGGGAAAAGACTAGTTGCATTGTGGTGATCTGCACTATACGGTCATGGATCTCCTTCCAGAAAGAGTGGAGAGAGGGGCAATCCCACCAAATGTGCAGGAACGAGCCTTCTGACATGCCACACCTCCAGCAGTCGGAAGAGACCGTGGGGTAGATTTTATGGAGCTTTGCAGGCGTCCTGTACCACCTAACACTAAGCTTGTATCTGTTCTCCTGTGCCGAGACATTCATAGACCCTTTGTGCGTGTATTCCTGAATGTGATCCCAGTCTTCATCAGACAAAGTGAGCGAGAGGTCATTATCCCAGGCCGTGCGGAGCTTGGTGATGGGGGCCGAATCTAGGGTCAGCATGGAGTATGTCATCGAGATCAGGTGGCGTTGGGGTTCCGCGGCGGTGCAGAGCCTCTCCAGGGGAGAAAGGGCCCTGCCCCACAACAGAGGGGATTGGGCACTGTTGAAGAAGTGTTTGAGTTGGAAGTATTGGAAAATCGTCAGGGTGGTGTGCGGGAACATTCATAGTATGTCTGGGTATGTTAGCAGTGTGCCGTCGCGGAAAAATCGATGAGCCTGGAGTGGCATAGGGTCGGGGGCTGGCATCAGACAGTTTCTGCCAATGTTAGGGGCAAAGCCAGGGTTACGCGATAGGGGTGTCAGAGGGCCTGGGGAAGGAATCAGTTTGAGGGGGCGGCACGAGGCCCTAAATGCAAGGAGAGTGGCGCCGATCAGCGGGTGAGCTAGGCATGCTTTAGGTATCGAGCGTTGCTCGATCCAGGGCAGGTGGGAGATTGGGAAGTCTATGAATGCATTTTCTATTGTGATCCAGTCCTTATTCTGACCATGAATGTGCCAGTCGATGAGCCTAGTGAGATGGCATGCTTTTTAGTAAAGGGCTATGTCCGGCAAACCTAGACCTCCCCTCGGTTTAGGTATTATCAATGTGTTCCAACTCAATCTAGGTGCGCGTCCTGCCCAAAGAAAGGTCCTGCAATATATTTTATATGTAGCAAAAAAGGATTGTGGCAGCACGATCGGGACAGCCTGTAGGAGGTAAAGGAGTCGCGGCGGGAGTATGTTCATTTTGAGGATCGCTATCCTGCCAAACCATGAGAACCTGCCTTTAGTCCAGACCTCTAGATCCGACTTAATGGTTTGGAGAGCGGGCGGGAAATTCAGAGTGAACAGATCTTTCAGGTTTTTGGGATTTTGATGCCCAAATACGTGATATTGTCAGATTCCCACTTAAAGGGGAAGTTTTGTTTACATAAATTGACCACTGGGGCAGGTAAGGAGACACTTAATGCAAGAGACTTCTCAAAGTTAATTTTGAGATTTGAGAGAGATCTGAAGAGGTGGAAGTCATTGAGGAGGTTGGGGATCGTGGTGAGCGGGTCCGAGAGGAACATTAGGACATCATCCGCGTAAGCGGCTATTTTACACTGTTTTCCCCGGACCGCGATCCCTTTGATAGCAGGGTTGTCGTGCAACCTGCGAAGGAGGGGTTCCATAGAGAGGACGAAAATGAGAGGGGATAAGGGGCAACCCTGGCGTGTACCATTGGCTATGGAGAAGGCATTCGATAGTCGGCCATTGACTCTAATTCGTGCAGTAGGAGTGGTATATAGTGTTAGAATCATTTGAATAAGGCGAGTCGGCAGACCTATTTTGTGCAGAACCGCCGCCATGTAGTCCCAGGCCACCCTATCAAATGCCTTCTCGGCATCCAGAGACAGGAGGAACCCCGCACTGTTGGATGATGTCAACCAATGGTGCACGTTGAGAGCTTTGATGGTGTTGTCCCTGGCTTCCCTGCCAGGGACAAAGCCTACCTGATCAGTCAAAATAAGTTTGGGGAGCAATGGTAGTATGCGGGTGGCGAGTATTTTGGCATATAGTTTTAAATCGACATTAAGCAACGATATTGGACGATAATTAGCGACGATGGTGGCGTCTTTGCCTGGTTTGGGGATTAGAGTGATGTGGGCTTCTAGCAGGTCCTTGTTGTGGGAAGGGGAGTCAGGGAAGACATTGTAAGCTGCAAGGAATCTCGGGAGTAGCAGGCCGGCGAAGGCCTTGTAGTAACTGACCGGTAGGCCATCCGGCCCCGGGCTCTTCCCAGGTTTGAGTTGTCGTAGGGCTTGATTGGCTTCCTCTAGGGTGATTGGAGCGCCTAAGTGTGAGATTTCTCCCAGGGCTGCAGAAGAGGGGCAATAGTCCGTCAGGAAGTTGTCGATAAGGGTTGGTCTGTCGGGGGCATGAGGGGACTGTGGGTGAGTGGGAATATTGTAGAGGCCAGAGAAATAGCGCACAAAGTGGTCGGCGATCTCCTCCGTTTTAGTGAGGGTCGTGCCAGAAGGAGAAGTGATAGTATGAATGGTCTGGGAGGATCGTTTCTTTTGGATGGCTGCTGCCAGGAGCTTGCCTGATTTGTTCCCAAACTCATAGAAGAGTTTATGTGTGAGAGTGTACTTGCGGTCAAGTGTCTTCCGGAGTTCGGCCAGAAGTTCTTCCCTCGCAGTCAGTAGCTCGTCGTGGGTTTGAGTTGCAAGTGTAAGCTTATGTGTGCGTTCCAAGGCCTTGACCTTGTCAGATAGGTTGTTAATATGCGCCTTGCGCAGTTTTGTGCGTTTAGCTATTAGTGATATGAATGTACCACGCACCACGCATTTGTGGGCGCCCATACTGTAGGCGAGGAAGTATCGTTCGTCACATTCTCCTTGAAGTAGTTCGACAGAACCTCGGCAACACAACTTGTGTTTTCCGCATCAAGGAGCATGGAGTCGTCCAACCTCCAGTTGGTGATCTGACATGTAGGGAGTGGGTCGTCAGTGTCATGGTGATCGGATGATGGTCCGATAATAGCATGGGTTCAATAGTGGCTTCCACTAGCGAGGTGAGGTCATTTTGGGCGAGGAAAAAATGGTCTATTCTGGAGTATTTCTTGTGCAGGGATGAGTAATATGTGAAATCCTTCACATTGGGGTGCAGCGTGCGCCAAGTGTCATGTAGGGTCAAAGTAGTTAGGTGAGACTTTATTGCTCGTAGGGCACTGAACTTCAGGCAAGAGGAGCCGTTAGACGTGTCCAGGGCAGGCTGCAGAGGGACGTTAAAGTCTCCTCCCAAAATTAGTGTGCCCGCCTGGAAGGCTGTGAGTTGGAACAAGACCGTGCGAAAAAAGGACACTTGCTTTGTGTTGGGGGCATATACATTTGCTATAGTGTATGTCAAATCATGCATGGTGCTGCGGAGAAAAAGATACCTACCCTGAGGGTCTCTTTGGATGTCTGTAACCTGAAATGGGCAGTGTCGGGAAATCAGGATAGATACCCCCTTAGATTTTGCTGTATTGTTGGGGGCGTGGATCACTGTAGGGAAGTATCTATCGGTTAATTTAGGAACCTTGTCCGACCGAAAGTGAGTCTCCTGGATAAGCACTATATGTGGTTTTTCTTTCCACAGTGTGTAGAGTAGTCGAGAACGTTTCTCGGGGGTATTCAGGCCCCGGGCATTCAAGGAGTATAGCTTGAGGCATGCTGAGGATCCGCCGGTCCCCATATAGGGTGGTTTCCCAGGGGTGGTGGTCATTGTTGAAAGGGGGGTCTACGGTGGGGGGGGGGAGCAGAGAAAAATAAATAAAAAATAAATAGATAAATGAAAAAAAGGGGGGGGTGTGAGGACAGCCGGGGTGTCAATAAGGAGTCAGGGCAGGGAAACCCGCTATATGAGGGGGTCCGAGAATATATCAGCAACCGATTAAGCGGTAGGACACAGTCTACTCACTTCCTATATACAAATTTAATCTGAGAGGATACAGCGTATACCAGGGCTCCACACTCCCGGAGGAGTCTAGAGAACCAGTACAACACCGTTGTGGGGTTGACCAGAACAATGGCAGCCAAGTGGAACAAGCTGTGTAACATAAAACAAACAACTCAAAAGTCAAATAAACAGAACAAACCAATGAGGCCTACGCCACCCCAGAGTGGGGTCATGCTAACAGTGGACAGTGTACATATCTGAGTGTACAGCAAGGCAGGAATTACCATTACCGCAATTGAAAGCCTATGAGATCATGTGGAGCAGCAGTAGCCCCGCAGTGTGAGATATAGAGGGATGTACATCTAGGAACATCATTCCCGCTGCATTCGTCTACTGACCTCCCAGCCACCCGATCGTCCCCAGGCAGATGGTGTGTGATTGCATGGGACACAGGAGGCGAGAAGGGGACCAGACCAACGGCGGGGGCAGCCAGCGGAAGCATCCACAGCGGGGGGAAAGGGTAGACCACAGGGGAAGATCATGCCATGACAGCAAACAACCCAACCCAGCACCACCCCCCCGACCCCCCCCCCCCCCCCCCCGCCATGGTAACGCCCGTGCACGGGCAGCAGCAAGTTGCAGAGGAGCGCGTTAAGCGGCAACAAGGGGAGCAGGCAGATGACCCGTTCAGATCCCAGCATATGCATTACATACCAGACATGTACAGTGCTGAGTTCCTGGAATGTATATGGGGGAGGCAGGAGCCGTAGCCTTGTCGGGCTGAGCACAGCAAGGCGCGAATGTCCAAGCCGTAGCCTTGTCGGGCTGAGCACAGCATATTCGAGTATTCGCGAATATCTCGAATATCGCGTCGAATATTCGCTATTTCGAATATTCGTCCGGAATAAGGTTCAGCTTTTTATTTATATAAAATATACCGAATATTCGTAAATATCGAATATTCCGCGAAATTTCACATTAGCCCCGAAAATTCGATTGGCGAAAATTCGGGCGCGGATCCGTCAGGCAAGCACTATCAGGAGCAGTAGGGTATTGCACTTACATAAATTGAGGATAAAGGGATAGAGAACTTGCCTCGGTACCAAAAAGAGCATCTATATATAGATGCGTAAATTAGAAATAAAAATTAATGTGGTCAAATGCGTAAACCGGAAAGTAAGTGGGACTCTCAACCGGGGGACCATACGCAAATAATTTTCCAGACATGATAAAAAGAAATGTACAGTCAATATAAAAGTTAATACAAAATTATATTACTACAAAAAAATAAATTTATGCAATGAATAAAAGAAGAACAATCAATAAATTAGAAAAAGGCTCAGCTTCATAGATTACAAGTAACAGAAGCTGGTCTCGATAAAATGAAATAAAAATAACATATTAATTGGTAATTGGTAGTATGATTAATAAGTGTCACACATTTAAGATTTATCGATGAGTTGGTGAACACATTGCCTTAATTAAAAGTGGTGATGTTAACCATACTGTCCCAAGGCACTTTAAACAATGTCATAATAAAGACCCTACCGGATCACAGTTTCTAATCATTGACAGATATGAGGCTCCGTGGAGGGGCGGAGCCAAAACAAGGGGTGTTTCACGCCTTGAGACATTTTGGATCTTTGAACTCCAGTCTCACCGCCCATTAGGCCTGAATGTAGACTGGGACATCAACTCTTTCATCGATAAATCTTAAATGCGTGACACTTAATAATCATACTACCAATTACCAATTAATATGTAATTTTTATTTTATCGAGACCCGCTTCTGTTACTTGTAATCTATGAAGGTTTACATGATATTTATCACTAATACCTGGTTTACCCTTACACTGCCCCTAGTAAATACCCTAAATACATTAATTAAATAACATTAGGCGGGCGAGCGTCTTGTTCCCCGGGGGTACTTCCTGTTTCCGGCGCCATTACTAATTATCCATTCCGTTTTGGCTGTAACCCATGACGCTGCACAGGAAATGAGTGTGACTCTCATCAGGGGACTACACACCTATGGTGGAAAATACCCTTTGACAACGTGTTTGTACACGAAACGCGTCAGGGGACTCTACCGTCGCCACGTTATTTTTACAAGCGCTTTTTATCCTCAATTTATGTAAGTGCAATACTTATTACATTTTTATTTACCTTTACGTTATTACACTATATTGCTCCTTCTTTTCTTCCAAAAACGTTTCCCTATATAAATTCAAGGTGTGTCAAGCATAGAATAGCAGAAGACGGCGTAGATGCACATCTTTGCTGCACAGGAAATGAGTGTGACTCTCATCAGGGGACTACACACTGTATATATATTTGGAGTGGCTATGGTGGAAAATACCCTTTGACAACGTGTTTGTACACGAAACGCGTCAGTGAAGACTCTACCGTCGCCACGTTATTTTTACAAGCGCTTTTTATCCTCAATTTATGTAAGTGCAATACTTATTACATTTTTATTTACCTTTACGTTATTACACTATATTGCTCCTTCTTTTCTTCCAAAAACGTTTCCCTATATACATTCAAGGTGTGTCAAGCATAGAATAGCAGAAGTTTTTTCCTAAACTACGGCGTAGATGCACATCTTTGTTACCTGCAATTCGATGAGGCCCTGACCAAAATGAAATTGGATATAAGGACATTTTGGAACGGATTGGAGTTTTTTTTTTTATTTCAAATATTTTTTTCCTTTTTTGTTATTGCTCCTTCCATACAAAAATAAGACAAGATAACTACAACCACATATTAAACGTTATAGGGAGAGTCCCCCTAAAAAAGCAGAAGGAATAAATAACCTTGTGATATACAAGTATAAAATACTGCTAACACCTCTCAGGTTAGGATAACTGAATTTCAGTAAGCAGTACTTAGTATTGAGTCAAAGACACCCATCACACCCTAATTTCTCCACTCTTTTTGACTAAATGAGCCATCATATAATGGGATGTTAGGGTCAAGCCAATAGGACCATATTTTTTTTTAATTTTTGGGATATTCCTCTGTGTTTATACGCTAACCTTTCTCTCTTTAATATATATTTCAGTTTCTCACCCCATTGTTTATGAGTTGGTGGAGTAGAAGAAATCAGTTTTTTTAGGATGAGTTTACATCAATTTCTGAGATGGTGAGAAAGATATCTCAGGTAGAATCTCCATCGGCTGTATGTATTCTTCATTAATTGGTTTACACTACTATTTTTATACAGTATCATATAGAGGTAGACCGATATGGGTTTTTCTCTAGCCGATGCAGATATTTAGAAATCGGGGCGGCCGATGGCCGATATATGTTGGTGATTTTTGCCGCCAATATTTTAGGCCGATTTTTTCCGCTTTTTCCTTCATCTCAGCAAATCTAGGGTGGAGAGGTGGAGAGGAGGTTATTGTTTAGGGTGGAGAGGTGGGGTGCAGCCTATTAGTGCCCACCAGTTCAGCCTGTCAGTGTCCATCAGTGCAGCCTGTCAGTGCCACATCAGTGCCCACCAGTGCAGCCCACCAGTGCCCACCAGTGCAGCCTATCAGTATCCATTAGTGCCCACCAGTGCAACATCAGTGCCCACCAGTGCCACCTCATCAGTGCCCACCAGTGCAGCATGTCAGTGTCCATTATTGCCCACCAGTGCAGCCCATCAGTGCCACCTCATTAGTGCCCACCAGTGCAGCCTATCAGTGTCCATTAGTGCCACCTCACCAGTGCCAACCAGTGCATCTCACCAGTGCCAACCAGTGCATCACATCAGAGCTCACCAGTGCATCACATCAGTGCCCACCAGTGCATCACATCAGTGCCCACCTCATCATTGCCCACCAGTACAGCTCCTCAGTGCACATCAGTACAGCTCCTCAGTGCCCACCAGTACAGATCCTCAGTGTGCACCAGTACAGTTCCTCAGTGCCCACCAGTACAGCTCCTCAGTGCCCACCAGTATGGCTCAATAATGTCATTCACTGCCAGTCTGCCACCTCAATACACTGATCCTTATCAATAAGTGCAAGATCTCATCCCCAAACATCTAACACCTAGCTGTAATTTAGACCTGGTTGCCAGAAAAAGAGCAGAGTATAAATCTCCTTCTAGACCCTTTTTACTTGGATTAACAGAGATCATCTTATTAAGAATTGGGGGTAATGTCAGATTGTGCCTATAAAGAATGAGTTCAAACCGATGAGAATGGACTGAAGTCTAGTTTCATCGGTTCAAACCGACCGTGTGTACAGCCCATCAGTCTGTTGTCCTTCGGTCCAAAGTTTTAAAACTTGCTTTAAATCGGACTGATAGACGCCTGACCATCGGTCCAAACCGATGGTTAGTACGCAAAAGCATTGGTTCAAAAACCCGCGCATGCTCAAAATCAAGTCGACGCATGCTTGGAAGCATTGAACTTCGTTTTTCAGCACGTCATTGTGTTTTACATCACCGCGTTCTGACACAATCGGTTTTTGAACTGATGGTGTGTACGCACATTAGACCATCAGGCCACTTCAGCGGTGACCCAATGAAAACGGCCCGTCGGACCATTCTCATCGGATGGACCGATCGTGTGTACGCGGCCTAACACTAGCCAAAAAACTGAGGCTGGGTTAGCACTGGGGATTGGCCATCTGTAGGGCCCCCTAGGCTGTTTTTAGTGTTGTTCCTAGCATCCTGCTCCCACAAGTGCCACTTTAACCCAGTGGAAAGACCTACCAATCTTCGCCCTTCAATGATCAGAAAAGAAATACCCTTTCATGGTAAATAAATGTTTTAATAGGTTACCTTTTTCATGTAAGAATAACTGCAACATGTGTAATAGTTACTGTATGTATTAAAGCTGATTATGTTGATAACACGGTTAAAAAAATTCATACACCTTAAGGTCTTATTGTCAAAGGAATCACACCCAGAGTGACCTGCTAACCTGAGCAAGATCCTTGTTTAGGGGAGAAGGGGCGAGAAGAGAATTGGCCTTGTGAATGTAATCAAGGCTGTGAAACAGTCCTGAGAGCCTGCAATACTTCCAGCCTCCAGTAGGGAGAGACCCAAAGTGTATCTGTCCAGACACACATTGGCAGATAAAAGTCTTCCATACAGTCTGATGCACCGTTAGGGTTGTGTAGCAGCTAGGTGGTTCCAATATGCTTAAGCGACTCCCCAAGCAGTTCAGTGAACTGGCATTTTTGCACATTTTCACTTTTCACGTTCACTTTCACTTTTCCAACTGCACACACAAGCACACAGTCTCTTCAGTACAAACACCCCCAGCACAGACCCCTTAGTACAGACCCCAGCACAGACCATTTAGTAAAGACCTCCCACTGGTGCAGAACCCACTTCCACACAGGGCTCCCTCCTCAACTTACTAAATGCAGTGTCAGTTCAGAATGAGGAAAAGTTCTCCCTTTGGCTGTCTAATGCCATGTACACACCATTTTTTTTTTCCCGATGAAAAAAGTCAGGTGGACTTTTTCATCAGAGAAACCTATCGTGTGTGGGCCCCATCAGACTTTTTTCCATAGGTGTAAAAAATAGAACATGTTTTAAATTTTTCCGATTAAAAAAAAAAAAATAGTAAATTCCGATCGTCTGTGTGGAACTACATCAGAGAAAAATCCCTGCATGCCCAGAATGAAGTCGCGCATGCTCGGAAGCATTGGCTCGTCATAGTGTTTTACGTCACCCCATTTTGGCACGGTCGGAATTTAGTCTGATAGTGTGTATGCAAGATTGAAGAAAGTCAGTTTCATCTGAATTCCAACGAAAAATTCCATCGGATTTTATTCCATCAGAAATCCGATCGTGTGTACGCGGCATAATATGATCAGAGAAGCACAGGAGATTTCCCTTGGCTCTGAACTGCCGCTGTCAGGGAAACAAATGCAGTGGTACACTGCAGCACCATAAAACATGCAAAAAATAAATAAAAAAATACTGGCTGGCCATAACATTTCCAGAGTGTCAGAACCTGATGTGTCCTGCACCCCCCTCCAAGTACTCCACTGCTGTAAGGAGATGACTCTTGTTTTTAGTAAGAACAGGTTGATACATAAGCTTAGCTGTTAACTATCCCTTTTTAGGAAGTATGATTTTTGTATCTGGTATTAGCAGAATAGCACCCTGTTTTGCAATAACTACAGCCTGAAGAAGGCCATCCTTCCCTTTTTTTCATGATCAGCAGTCATTGTGGAAATATATGAACAAATTAAGATTTAATTACATTTGAAATGCAACTATTTATATGCAGTACCAGTAATTTGAGTGAAAAGTGCTGACACCAAGATTAGTGGTCATAGGGTTGGCACAATTATGTGGCCTATTGGGAGCCTGCAACTCTTATATAGTGAAGTTGATATTCTCAGGTGCTTGCATTTGTACTCTGATTTATTTCCAAGATCCCTGGAAAACAGAATGCTCCAGTGAGGAGTTAAAAAAACAACTTCTGTGATGGATCTAGCCTCCCTCACCTCACTATAGGTTAGCGAAACCACTGATTATTAATAGGGTATGGGGAGGGTGGATGGTTGTTATTTTTTATTTAGAATGACTTGCCTTTCTGGGTCGCTCTGTGTCAAAGTGAATACATGCACCAAGGAATACCAAAATGTGTTGGCTTCATGCTGTTGTATGTTTTATATGGCCACAGATTTGCTTTAGAAATTATATTCAACATTATTTAAAGCCCCTCATCAGACAAACCATAAAAAGTGATGATAGCTTTTCACAAATGCTACCTAACCATTTTGGACCAGATTCTCGTACATCTCCGCTTTTTGTGCGGAGCGGAGCGTAACCCATTTACACTACGCCTCCGCACTTTTTACGGGCAAGTGCTGTATTCTCAAAGCACTTGCTCCGTAATTTGCGGCGGCGTAGCATAAATGGGACGGCGTAAGGCCACGTAATTCAAATAGGGAAGGAGGGGGGCGTGCTGTATTTAAGTTAAGCGCCCCCTGCGCCCGAACGAACTGCGCATGCGCTGGCCCTAAATGTAGCCCACTGCGCATGCTCCATAGTACGCCGCAAATACATTGATTTAGACGGCAACGTAATTAACGTACAGGCCTATTCGCAACGAGTTACGCAAATGACGTAAACGACAGAAAAACACAACGCTGTCCCGACGTCCATACTTAACATGGCTTACGCCGGACCTACGCAAGGTTACCCCTCATATAGCAGGGGTAACCTTTTGCGTACGCAAACTACGTAAACTACGTCGACGCCGCGCAACTTCGTTCGGGAATGGGCGTATCATGCTCATTTGCATATTCAACGCTGAAATCGACAGGAACGCCACCCAGCGGCCAGTGTACAATTACATCTAAGATCCGACGGTCTAAGTGACTTACGCCAGTCGGATCTATGCCAAATCTATGCGTAACTGATTCTAAGAATCAGTCGCATAGATACACAGGGCAAGAAACAGAGATACGACGGTGTATCTGGAGATACACTGTCGTATCTGTTTTGAGAATCTGGCCCTTTCTGTTTAGTTTAGTAACCTACTTGTAAGATCTTGTATTCCTTATTGCAGCCAATCGGTTAAATAAAAGCTTCTGTACAATGGCATGATACTTGAACAGATTGATATTGCTGCGTGCACACGTTTTTAAGGGTCTAGAAAAAAACAAAGTTTTTTTTAACCCGATCATTAAAACGGCCTTGCCTACACACGATTGTGAAACGCTAGTTTTACCAGAACGATCGCTCCCGTTTCATAACTTGCTTCTGAGCATGAGCGTTTTTTCCACATCGTTAGAGCCCACACACGACCATTTTTTACAACCTTAAAAACGACAACGTTAAAAACGACGTGAAAAAATGGAGCATGTTTGAAATTTTTAATGCCCATTTTTTAGATCGTGAAAAATGCTATGGAGCCCACACACAATCGTTTTTAATGACATAAAAAAAACGTAATTTTTTAGAACCAGAAAAACGGTTGTGTGTCAATATGTACCTGTTGTATCTCATGAATCATTCTAAACTGTGTTGTTAGCTTCACATATACCGTATTTATCGGTGTATAACACGCACAGGCGTATAACACACACCCTAACTTCAAGGAAGTTGCCCCCTGTGTATAACACGCAGGCACAGTTTACCCTCTATTTTCAGGGTAAGAAAGTGAGTGTTATACGCCAATAAATACAGTATGTTGTAAAAATGACAGAATATCATTTGACTGTAGTTAGATATCAAATGCTAAAAAGTCTGCAACCTTTAGGGGTACATGCCAAGCACATTCTGGGCATATGTCCCTAAACGCTTATTGCCCAATACAAGAGTACGACTCGGTACAGCTGCCATGGTAGGGCTGGTCACTAAATCAGTACCTCACTGGAGCCTGAAAATTCTGGGTTTGGCGCACACGAGCTAAAGACACAAAAATAGACCTCTTTAAAAAATCACCTTATTTTCTAATGAAAACATAAGTTCTATATAGACATGCTACATATTTGCAATTCTTAAAGTACATGCCCAGATACCCACAAAAAAATAAGAAATAATTACTAGATCTGTGGAATTTTTGTCAAACAGAAATGCGTCTAATTATCATAACAATGGCTGCGTCACAGGTGAGGATCAAATCTAGGAGGTAACAACATGTATTTTTCTTTAGCTTGTTGACCTACAAGGGCAAAGGAAGTACTCTGCCACAAAAGTACTGTCAGCCGTGTTGTAAAGAGAATCACAGTGGACCTTGGAATATTCTGTAGTTGCCCAATTATCCTTCACTGAGGACATCTACCCATTTATTGATAGATTTTGTTCATGGCACAAAAGAAAAAGTTAAAAAGATGAAAATAATTGACTGACTTCCTGCAGAATCTGATGCTAACCTGTTCAGAAATCTGTTGTCTAATCTTCTTTGATGTGATTAGACAGCAGTTGTCTGTTCTGAATTACACACAGTCAGAGCAGTTGCTGACTTCTGCAGTCATTTTGTAGGTATGCATCTTTCTTATGATAATATAGATAATGCTTGTATTACCATTGCCTGATGGATCCCTGCTCTCGTAATTCTGTTGTAGATGGATTAAGTCCTTGATCCTAAAATGCCATTGTTATCCACATGTTGCTGAATGGATTATCCCTTGTGCTTCTGTATATGGTTTACTGAAAACTAGTCGTTGCAGAAGTTCCTTTCACTGTCAGTCAGCCACTTCCTTCTTTCAAATTCTTAGCTTTTTCATTATTATGTTCGGGGTGGGGTATTTGTAATGAGAAATAGGAAACAGTCTAGGTTGCTCTTAATATATTGTTAACCTGTCCACACTGGCAGATACAGTGGGGAAAATAATTATTTGATCCCCTGCACATTTTATTAAAGTTTGCCCACTCACAAAGATATTAGGATTCTATAATTTTTTATCATAGGTGTATTTTAGCCACTTAAAGGGGTTGTAAAGACAAAAATATTTTCCTCTTAAATTAAAGTCTGAGGCTGGGTTCACACTAGTGCGGTGTGAATTTCAGCTCTGTAATCTCTGCAGATAGATAAGAGAAGTGTTCAGCAGATCCATTGCGTTTTAGCTGCGGATTTGGAGACCTGGGAGAAGTTCCGAGTGAGAGGAGAGTGGGGGAGAAGTGTATTGAGCTGAATGAGAGAAATTCCTGAAGAGAACTGAACACATCTGCGAATCAGCTGCGTACCCATAGAAGATAATGGGCATGAATTTGCACCTGAGCCGCACCGCAAGGCCTCCACAACGCATACGGATTTCTGGCAATGCGCAGTGCGAATGCATCGCACATATGTGAACCAGCCTCATTGAAAACATTGTATTTAGAAATGTTCTGCTTTTTGGATGCGGTTGAAACCGCAACCAATTTGCATAGGTGTGAACCCAGCCTCACAGTAGCTGATAAAGTAAAAAGTAATGTTTTGCATTATAACTAGTTTGATACCTGTTGAAATCCAGCTGTTTTATTCACCTTTGTCACTCCTGAATCGTTATTCTCACTGACTTCCTGGTTTGCGGTGCACATTCATTCTTGCTACATCACGGCCTAATGGGAACTACAGTTCCCATTAGGCTTAGCCTCCATGCCTGTGAGGCATACGAGAGCATCTTCACGCAGGGCTGTAGTCATAGGGAGGGGGTGAGCACATTCTGCTTTCCACCATGCCAAACAGCTCAGGGGCTGGTGGAAAGCAAGAAGAGGAGAGACAGGAAATGGCATTTTCAAACTTGGATTTCTGTATTTTGGAGGTCAAAAGGAAAAACGAGGTAAGTGATATTTAATTGTTCTAGCTTACAGCAATCAATTGATCTAATAAAAAATGAACCTTTAGTGTTCCTTTAAGGACCTAAACGACATCACTTTAAAGATGAATATCTCGGTAACGGCAGCAGATGCTGCCACAACCGAGATATCCATCTTTTCCGTGGCTGGTCCTGTAAACAATAACGGTGGTCTCTGCGGTGGATTCGCTGCAAGATCACCGTTATCGGAGGCAGGAGAGGGCTCCCATGCCCTCCGCCACTCACCGGAGCCGATCAGGAGCGGCGGAAGGTGATCGGGTCCTTCACACTGCTTGGTGTGGATTCAAGTGAGGGCAAGATGGGCCCCCACCTGTCTTCATAGCATAGCAGGGCGGGAGTGACGTCAAAACGTTACTTCCGCCCAATGCGTCTTAAAGGCACGTTTTTTTGTTGTAATTTTTTTCAAAAGACATTTTTTTTTATTATTGCATTTTAGTCTAAATATGAGATCTGAGGTCTTTTTGACCCCAGATCTCATATTTAAGAGGACCTGTCATGCTTTTTTCTATTACAAGGGATGTTCAAATTCCTTGTAATAGGAATAAAAGTGACCCATTTTTTTTTTTAAACAGTGTAAAAATAAATAAAATCAAGTAAAATAAAAAAGAAAACACATTTTTTTTTTAAAGCACACTGTCATGACAAGCTGGCGTGCAGAAGCGAACGCATACGTGAGTTACGCCCGCATATGAAAACGGTGTTCAAACCACACAAGTGAGGTATCGCCGCAATCGTTAGAGTGAGAGCAATAATTCTAGCCCTAGACCTCCTCTGTAACCTATAAAAAAATTTAAACGTCACCTATGGAGATTTTTAAGGGTAAAAGTTTGACGCCATTCCACGAGCGGGCGCAATTTTGAAGCGTGACATGTTGGGTATCATTTTACTCGGTGTAACATTATATTTCACAATATAAAAAATTGGGTTAACTTTACTGTTGTCTTATGTTTTAATTTAAAAAAGTGAATTTTTTCCCCCAAAAATTTGCTTGTAAGACCGCTGCGCAAATACGGTGTGACTAAAAGTATTGCAATGACCACCATTTTATTCTCTTGGGTGTTAGAAAAAAATATATATAATGTTTGGGGGTTCTAAGTAATTTTCTATAAAAAAAAAAACCTGTTTGAAACTTCTAAACACAGAGTCTGAAAAACAGGCTTGATCCTTAAATGGTTAAATGATAGAGCCAGAGGTAAGCACAGAGGTAAGACATTTCTTGTAGTTGGTTAACAGGTTTGCACACATCTCAGGAGGGATTTTGGTCCACTCTTCTTTACAGATCTTCTCTAATTTCTTATTATAGGTTTCTTGGCTGTCGTTTGGCTACTCAGAGTTTCAGCACCCTTCATAAATTTCTATAGGAATAAGGTTTGGAGACTGGCTAGGCCAATCCATGACCTTAAGGTGCTTCTTCTTAAACCACTTCTTTGTTGCTTGGGCGGTATGCTTTGGGTCATTGTAGTGCTGGATGAACCATCCACGACCCATCTTCAATGTTCTGGCTGAGGGAAGAAGGTTCGCATCCAAGATTTTACCAGCCCCACAGCATAATGTTTCCCCTATTTGTATTTCAGGACAGCCATCTGAGAGACCGTGGTTCCTCCCCTCCGGTTAAAACACCGCACCAGCCTTCTATAAATTTCCTCCTCCCCTGCTGGCTCCTCAGTTATTTGTGTTTCCTCCAGAGGAGAGACAACACAGGAACCAGTTCAGAAATATAGGGAACGGGGAAACATAAAAGCACTCACATGTAGCCAACATCCGAAATAATTCGATCAAAAATAGGAATTACTACATAAAGTAGTAGAGAGGCGGACTTTTTCAGGCAATCACAAGGACATAAAATTTAAGAAAAATATTTAATTATATATCATAAAATCCAAAAACAAAAACTAAAATATACAGAAACAGGGTATACAGAGTATATATCAGCAATGGTAGCTTGCATCTCGCCTACGCGTTTCGCCTAACGGCTTCTTCAGGGCGAGTTTGAGAGAGGGCTGGTAGTATATAATTGCTAATTTCATATATCTGCAAAGAAAGGAAATACATAAACAAAAACAGATTTTCTAAAAAAGTTTTTTTAAAAACACTAAAAGTCAATGAGCAACTTTCTTTACTCACTAGCAACCTATCTTGCATCTAGACTCCTGACTCATTGGACTGTCCTATATTGGACATCATAACCCGGTCTAGCCTATTTTGATTGGATTCTACTCCTCTCTGGCTTTGGTCTATGTTTACTGCTGTGATCAGTCCCGGGTCCTCCTTTGATTTCTGGCTCTATCTCAGGTAAACTGACATCTTTTGAAACTTCCATTATTGCACATACCATACGTCCTCATACTCATTTATTTACTAGATCTCTCTTTTTTTCTCTGTAGAAATACATTTGTTCATCTTTATATGATGATTCGCTGCTAACCATAGGATACATTCTTTCGTATATTTTGTACACTTTGTCTGGTAATTCTTTATTATTATCTCCCAGTTTATAAATTTTTAGCAGAATTGAAACATACATGACACCGATTCTGTGTTTTCTTTTTCCAGCCGCATTGAGCTCTCACAAGCCATACGGATATTTACTTAATCCTTGATATAATCGGATGGACAGCAACTGTTTTGGTATTGTTTCTTTTGGGGATCCCTTGTTGCTCATTGACTTTTAGTGTTTTTAAAAAAACTTTTTTAGAAAATCTGTTTTTGTTTATGTATTTCCTTTCTTTGCAGATATATGAAATTAGCAATTATATACTACCAGCCCTCTCTCAAACTCGCCCTGAAGAAGCCGTTAGGCGAAACGCGTAGGCGAGATGCAAGCTACCATTGCTGATATATACTCTGTATACCCTGTTTCTGTATATTTTAGTTTTTGTTTTTGGATTTTATGATATATAATTAAATATTTTTCTTAAATTTTATGTCCTTGTGATTGCCTGAAAAAGTCCGCCTCTCTACTACTTTATGTAGTAATTCCTATTTTTGACAACACAGGAACCAAGGTAGGATAGAAAAGGGAGGCTCAGGTAGACATGTCCGGAAAGGGAACAGAGGCATCCTGGATAGGCCAGGTCACTTACCTGGTGAAGACTTGCCAGGTTGGGGGGGCTTCGCTTTTCAACACCGAGTGCGGTGGGGAGAGGTGCACAGCCAGCCATCCCATACCCCAGCAGCGTGTGTGGCAGCATAGCAGTGTAAGCCACGACGGGTAACGGGACCGCACGGAGCCGACGGCGGGCAGAGGCTGGAGGGAGTTGCATATGTTGTGGAGACAGCAGAAGCGCCGCTGGTGACACAGAAATGTCGCAAACAGAAGGAAGAGATACTGCTCCAGCAGAGACCAGCTCCAGCCATTTCAAGGTAAGGGGAACCTAGGGTGGATCTCCCCTAGCCTGAACCCACCACCCCTCCCCCCGCCCCAGGAAAAAAAAGGAAGGGGGGTAGCCAAAGTCCCTCCAGTGTCAGAGGGTGGTTCATGGGGCCCATAGTGAGGCAAGCCCACATGAAGGCACTGTGCACTTGCCATGGGCCGGGGAAGATTGCTGGTACTAACTGTGTTTTTTTTTTTTACTCTTTATGTCTTTTCAGAAAACAGTCAAAAATAGGCCTCCTCACAGCTCAAAGAGGAAGTGCCCATCTTGCAAAGTTACACTTAGAGATTCATAGAGGAAAGCAATATGTAGTGATTGTATTAGCAAACAAGTACAGGAACACACCACAGAACAGAGTGAGCTAGCATCATCTGTTAAAGAGTTATCCAACACCTTTGAATCCTTTAAATCCTTCTTTGAAGGATTTCAGATCCTGCAGCTTCAGTCAGCGTCTCCTCCAGTGCAGACAGCGGTTAAAGTACCAGAAGTAATACCTTCCACCAGTAACTCCTAGGGAGAGGACAGAAGAGGAACCTGACAGTGCAGTGTCCGGTTCCCAAGAGTCAGAGGAGGAGGCTCAGGAAGGAGATTCCAGAAAGCCATCCCGAGATAAACTCTCATTAGAGGATGTCGATCATCTCTTGGGAGCCATTTATACCACACTAGGTATACAAACAGAGAAGAAGACTCGATCCCTGCATGACCAGATGTATGAGGGATTAGGGGGACAGGAAAAGAAGAATTTTCCATTGCACGTGGTGTTAGTAGAAGCAATTAAAAAAGAATGGCAAGAACCGGAAAGAAAACCATTTTTTTCCAAAGCCTGAGGCCTTGTACACACCATCGGACATATACGATGAAAACGGTCCGCGGACCATTTCCATCGGATATGTCCGATCGGGAGTTTGATCCGATGGCGTGTACACACCATCGGATCAAATTCCCCGCCGCCGGACGGCGCGGTGACGCGGCGGTGACGTTGACGCCGCCACGTCACCGCCACGTCACCGCACCAGGAAGTTAAACACTTCCGCGCATGTGCCGAATCCATTCGGCGGCGGCGCGGCGGAGGTGGGGGACGACATGTCTGCTGGTAAGTGTACTAACCAGCAGACATGTCGGGCGGACAGATTCCACCGGATGGATTTCAAAGCATGCTTTGAAATCTGTCGGGTGGAGAAATCTGTCCGCTAGCCCATACACACGAGCGGAGATGTCTGCTGAAACGGTCCATCGGACCGTTTTCAGCGGACATATCCCCTCGTGTGTACGAGGCCTTAAAAAGACGGATTCCATTCTCATATGACCCATCGTCAATATAGAACAAAATCCCAAAGCTATATGCCGCCTTCTCACAAGTTTCAAGGCATACGGATTTAGCATTTGAGGATATGGGCATTTTATCTGAGGCAATGTATAAAAGAATGGACTCACTTTTAAAAAAATCATGGGACTCCACACTGGGAAGTTTAAAACCAGCAATGGCAGTCACGGTGGTGGTCAGAAATTTGGAGTTCTGGCTAAACCAGATCCAGGCACACATTGAGGAAGGAACTGCGAAAAAGGAAATCCCATCCTCCTTTCCCACACTGCTATGAGGCATAGCCTATATCGCATATGCCTCAGCAGAACTGGTACGGATGGCAGCCAGGTCATCCGCACTAGCCAACTCCACAAGAAGGGCCCTATGGTTAAAGACATGGCAGGGAGACTGTGCGTCTAAGACCAAATTATGCGGGATCCCATTTACAGGGGACTTGCTATTTGGGCCAGGGTTGGAGAAGGCGCTAGATCGTACAGCGGATAAAAAGAAAGCATTTCCGCTGAAACGCAAAGCACCCTGGAGTCAGCCGCAACAAAATAAAAGGAGACAAAAAGTAAGTACAACTTGGGTCTCGAAAGGTCCCCGATATACAGCACCCAAGGCAGATAACCAAAAAAGACCTTGGGTCCCGAAAGGGAAAGGCAAAGGAGGGGCGATTTTTCATCCTCCTGAACAAACCTACGACACAAAATGACAAGTTAGTCACAGTAGGAGGAAGACCGGGGGCCTTCCTCCCGCAATAGGAAAAGATAACCTCCAATTACTTTATTTTGAGAACAATAAGAGATGGATATCACCTGGAGTTCTCAAAATCACCCCAAACAGACTTTACATAACAAAACTTCCAAAAAACAAAGGAAAGGCCGAAGTTTAATGAGAGCCATAAAGGATCTCAGAAAACAGGAAGTAATCACAGAGATGCCAAAGAAAGAAATACGACAAGGGTTTTACTCCCACATATTCGGAGTACAAAAACCCACGGGAAAGGTCAGACCAATCCTAAACCTCAAATCCTTAAATGTATCCATAACTTACAAAAGATTCAGGATGGACTCAATATACTCAGTGAAGGCCTTACTACCCCCAAACTGTGTTTTAGTTTCCCTATATTTAAAGGACGCATATCTACACGTCCCAATACACCAAAATTGTCAGAAATTCCTAAGGTTAGCAATAGAAACAAAAAACAAAACCATGCACCTTCAATTCTGAGCCTTACCCTTCGGCCTTTCCTCTTCACCCAGAATTTTCACAAAGATTCTGGCGGAAGCCTTGACACCCTTGCGAGTCCAAGGCATATCCATCATCGCCTATTTAGACGATCTTCTTTTTGCAGAATTTCCAGGAAGGTTACAAAAGAACTTCAAGATCACACAGACGTTCCAAAAAAAATCTGTGTTGGTTAATAAATATAGAAAAATCCAGCCTACAACCTACTCCAACAGATAACATGATTGGGATATGTAATAGATTCGGTCCAACAAAAAATACTCCTGCCCAAGGAGAAAATAGAAAAAATCCAAAAAGAAGTAAGCGCAATGCAGGCAAACCTACCATGCACCATCAGAAAGGTGATGTCAATGCTGGGGTTACTAACTTCTGCAATCCCAGCAGTACAATAGGCTGCCCTACATTTTCGGCCACTGCAAATCACAAGCAGGAGTCCTTGGACACTCAAGTTCTAATACCAGCAAAGGTAAAAATAACCCTATGGTGGTGGAGCACAGTAGAAAATGTAACTAAAGGACGGCTGTGGACACTTCCCATTTCCCAGACCCTTACCACAGATGCAATCGGCGTAGGATGGGGAGCACATCTAGGCTCCCAGATAACACAAGGGATGTGGGAAAAGGAAGAGAGGATGAGATCACTCAACTGGAAGGAATTGAAAGCAGTAGGGCTTGCGATCCAATCCTTCTAGAAAGAGTTGAAAGGACATCACTTATAGATCAGGTCCTACAACGCATCAGTCATCGCCTACATAAACAAACAGGGAGGAACAAGAAGTGGAACCATGTGGGCGTTAGCAGAGAAAATCCTGAAATGGGGAGAGAAAAACATACTCTCTCTATCAGCAGTCCACTTAAAAGGGGATTTAAACAGAGTGGCAGATTTTCTCAACAGGAAGCAAGTGAGAGAAGGCAACTGGGCATTAAACCAAGAGGTGTTCAAACAAATTACGCAAAAATGGGGAACACCTCAGGTGGACTTATTCGCCTCAAGAGAAAACAAAAAAGTCAGAGTGTTCTTTTCTCTGAAAAGAGTACGGAGCGCTAGGGGTGGATGCGTTGGCACAGAGGTGGACATTCAAAATATGTTATGCCTTTCCTCCACCAGTACTAATACCAGCGGTAATAAGAAAACTCTGCCTAGAGAACACAACATTGATTCTCATAGCACCTCACTGGCCTAGGAGACCGTGGTTTTCTATGCTGAAAGAACTCGCTATAGAGCCCCCCTGGTTACTGCCAGTCCAGGAAGATCTATTCTTCCAGGGCCCAATATACTGCCCCCAACTGAAAAGGTGTAACCTGGTATCTGAGGAGCAGCTGCTGAAAGCGAAAGGGTTCTCAAGCCGCTAAAAAGTGACTCTGCTAAAAAGCAGGAAAGTGGAGACACGCAACATCTACCAGAGAGTGTGGAAGTGCTTTAACAATTGGTGCACAGAAAACACCTTCAACACACAAAGCTCAGTGGCAGTTTTAGAATTTCTACAAAGTGGTGTAGAGAAAGGACTAAACCTTAGTACATTATAGAGCCAAGTGTCAGCACTTTCGGTTTTTCAGGAAAAAAGATTAGCATCTGATCCATGGACACAGAGACACAGAGCCAATACATGGCAGTGATGGTTTGTAAAACGAAACTGATTGGTTCTGAGGGGTTTTAGACACACAGTAATCACACCTTCTTGATTAGAGACCACAGAGAGAAAGCTCCCATTACTTTTTTCATCAGGAAACAGACAACCAGGAAGTGTCCAGAACAGAGAAGAATTACAGCAACATCATAGCAAAAACAAACAATGAGGACATGAAACCAGGACTGCAGTAAGGTAAAGGAAGCTATTTAGCTAAAAAAAAAAAATTCCTTTAGTGACCCTTTAACCGCTTCAATACTAGGCTTTTATACCACCTCCATACCGGGCCTATTCTGACACTTCTCTCCTACATGTAATAATCATCATTCTTTTGCTAGAAAATTACACAGTACCCCCAAACATTATATATGTTTTTTTTAGCAGACACCCTAGGGAATAAAATGACGGTCATTCCAAAGTTTTATCTTGCACGGTATTTACGCAATTATTTTTCAAACGCTTTTTTTTGTAAAAAAAATTGTTTTATGAATTAAAAAAATAACAAAACACTAAAGTTAGCCCAATTTTTTTGTATTATGTGAAAGATTATGTTACACTGAGTAAATGGAGACCCAACATGTCACGCTTTAATTATGCGCACACTCATGGAATGGCGCCAAACTTCGGTACTTAAAAATCTCCATAGGCAACGCTTTATTTATTTTTTACAGGTTACAGTTTAGATTTACAGAGGAGATCTAGTGCTAGATTAGTTGCTGGCACTCTAACGCACGCGGCGATACCTCACATGTGTGGTTTAAACGGCGTTTACATATGTCGGCGGGACTTGCGTGTGCGTTCGCTTCTGCACGCGAGCTATCGGGGACAGGGGCGTTTTCATTTTTTTTTTATCTTTTATTATTTTTTTTTACTTATATTTTATTTATTTTTACACTTTTTTTCATTTTTTTTTTTTTTCCACTTTTATTCCTATTACAAGGAATGTAAACATCCCTTGTAATAGGAAATGTGTGTGACAGGTCCTCTTTATGGAGAGATGTGGGGTCAATAAGACCTCACATCTCACCTCCAGGCTGAAAACCATGAGATCGGTGAAAAAAAATTCACCGATCTCATGAATGGTGATTTACAGCCGCAATCGCGGCTTTGTTTACATACGGGGACCCGGGCGTGACGTCATCAGATCGCGCCGGGTCCTCCGACGGTCATAGGCATAGAGATGACTGGTGACCATCTGGTCACCAGTCATCTCTATGCTTCCTGCCGCCGCCGACGATTCGTTCTCCGGGCCCCCGAAGGTACAGGTAAGCCCGGAGAAGCACCGGATGGCGGCGGGAGGGGGGGGATGTCCCCTCCCGCGGCCTGTAAGAACGATCAAGCGGCGGAACCGCCGCTATGATCATTCTTACTTTGTGCAGAATCGCCGGCTGAAGAGATGGATATCTGGATGATGCCTCTGGCTGCAGGCATCGTCCAGATATTCGCCTGCAATACCCAGGCCGTCAATTGACGGCCACTTAGGATGGTAAATCCCATCCCAGGCCGTCAATTGTCTATGGCTGGGTATTGAAGTGGTTAAATCAGTCTTCCTGGTAGCAATTACCACAGCCAAAAGGGTCTGTGAGATAGAGGCCTTATCGATCAGACCCCCCTTTTGTCAGATTTCTGCGGATAATTTTTAAAATGAATCCGGGATTTCTGCCGAAAGAAGTCTCGAGATTCCATCGAGAACAAGAAGTTGTGTTACCTTAATTTTGTCCGAACCCTTCTAAAGAACAAGAAGTAAAGTTTTATAATTTAGACATCAAGAGATGCGTCTTGCATTATTTAGAGGTAACAAAAACACTGAGGAAGAAGGATTCCTTATTTATTTTACATTCTGGAGCTAAGAAAGGGCACAAGGCCCCTAGACGCACTATAGCTAGATGGCTAGGAGAAGCCATTAAACAGGCTTACAGGAGGCATACAGATCTCAGAGGGTATCAGAGCACACTCCACAAAGTCAATGGCAGCGTCACTGGCAGAAAGAGCTGGAGCGACGCCGGAACAAATTTGTAAAGCGGCGACATGATCCAGCTTTGCCACCTTTGTAAGACACTATAGGGTGGATCTTTAGTCAGCTAAAGATCAGACCTTTGGACACAAGGTCTTACAAGCTGTGGTCCCGCCCTCAGGGTGAGTGCTCGGTTATCCTCTCAGGTGGCTGTCCTGAAAGACTATTAGGGGAAAAACAAAGTTACTTACTGGTAACATTCTTTCTCGGAGTCTTTTAGGACAGCCGTGTATCCACCCAAATGTATATTAAAAAACATAAGATTTCCTTACAGGAAATGTGATATAGTTAACTATTTGTATCATATATTATATATCATATATCATATATTCTTGTGTCTCTTCAGTGACCGGAGGTGCTCTTTAATAAAACGGAGGAGCCAGCAGGGGAGGAGGAAATTTATAGAAGGCTGGGGCGGTGTTTCCTATGGAGGGGAGGAGCCAAGGTCTCTCAGTTAGCTGTCCTGAAAGACTCCGGGAAAGAACGTTATCAGTAAGTAACTTTGTTTTCTTTTTATCTCTGTGCTTGACTGTAGAGATGGTGTTCTTAAGTTATGTTCATTGAAAAACTTCAGATAGGCCCGTACATGTGCCTTCTTGAGGAGGGGGACGTTGCAGACTTTCAATTCATTGCGGCATATTGTGTTACCAATGGTTTGTTTAGTAACTATGGTCCCAACTGCCTTGATCATTAACAAACTCCTCCCGTGTAGTTCTGTGCTGATCCCTCACTTTTCTGCGAACTTACGAATTTTGTACGGTTTACGGTTTAGGAGATATTTTAGGACTGGTGCATACTAGCTCATACTAGCTCATACTAGCTCATTATGGCTTTTGCCTTTCAGGTAAAAAAATAAAAATCATCGCGGGTATACAACCGCTTTAAAACTTAAAAGCAAGTGTTCGGCCTAAGGATGGCACTACAATGTGCCTTCTGATAGGCAGACAGAACAATCTTGTCCGTGATCTCCTGTTTTAATTTTTTATACTAGGTGCTTGACTGTCCCACCTTGGAGTTACCACTGAATCCATGTCAAGTGGGAGCTCCTAAATGATCAATTTGAGCATGCCCCTTGGAAAAGGTAAAAGCAGGTTGACAAAGTTTATCACATGGGACAGATCTTATTCTTTGGGTCAGGTCTTATCCCCATAGTCGGGATAAACAATGTATCAAAAATAATAATAATATTGAAATCGGGATAAGAGGGGCACAAATTAGTGTAAGTTCTTAGGCCAGATATTTACATATAGCAAACTGGCTTGCTTTTAATTATTTTAAAATAATTAACGATATCTCAGCTATGTGCGCACAACTCTTTTCTTTTGTAAATTGCAACTCCAGACATTTTTATCTCTAGTTGAATGAATGAATGAATGAAAACTTGTATAGCGCGGCACATGCGAACTGAATCGCCTCTGGGCGCTTGTTGTTCCTGTCTCCTTTGATATCAAAAGAGAAAAGTCTTGACCTTTTTCCTAAATGCTAGGTGGTTCTCCTCCAACCGAATGCTGGTTGGTAAAGCGTTCCATAGTCTGGGACCCTGGATCGCGAATCTTCTTTCTCCTTTGGACTTGAAGTTGGCTTTCGGAACCTGGAGCAGGTTCTGATTCGTGGATCGCAAAACGCGATTGGAATTATGCGTTTTTATTATTTCGCATTAATAAAGGGGGGCATTCCCATGGACACATCTATGCGAAAGACAGAGAGCTTTAAAAGCAATTCTGTCTTTAACTGGCAGCCAATGAAGGGCTCTCAGTGAAGGTGAGATGGATTCCCAGGGTTTTTTCCCAGTCACAAGTCTAGCGGCCGTATTTTGAACGACTTGCAGACGAGCGATTTGGTACTTGGGGAGGCCGAGGTAAAGGGCATTTGCATAATCCAGTCTGGAGTTTACAATAGCTCCCACCACGACCGCTAAATCTTCTTTAGGGATGAACGGAGTGAGTCTGCGTAGAAGGTGCAGTAGATGGTGAGATCCGCTGACTACTGACCCTATTTGTGCGCCCATTGTCATAAAGGAGTCAAAAATGACCCCTAGGCTTTTGACTTTGGCGCTAGGGGTGATGAGCTTGCCCAGAATAGGCGGGGGGGTCCACGCTGTTGAAGGTTGATTCCTACGCTTGGCGTGAAACAGAAGAAGTTCTGTTTTCGCTCCATTGAGTTTAAGATAACTCTTTGTCATCCAATCCTCTATCAAGGAGAGGCAAGTCTCTAGATTGAGGTGGTGATCCTGTCTATTGCAGATGCGGAAATACAATTGTGTGTCGTCTGCGTATGAGTGATAGAGCAGTTTTTTGCTGCTGATAATCTCAAAAAGAGGACGAAGATAGATGTTAAACAGCACTGGTGACAGAGGCGATCCTTGAGGGACTCCGCATGTTACTGTGCGTTTTTCTGACGTAAAAGGTCCTAACTTTACTGTTTGCGATCGGTTTTCCAGAAAAGAGGAGAACCAAGATAAATCGCCTTCTGCGACTCTGGCTACTTCAGCAAGCCGAGTCAGTAACAGTTTGTGGTCTACAGTGTCAAAAGCTGCACTTAGGTCCAACAGAACTAGAAGACAAGATTCTCCTTCGTCTGCGGCCTTGAGAACATCGTCCCATACTTTCAGCAGTGCTGTTTCCGTCCCGTGTCCGGGACGGAAGCCTGATTGCAATGGGTCAAGTAGCTTGTAGGTATCTAGATGCTGTTGCAGCTGTTGTACCACTACTTTCTCCATTATCTTAGAAAGTACGTTGAGGGTTGTTATGGGACGGCGGTGGAGTGGGTCCTTGGGGTCCAGGGAGGGTTTCTTCAGGATGGGTTGGATTATACCCTCTTTCAACTGTGTGGGCACTTTGCCCTCCAGAAAAGACTGGTTGATAAACTGCGTGATGGGAGGAGCCAGGATGTCGGCGCATTCCTTCAGCAGTTTTGTGGGGATAATGTCATTCGGCGCTGTGCTATTTCGCAGAGTACAAATGACATTCTTAGTGGTCTCGATGGAGATGGGTTCCAGGGTAAACTTACCTGATAACGGAGAATTACTATGGGTGCTGTGTGAGAGGCTGCAGGGGGGGCTAAGGGGGGAATTGTTTTGCTGAATGCTTTCACGGATTGCCTCGATTTTATTAATGAAGTAATCCGATAGTTCATTGCAAAATTCTTGTGTATCCGAACTGGGGGCTTTGATGCATTCTGGTTCCATGGTCTGGGTGACCATCTTAAAGAGTTCGCGGGGGCGGTTAATGGCACCGTTGATAGCCTCCGAAAAATAATTTTTCTTGGCTTGGAAAATTCCTTTGTGGTATTTTCTTGTCGCTGCCTTGTAGATGGATAGGTTTAGCTCTGAGGAACATCTTTTCCAGGCAGATTCTGCCCTTCTGCGTTCTTGCTTCAGTAACGACAGCTGGTTGTTAAACCAGCTGTGGTTGTTTTTCCGGATGCGGGTACTTCGTTTCGGCGCTACCAAGTCAGCTGACTGTAGCATAGCCGAGTTAATGGCTTCCAGTGTTTCAACGGCCGTTTGATGCGGCTGAGTTGTTTCTATTTTTTTCCTTAAAGTCGTTTTGAAGAGTTCCGAGTGGAGCTTCTTCTGGCATCTAGTCCAGTGTGTTGTCACTGGATTTGATGTTTTTTTGTTGCGGGGGGGATGGTGGAAATACTGAATATAATTGCATGGTGGTCTGTCCATGGCAACTTTTCATTTTCCCAAATCTTTATTTCCAGAGCTTGTCTGAAAATAAGATCAAGTGTGTGACCTGAAGCATGTGTGGGCCCACATACTAATTGCTGCAATCCTAATCTTTCCAGGTGGTCAATACAGGCGTCGGCAATGGGGTCTAGTGAGGAGTTGGCCCAGAGATTGAAATCCCCGAGCAGCAAAAGATGTTTGCTGATGAGGGTATAAGTGGAGAAGAAATCTGTCCATGATGATAGCAGCTGCGATTTTGGGCGGGCGGCCTATAGCAGAGCAGAATGTGGACGGTCTCCTTTGTATTTTCTTGCAGTTGCAGAGTAAGGGTTTCCATGAATGGAAGAGGGTTTTGGCGGACTGGTTTGGTGATCGTAAGATGAGTCTTGTGGATCACCGCCAGGCCGCCTCCTCTTTGCCCTATTCTGTTTTCCGTTATAATACGGTAATTTTCTGGCACCAATTCTCCCAGAATGGTGTTACAGTCGGCTGTGAGCCAGCTCTCTGTAATAAAAAGACAGTCTAGATCTTTTTGTTGAATGAAGTCGCGGATTTCAAGTCGGTGTTTTACTGCCGATCTTGTGTTGATCAGAGCACACGATATGTGCTTGAGCTGGGGTGAATGGCTGAAATGTTTGACCGTCGATCTATGATCGATTCTCAATAGTCGCTCAGTTCTTAGGGCCTTTTTGGTGATGGCTGGCAGTATTGCGGCGCATTGCCTCAAACTCCAAATGGTATCGGCAGAATATTGCCGACATGCCATGATCGCCAATACACCGGGGGGGGGGGGGGTTTGGGGCAGTGGGGAGAGGAATTGGCCTCTCTCCTGGCTTGGTCCAGAGGAAGGCAAAAAACCCCGTCAGAGCTCGGCCAATATGCTCCGGTGGGGAAAAAAATTCCTTCCTGACCCCTGTAAGAGGCGATCGGTTAACCCCTGGATCAAGCTTCTGTGTGTTGGGACGACAGGGGGGGGGGGGCTAGGGCTGAGAGGGAGAGCTTGTTGCTGGTCTGGTGGCTGCCTGCTCAGGGATGAGGGCTGACAGGGGGTTTCTCTGAATAATCTGGGGCTGAATGGGTGAAGGGTGAGCAACAGGGCCGGGTAACTGTCCTTCAGGGATAAGGGGGAGGTTTCCTGGGAGCAGGGTGAGGACACTGAAATGTGGGGAGCGGCGCGCCGTTAGGCCGCAAGTGAAGCCGCGGCCTTTCCTAGACCGCGGCCCCGCGATTCAGGACGGCCTGGCGCGGTGCACCCGAATGAGCGCCGGAACGGCGGAAATTTCCGCGAGGTGGTGGCGGGAGGTGGCGGGAGGGGGCCCTTGAGGATGATGGAGGTGAGGGAGTGCAGGGGGCCAAGGAATGGAGCAAAGAAGATCTGTGTAGCTGCGGCTTTGTCCTGAAAAGGACAGCCGTCAGCAGCTTTGGTGGAGGGCTCTTACCTGTGAGAGCCAGGGAGCTGAGCTGGAGGAGCTGGAGGAAAGGAGAGATCAGGGGCGCAGAACTTTCCAGGGCTGGACTGGAAATCGGAGAGTGGACTGGGCTGGTCGGCCGGGAGGGACTCTGCCTGTCTGCCTCCTAAGCCTGCCTGGAGCTATAGCACACACGCTCCTACTCCTAGGAGACGTGCGCCGTGGGAGCTCCTGTGCTAATCCACCTGCCTCACTACCTCACTGCTTTGGAAAGAGAGAGGTGGATGTGACTATGCTTGGGATTGTTGTAGGTACAGTGGGGCAAAAAAGTATTTAGTCAGCCACCAATTGTACAAGTTCTCCCACTTAAAGATGAGAGAGGCCTGTAATTGTCATCATAGGTATACCCCAACTATGAGAGACAAAATGTGGAAACAAATCCAGACAATCACATTGTCTGATTTGGAAAGAATTTATTTGCAAATTATGGTGGAAAATAAATATTTGGTTCAATATCAAAAGTTCATCTCAATACTTTGTTATATATCCTTTGTTGGCAATGACAGAGGTCAAACGTTTTCTGTAAGTCTTCACAAGGTTGTCACACACTGTTGCTGGTATGTTGGCCCATTCCTCCATGCAGATCTCCTCTAGAGTAGTGTTGTTTTGGGGCTGTTGCTGAGCAACACGGACTTTCAACTCCTCCAAAGGTTTTCTATGGGGTTGAGATCTGGAGACTGGCAGGCTAGGCCACACCAGGACCTTGATGCAAAGGCACCTGGACAGGGTTGTATAGTTGCTGCAGCCATGATGCTTTGCTACATGGTGCAGCAAGATTTATACCCCAAGTTGCATTCATTAGGCAGTACCAAACTTTGAATGCATCCCATTAAAGCAGCCATGTCCAAAGTCCGGCCCACATTCCGGTTTAATGTGCCCCCCCTGGTAATTTGGATATATATATATATATATATATTTTTTGTGGCCCCCAGGGCCACAAAACATATATACTGTATTTATCTACACTGCCTCGGAGGGGACAGGGAGGGGGTGGGACGTCTGTAATAGGAAGTCCCATCTCCTGGGCTGCCATTGGACGCCATAGGAGACAGAACTTTGTATCAAAAAAGCCACTGAGTAAACAGGAGATTCTCCTGTATGTCATCTGTTGGCTCTCATCCTACCCCCCTCCCTGTCCCCTCCAAGGCTGCACATGGGCATCCATCAGGCTGCACTGAGGGCAATTGTAAGGCTGCATTGATTGCAATTGTAAGGCTGCATTAATGGCAATCGTGAGGCTGCATTCATGGCAATCGTGAGGTTGCAGATGGGCACTGATTAGGCTGCATTGATGGACACTGACCTCGTTTTTGCTTCAAAGTTTTTTATTTAAAATGTAATTTTTTTCCTGAAACTTCCCTCTAAAAGTCTGTGTTATACGCCAATAAAAATACGGTATATCCAAAAAACACACCCAAGCTTATTCTTAGTCCTGAGCAAGCCTGCAGGGATTTGTTGGGGGCCACATGCTAGAGCTCCTTTCTTTACCACACACAGCCACAAAGGCAAGAGAATTCTTGTTGGGCAGTGTATTAGTGCATGGACGAACACACTTAGACCGAATTGTAATAGTTCTAAGAATGTCAGGTAAAATGGTCGGCCCTCACGCATGTTCACTTCATCAAATCTGTCCCTCTTTGAAAAAAGTTTGGACACCCCTGCATTAAAGTGAATGGGACTGAACCATAACCACGCACAACGCACATGTTTGTGCCAAGGAGTTGCAGGCTTTTAGAGAATAAATTAGGCAATTAGGTGTTGGGATTCTCATCTCTTTACCGCCTGAAAAACTCAGAAAAGCAATCCACTGCAGATCGCTCTTTGGATGGCAACACTTCTGTAAGCCAGCCCTAACTGTATGTAAGCACAGACATAGTTCAACAAGTGGGTCTTAACACATTGAAATGTAAAGATATCAGTGTGGCGTGGAGTAGTGTGAAGACACAAGTGGTTACCTGGGGTAACAGAAATATAACAAGCATCCAGTTGATAGCGTGTACCTTGTTATAGGTGTAGCAGCCTCCAGCAGTGAGGGAGACTTCTTCCGCCAGTGCAAAGGGAGCGGATTCATGCTGCAGAAGTTCCCATCCTGTACAGAGCTATGGAGGTTTAAGAGTTAAGTTACGTGCATGTGTGGAGCTTGTGTACAGTGGAATTGGTAGTAAAAAACACTGGATAGGTGGATGTGGACATTGGCTCAGTATGTCCCTCCTAAATGCAGATTACAGAGAAGGTGTACATTGTCATGGGAACTGAGAGTTAACTAAAGAACAGTTGGTATAGGTTAATCTCTAAGGCCTCATACACACGATCAAATCTGTCTGCTGGAAACGGTCGGCCCGACCGTCCCAGCAAACAGATTCGACCGTGTGTACGGGCAAGCCGACGGATTTGGCAACCCGACAGATTTCAAAGCATGCTTTGAAATCTGTCGGCTGGGAACCCGTCCGCCCGACATGTCTGCTGGTTAGTATGCTAACCAGCAGACATGTCTTTTCGCACTCGCGCCGAATGATTTCGACGCATGCGCGGAAGTGTTTTACTTCCTGGTGCGGTGACGTGGCGGCGTCAACATCACCGACACGTCAGCGCTCTGTCTGCTGGCGGGGATTTTGGTTTGCTCGTGTGTACACGCAAGCAAAACAAAATGCCAGCAGACAGATTTGTTCAAATCGGTCGGACAGACCGTTTTGAACAAATCGATTGCCTCGTGTGTACGAGGCCTAAGAGTAGAGGCCCGCCTTCAGGTTGAGTATTCCCCCACAGCAGGCATTAATGAAGATGGCACAAAGCAAAGCTACCCCATGTGTAGTAAAGTGACCCTGTACGTGGTCAAACAAAACCAAAGAAAATTCCTAGCTCGACTTACCAACTAGCCTGCAACCAACCAAATTATGCTGTCTAACAGTATGTGTTAAAAACAGGGGATTCGTTTTTTACACATTTGTAAATACATGTGTAAGCTACTTCACATCACCACAGTAACATCTGCAGTCTTAACTCTATACATTTTTGAGAGCCTCCATAGTAGAAGCACATGCATAATAATGGATAGATATAGGGCAAATAAGCCTGGGGGGATATAGGACTGCAGACAATACTGGGGTGCCCTGAAGAGGCTCTGCAACGGATACTGTTAGACAGTATAATTTGGTTGGTTGCAGTCTGGTCGGTAAGTTCTAGGGACCTTGCAATTGGTATTTTGAATAAAAAGGAGAGTCTGTTCCTGGTGCCTAGGGCGCCAAGGACACCAACTATTTATTACCTACCAAAGGTTCACAAAAATCCTATCTGTGGCACTGATTCAATCACATTCCCGGTAGGCAGATATATAGATTTCTATTTGCAACCTTTGGTTCGTAAACTTGTGTCCTTCATTAAGGAATAGTGACATGTGATTAATCTCCTCTCCGGACTTCCATTGGAGCCAGGTGTATGGCTGGTGACCGCTGACGTATTCTTTCATCAAAGCAGGGATGTTGCTATGGGGGCTAAATATGCCCACAGCCTGGGCATTTTTTTTATGGCAAGATGGGAGGAGGATGTCATCTATGCCCAAACTAGACCCCAGCTAATCCTGCAGGCTAGGTATATTGATGACATGCTCCTCCTATGGGATGGTGATGGTTTGGAATTACAGGGATTTTTTGCCTACATGAATTCCAACCATAGACGTATCAATTTGAACTACGAGATGAGCCAGTCAGAGTTAAACTTTCTGTATTTAAAGATTATTGTTAAGAGTAATAGATTGGCAATGTCCACTGTCATGGACCGTGAAATACTGAAGTGTTTCTACGTGAAATCCTAATTCATGTATTGCAGAAGATGAGACATTGTGGATAGTACATATTGCAAGAGATACTAGAAGTGGCTTAATTTGTCGTAACTAGGTCACTAGGACAATGACCCTTCAATGCTTAGCTCCGACTAGTGAAATGCTAAGTGAAGCCGGGCTTGTGAGAGACATTTCATTGTCCAGTGTGTAGACGTGTTAATTCAGGTCGGCTCCTAGACCTTTCTATTATGTGATAAAACTGTTTAAAGTCTCCTGTCAGGAGTATTGGATTAGCATGTCATTATCTAAAAGGTTAATTGAATTCTATTGATAACGGAATGTGATGTGTCAAGCTTTGCAGTGCCGAAATGTCTCTGTATGGAAATCCCAGTGTGTGGAAAAGGGGGTGGAGATTTCATTGTTCTTTGATTGATGAAAGCTTGTAACCTGTATATAACCAGCAGAGTGTTTCAATAAAGTTGAGTTCTGTTTGAACATACATACAGCTCGTCTGGTGTGTGTTCTTAATGTGTCCAATCGGCACATAGCTGTAGATTTGGATCCCGGAACCTTGGATGACTGGACCATCAGATGTTGCAATCTGCAATCTGATCAAATAGAAGCAGAGGAGTGTCGGGAGAGCAGGACCTGGGCGAGCAAGGGTCTCGTCACATCCACTTACTTCAAATCCACCGATAGGAACTCATATCTCTGTGGATAGTTTCCACTATGGTCCCTGGCTCAGGTCGGTACCCAAGAACCAATATATGAGGCTAAAAAGGAACTGTTCTGACCAAAATGAGTTCCTAGCACAGGCAAGGGGTATACCATGGACTCTCTAATCTCCATACTGGATTCAGTGAAAGGGATGAAAAGGGAAGACCTACTTTTGGATAAGTCTCCTCAGAATAATAGGCCCTTTGCCCCAGGAGTTCCTTTTGTGACCACTTATTCTTTACACCATAGAAGTATCAGGCCGATAATCTCTAGACACTGGCATATTGTTAATAATGATAGAATACTGAAGGCAGTGCTACTGGATAAACCTCAGGTGGTATTCAAAGGGGCATCCTTAATAAGAAACAGAGTGGCCCCCAATATTTTTGATCCCATTAGTAATAAAGTCACTTTTTTATCAATTATGGGCCAGATTCAGGTAGAGTTAGGCTGGAGTATCAGTGATACTCCAGCCTAACTCTCACTTTGAGCCGGCGTTTCTGTTTTCAGTAAGCAGAAAACAAGAAACGCCGGGTTGGAGTTCCTATACGAGCGCCGTAATTGTATTTTGCCATCGTATCGGAACTGCAATTTTAAAAATGGCGCTCGGGGCGTTCCCTCTGATTAACGCCGAGAATATGTTAATCAGCGAGAATCTGCAATTCACGATCGTATTCGGGCCCGACGCAGTGACTTTCCGAAGTTTCCGTAAGAGATACGCGGCGTAAAGAAAAACCAGCCCTCTAGTGGAGTATCCTATGTTAAGTATGGCCGTCGTCATCACGTTAAAATTTAAAAAAATTTGCGTCGTTTGCGTAAAACATCCGTGAATGGGGATTGACGTCATTGACGTTCACTGACAGAATTTGGAGCATGCGCACTGACAGTCGACGCATGCGCAGTACGTTCGCCGCGGGATCGCGCCTATTTTAAATAATACACGCCCCCTACCTGCCCAATTTGAATTCCGCCGGCTCATTTTCGCTACGCCGCCGCAACTTTAGGAGCAATTGCTTTGTGAATACAGTACTTGCTCCTAAAGTTTCGGCGGAGTAACATAAATGAGAAAAGTTACTCCAAAATAAAGATTCGTCCATCTACCTGAATCTGGCCCTATCTGTTTTTTACCAATGTTTAAGATGTAGGGTGTGCTCTCTGAGTAGCTGTGCTCATAGAAGAACCACTAAGTTTGTGTCCACATTCACACCTAAGCGTAGGCGATTTGCGTAATTTTTTTCCGGCGTTTTTCCCGTCGCGTTGTCGTGCGTATTCAAGCGTTTGCATAGAGCGTCGTCGGACGTTTTTGAACTTTGACGTTTTTTATTTTAGCCAATAGGAAAAATTATCATCTTTTCATCACTTGTTGCTATGTTGGTAGATTTTTTTTTATATTATGCCTGGATGAAAAGTTCTATTGATTAAAGAGACGAAACGCCCGTAGCAAACGCTCGTTGTCGCGCTAGTCGCTTCAATCGAGCGTTTCCATTACATTACTTTCTATGGGAAATGGAAACACTTGAATATGCCCAAACCGACCGATTTGCGCGACAAAAAAGGGCCTGGAACTTGTTTGAGCTTCAGGCGTTCGGCGTCACACGTTTGGTTGTGGAGATGTGAAGCATCTCCATAGAGAATAATGTATTTTTTCCCCTCTAGCGTATTATAGAGTTGCGCTTCAGGCGACAAAACGCTCAGGTGTGAATGCAGCCTTCAACCAATGGTGTGTGGGCACATCAGACCATCAGTCAGCTTCATCGGTTAACAGATGACAATGGTCCTTCTCATCGGATGGACTGATCGTGTGTACAAGGCTTTACATACCCGGGAGAACTGATCATTTTATATGTTTAGGCACTTCGTAGGTTGTTATGTTTAGGCACTTTGTAGGTTGTTATGTTTAGGCACTTCGTAGGTTGTTTTGTTTAGACACTACGTAGGTTGCTAATTGATAAATAATAACTATTCATTTCATAATTTTTGAAGGCATCCTCACTTTACTGCATTTTTTCACATGTTGCTAAATTGTTTGCACAGTGCTGTCATTTGTAGGTGTATCCTTTTTAAAGTTCTTTAACTCCTATTAGGATTCTAATAAAAACAAGGCTTTAGCAGAGTTCTAGACATACATACTGTCTCAATAGTAAAGTGTTAAGCTGTTCTTTGGAGAGATTTGCTAGTTCCTCTTTTGTATTAGAGCAGCATGTTTGCATTTGTGTCATCATCACCTAACACCAGTTTATGTGGTTAGTTGAGAAACACCTCTGGTGTCTTGCTGATCATCTGCATTGCCATAAAATTAGTGATTGCTCTCCCCAAAAATGCCAGTCTGTCACTTTCTACATATACATCAGACATGCTGTTTTGTACACAGATTAAATTGTTGAAAGTACAATGCTGCAGAAACATTTCCTACGCAACCTTACATTTCATAGCGAGAGAGGAACTGTGTGCGTGGGACAAACAACTTTAACCAACTCACTGACATTAAAAGGATGCGCTACAAACCACACACAGATGATAGTAGACTACCTATCTATTTACAAGATATGATTACTTCTGAGCAGTGTGCCCTGACCTTAGACGCCACCTTGATAAAGTATTCAGAGAGTGGGTTAGTCAAGAATAAATTTTACTTTCTTTTTGCAAACCTGGTTGTTAATTTTAAAGTAAATTATACCGAACATAGAGTTCCATTAAGATCATTTAAAAGGTATTCCCTATGATTCAGCCCAGACTGGGGGCAAAATGTGTCAGTGAGGAGTCATGTTCGGTGGGAGTGATGATATAAGTGGTTTGTGGACTGGATGTTTGTTAATTTGTATCATTTGGATACACTACCCTACAAACAATAAATTATAGCATTATTATTTCTAGCATGTCCCTTTGACAGAATTTGATCAAACGTTCAACTTCTGTCGAGGGGGGGACTGCCATACACTGTCAAATTTTGATCAATACCAAACAAATTAAAACTACTGCGCTGTCACAAAGATCAAGTAAAATGGTGAATGGATAAAGTATCAAAAAGGTCAAGCTGCAACTTACTGTGAGATACAAACAAAATCAACAACTTTCAGTATTAAGTTGCGCTAAACTTCCATATAAAGTGAATCTGTGCAATAAAAAATTGATTGGTTATCACACTATATATAGTCCATAATATTGACGATAAATTTTCACTGTGAAGCTGACAGGCGATACACCCAAGAATTGTGATGAGAAAAGATGTGACTTCCACCTCTACACACACTGCCGCTTGCCGAAACCAAACGACCTCCTATCACGGGAGATCACGCTTTTGACATAATACCTTTAAGGCCTTTAAGGTGTAAGGGTGGTCAGGCGTCCATCGGTCCGATTTTAAAACAAGTTTTAAAACTTTGGTCTGACGGACCGATGGGCCGTACACACGGTCGGTTTGGACCGATCGTGTGTACGCTGTCTTACACTGTATTATCATAGGGATAGGATGGATTTGCATTGCTGTTTATGTATTAACTATTCATGTCCTTTATTACTTTATATATTAGATAGATAGTTAGGATATAAGGCTATTGTTTATATTTTTCCCTTAACAGTTTGGGTGGTACGCCACACGTAAATTGTATATAATGTCTGATATTTATCTGCCTTGTGTGAACTGCCATTATCTCATGTATATGTTATAGATGTTTACTCCATATGGTACTGCATGTGCATTATTTGTTAATATTATTCATTTCCTGTTTCCCCACCAATCCCAGGTTTTGCCAGGACATTCGCTCTCAAGCTTGAGTGCTCAAGTTATTTTTCTGCGAACTTCCGAGACGTAGTTGAGTGAACCTATGCCTCATTACCAATTCTACGCAGAAGGATGTCAGCTGTCCCTAACCCTTGAGGGCACCATCAGGCCTAGAGAGGCCCAGGACATTTGCAAAGAAAGTTGATCTGGAGTCATGCAATGTGGACTTGTGCAACAAACTTGCGAAGCCTGACAAGTCTAGCAATAGTTTAGCATTTTCAAACTTGCAGCGCAATTGCTTGCTATCTGGGATTTGATGCAAAATCTTTGGAACAAAGCTAGAGACAGCAATCTCTAGGGTCACAGGTAGCAAGAGGCACCAATAGGCGAGGACCTAAATACCCTCCCAACAACCAGCCTCAGATGGAGACTGATTACTGGAAACTGCTGGCTGCGGGGAGACACCCTCTGGTGAACACTGAAACCACAATCCTCTGCCCAGGGAGCCACAGTGCCACAAGCAGACGATCCAGGTTCTAACAGCGAGTGTTATAGACGTCTGAAAGTTTTTTTATTTATTTATCTGCTTTTCAACTGTAGAAGGTATTTCCATATCTCTACCACTCCAACAGTCAATAACAACTTACACAGTTTAAAATTGAACTACTTTTTGTCTAACTTCATTGTGTGGCTGTATGCCTTCTTCAGAGTCCTCAGATTCAACAATTTTCTCCCATCAAAATTATAAGATTATTATATTTGTGATTGACTGATTAGAGATGGCCTGGCGGTTTGCTCAGGGGTCGTTTCGCGGTGAACTTTGCTTGTTCGCGGTTCGCCGAACAGGAGTACATCTGGCGATATTTACGTCGGTCCGCCATTTTACATTGGGAAGAACTTTGACCCATACTTCATATTCCCATTGCACACTTTCCTGGATCCGCTCTTGGGTTTGGGTGCTCGTAGCAACAACCAGCTGGATACTGGTAACACGTTACAGTAGAAATATTGCCAGCACACTATGGAACAACGTAAATAGCGTCCAAACGGATGTTTTATTGCATGATTATATACCTTCTTCCACATATACTGCACTTCTCTAGAGATTTTGTCACAGGGTCATTTAAAAAATGACAGGCAGAGGAAGAGTCAGGCCCTTCTGCAGGGGTGGTAGGGGTAGGGCAGGAGCACCAGGCCGGAGCCAAAGTGGGAAGTGGCACAAGGTGCGTTCGATTACGTCAAATGACGCACCAGACCATATACCCTCCGCTTGAGTCACAGGAATTATTTTCCATCAAAAGACATTTCTGATGCACAGCCATTCTTGGCATTGGATCAGGAAGAGGAGGTAGCAACAGCCACTACTCAGCAGTCTGACGACAGTACCCAGATTAGCCCAAGGAGGTTGGTCCCCGCTGTTGCTGCCTACTCCGAGATATCTACTGTTAGTGGTGGGGAAGGTGACGCTGCTGATGACGTGTCTACAGACACCACGTGGGTGCCCACAAGAGAGAAAGAGGAAGGGGGTTCAGAGGGAGAGACGGACCAGCAGATAGAGAGGAGCCAAAGCAGGCCAAACTTACATGCACAGGAGGGACAAACCTGACTGCTAATGTATCAGGAGCCGAGCCATCAACCATGTACGGTCACATCTGGTGCTCCCAGGACGCCGGCCCATAGCTCCGCAGTGTGGGCTTTTTTTAACGTGTCCGCTGCTGACAATAGTGTTGCCATCTGCAGCCTTTGCAGTCAATGCTTAAATCGCGGTAAGCCCAACAGTCACCTAGGGACGACCGCCTTAAGAAGGCACCTGGCCTCCCATCACCGAGCCCAGTGGGAGCAACGCCATCAGAACCCACAAAGCCACACTCCAGGCTCTCACATCCAGCCTCTTCTCCTTTTCCTCTATCCTCACAATTGTCTTCCACTCCACCTTCCATCATACCGTCCTCAGTTTTTCTGCAAAAAGGCAGGCTTCCGTGGCCCAAATGTTCAAACGTAAAAAAACGATGATGCCGTATAATCCTCTTGCCCAATGGTTGACCGCTGGGCTTGTCGGAACTGATAGCCCGCAAACTACTGCCATATAAACTGGTGGAGTCGGAGGCCTTTCAAAAATCTGTGGCCATTGGAACACGACAATGGAAGGTCCCAGGAAGGAAATATTTCTCACAGAAGGGCATAACAGAGCTATATGGCCATGTTCAGCGGCAAGTGAATGTATCTCTGGCACACAGTGTCAGTGCCAAGATACATCTGACCTCAGACATGTGGTCTAGCAAACACAGGCAGGGAAGGTATATAACTTTTACTGCCCACTGGGTGAACCTTCTGATGGCCGTCAAGCATTTAATCTGTGGCACCCAGGTAGATTTGGTTTTACCACCACGGATTGCATGCAGGCTATCAGAATGCAGCACTTCCAGGTCTTGCTTCGAGAAATGCTGCATTCTGCTTTTGCGTGCGCTGGCAGAGGAATTTCCACTGAGAAACAGTTGCGGATACCAATCCAACAGCGCCTGCAAGAAGAGGGCGGTTTGAAGATGTGTTGGTCTCTATTGATATGAGATCATTCTTTTAGCTGACCCATCGACAGCTGTCCTACGGATCCAGCATCAGGGAATGCCTAGACCGACAGGTGTCCGACTACATCGGGTAAACGGCCGATGTGGACGCACTGAGAAGTGATGAACCCCTGGACTACTGTGTGGGCAGGCTTGACCTCTGGCCAGAGCTTGCACAATTTGCAATCAAACTGTTGGCTTTCATCCAGTGTCCTGTCTGAAAAGGACATTCAGAGCAGCAGGGGGGGTCGTGACCCATAAGCGCACTCGCCTAGCTCACAACAGTGTTGACTACCTCACATTTCGAAGAATGAATGAGGCATGGATCTCAGATGAATTCAACACATGTGACCAGTAGACCATGTTTGATTCAAATTACTCATGACAGGCCAAAGATATCCACCACCCATAACAATTCATGGTCCCTGTCTTAGGTAAATACAGTGGCATTAAAATGCCTTTTATGTCCGTTGAATGCCGAATTTTTGAGGCCTGCACTTAATTATCCTGTGAATGCCTAATGTACCCAGGATTGCAGGAGCATGCACCCCCGGCCAGGAGGGCCACGAGGTGGTGGGACGACAGACCAAGGATTGACAACCTCGGTCCAATGGCTAATTTCTGGGGCCTGTAATGGCCGACACTTACTTCTGTATCTGGTTAATGCCTATTGTACCACCAGCCACAGAATACAAAGTTGTTTGCCGTCAGGTGAACGCCTGTGGCCGTGGGCTAATTTTTGGGACCTGTAATGGCCGACACTTCTGTATCCGGTGAATGCCTAATGTACCACCAGCCACAGAATACAAAGTTGTTTGCTGTCAGATGAATGCCTGTGGGCTAACTTTTGTGTCCTTTTTTCACCACAAGTAGAGCTTCATTTTGGTGGTATTTGATCGCATGTGCGGTTTTTATTTTTTGCGCTATAAACTAAAAAGAGCGACAATTTAAAAAAATAATACAATATTTTTTAGTTGTTGCTATAATAAATATAAATTTTTTTTTTTTTTTTTTTTTTTTTTTTCTCAGTTTAGGGCGATACGTATTCTTCTACATATTTTTGGTAAAAAAAAAAAAGTTATAGCGCCTACAAAATATGGGACAGAATTATTATTCTTTATTATTATTTTTTTTTTACTAGAAATGGCGACGATCTGCGATTTTTATTGGGACTGCGACGTTATGGCAGACACATCGGACACTTTTGACACATTTTTGGTGCCATTCACATTTATACTGCGATCAGTGCTATAAATATGCACTAATTACTGTATAAATGTGACTGGCATTGAAGGGGTTAACGCTAGGGGTTGAGGAAGGGGTTAAATGTATTCCCTACTTAGTGTTCTAACTGTAGGTGGAGGGGGGTGACTGGGGGAGGTGACCGATCTGTGTCCCTATGTACAAGGGACACAGATCGGTCTCCTCTCCAGAGACAGGATGCTGTCTCTGTGTAAAACGGCAATGAGAGATGATCTCATATGTTTACTCTGATTGGCCGTTTACGGCGATCTGTTATTGGCTGTGTCCAAGGGACATGGGCAACACAGAGTTTCCCCGCTGCACACTCTGGAGCGCGCGCGGGGAACGCCCAAAGGGAAGGCCGTCAATTGATGGCCTGTTGAATATTCAAATCCGCGCTGAAGCCGTCATTCGGCTATAGCGTGGATCTCAAGAGGTTAATGTACCTCCAGCCACAGAATACAAAGTTGTTTGCTGTCAGGTGAACGCCTGTGGGCTAATTTTTGGGGCCTGTAATGGCCGGCATTTACTTCTGTATCCGGTGAATGCCTATTGTACCACCAGCCACAGAATACAAAGTTGTTTGCTGTCAGCTTAAACAGTTGCCCACGAGCCGCCGCAGTTTTACGGCGGCAGGTCGGCTCGGCTGCGCGAAATCACGTAATATTACGTGATTTTACATTTCAGCCACTAGGGGTGCCCACGCGCCCCCTGCTTGCCCCTGGTGCAGCTGCACGTGCCCGGCAGGCACGATCAACGCTGGCCACCCGCGATTGCTTGTTACAGAGCGAGAACCGGGAGCTGTGTGTGTAAACAGTCAGGGGGAGAAATGACTGATCGCATGTTCATACAATGTATGAACAGCGATCTGTCATTTCCCCTAGTCAATCCCACCCCCCTTCAGTTAGAACACACCTAGGGCACATAATTAACCCCTTCCTCGCCCCCTAGTGTTAACTTCTTCCCTGCCAGTGAAATTTTTACAGTAATCAATGCATTTTTATAGCACTGATCGCTATAAAAATGCCAATGGTCCCAAAAATGTGTCAAAAGTGTCCGTAGTGTCCGTCATAAGGTCGCAGTACTGATAAAAATTGCAGATCTCCGCCATTACTAGTAAAAAAAAAATATTAATAAAAATGCCATAAAACTATTCCCTATTTTGTAGACGCTATTGCGCAAACCAATCAATAAATGCTTATTGCGATTTTTTTTTTTGGACGAAAAATATGCAGAAGAATATGTATCGGCCTATACTAAGGAAAAAAATATTTTTATTATATATTTTTGGGGGATATTTATTACAGCAAAAAGTAAAAAATATTATTATTTTTTCAAAATTTCGCTCTATTTTTGTTTATAGCGCAAAAACCGCGGGGGTGATCAAATACCACCAAAAGAAAGCTCTATTTGTGGGAAAAAAATAGGATGGCAATTTTGTTTGTGAGCCACGTCGCACGACCGCGCAATTGTCAGTTAAATCGACGCAGTGCCGAATCGCAAAAAGTGGCCCAGTCATTGACCAGCAAAATGGTCCGGGGCTGAAGTGGTTAACCACTTCAGACCCGGACCAAAATGCAGGTAAATGACCAGGCCCCTTTTTGCGATTCGGCACTGCGTCGCTTTAACTGACAATTGCGCGGTCGTGCGACGTGGCTCACAAACAAAATTCACGTCCTTTTCTTCCCACAAATAGAGCTTTCTTTTGGTGGTATTTGATCACCTCTGCGATTTTTATTTTTTGCGCTCTATACAAAAATAGAGCGTCATTTTTGAAAAAAATCTATATTTTTTACTTTTTGTTATAAGAAAAATCAAATAAACTAAATTTTAGTCAAACATTTAGGCCAAAATTTATTTAGCCACATGTCTTTATTAAAAAAAAATCGCAATAAAAAAAATAGCTACCTAGCGGGAACAGCGACACTAATACAGCGATCAGAAAAATGATCGCTTAGTGACGCTGGCAATAGGGAGTGAAAGGGTTAACTAGAGCGGTGATCAAGGGGTTAAAACATTATTAGGGGGGTACGGGGGCTACCCTGAACCTAACACTAACTGCCTGTCACACTGACACTAACTGCAGTGATCATACATATAATCACTGCATTCAGTGACACTGTGACAGGGGGGGTGCGATCGGGGGGAGGGGGTAAATGTGCCTATGTGTACTGGTGTCAGTGTAGTGTTAGTGCAGACTTAGGCCGCGTACACACGATCAAATCTATCTGCTGAAAAAGGTCGGCCCGACCGTCCCAGCAGACAGATTCGATCGTGTGTACGGACGAGCAGACGGATTTGGCCAGTCGACAGATTTTAACGCATGCTTTAAAATCTGTCGGCTGGGAATCCGTCCGCCCGATATGTCTGCTGGTTAGTATGCTAACCAGCAGACATATCTTCTCGCACATGCGTCGAATGGATTCGATGCATGCGCGGAAGTAATTTACTTCCTGGTGCGGTGACGTGGCGGCGTCAACGTCACCGCCACATCACCGCGCTGTCTGCTGGCGGGGATTTTGGTTTGATCGTGTGTACAGCGATCAAACCAAAACGGCCAGCTGACAGATTTGTTCAGATTTGTTGAACAAATCTATTTGCTCGTGTGCACGGGGCCTGACTGTGCATGTGATCTCTCCTCAGCGGTGGTTGAAAAAAACGCCGAGGGAGAGATTACACAGGAGGAGGAAGTGCAGAGCTGGAGGAGCGCACGCATTGGCTGAGAGCGATCCGGAGGGGGCGGACAAAAACGAACCGCCGCCCCCTCTGCACGGATCGCTCGGCCAGGTAACCGGACCGCCGCATGTACGGGGGGGTCCCGATCGGACCCCCGAACCCCCTCAAGGCACCAACGTATATATACGTTGATGTGCCTGTCGGTGCCATTCTGCCGATGTAAATGTACATGCGGCGGTCCGCAAGCAGTTAATGTACCTCCAGCCACAGAATACAAAGTTGTTTGCTGTCAGGTGAACGCCTGTCGGCTAATTTTTGGGGCCTGTAATGGCTGACACTTCTGTATCCGGTTTTTCGCTTAATACTTCTGGTAGGTGGGTGTCCATGTTGTGGGACTATTTGTGCACAGCTAGTAAGTATTTTGTGGCTGAAAATATGACCTGCAGGTTTTTAATGTTCGTCTGCAATTAAAGTTAATGTGGCCCGCTTGCGTTCGCGAACCGTCCTGTCAGATGTTTGTCCATCACTATTTGTGATCATACTTCATCTTAATCACCTCGGCTCCATGATGAATAATTTACTTTTTATAGTTATTCCTCATAACTGAGGTCTTCCAGTCCTATTCTTAGTTTTGTTTCCCTTCTCTGGACTCGCAGTTCAGGGACATCCTTCCTAAGGAATGGCGACTATAACCGCATACTTAATATGAGGCAGAACCAACGTTTTGTAGAGTGGTAGAATTATAGTTTTATCCCTTTTTATGCATGATGGTAGTCTCTTAGCCTTGCTCACTACAGCTTAGCATTGCATTCTATTGCTAAGTCCACTGTCGTCAAAAGCCCCCAGATCCCTTATCTGTCTTGATTCCCCCAGAGATTCTGATAACTACAGACTGGTTAGTGTAACTTCTATGATCAAGAAGAAACTTGGGTGTTTGATATCAGACCACATAGAAGAGTTTTTGCTAGAAAATAATATTTTAAGAAATAGACAGCATGGATTCAAGAAAGACCAACTTTTTTAAACCGATCTTCTTCCTATTTCTGTTTAATAAAAAGTAAGCAAACCCTAGATAAAGGACCAATTGTGGCTATAGTATACTTGTAGTTTGCAAAATAATAGGTTTAGGTATAGAATATGGAGATTTGTATTTATTTATTTTTTCTCTGGTTTAACTAGATGGACTTTTTTCAACCTAACTATGTACAGTATCTCACAAAAGTGAGTACACCCCTCACATTTTTGTAAATATTTTATTATATCATTTCATGTGACAACACTGAAGGAATACACATTGTTACAATGTAAAGTAGTGAGTGTACAGCTTGTATAACAGTGCAAATTTGCTGTCCCCTCCAAAATAACTCAACACAGCCATTAATGTCTAAATCGCTGGCAACCAACTTCTAAGTGAAATGACAAAATTGGGCCCAATTAGCCATTTTCCCTCCCCAGTGTCATGTGTTAGTGTTACAAGGTCTCAGGTGTAAATGAGGAGCGGGTGTGTTAAATTTGGCATTATCGCTCTCACTCACACTGGTCACTGGAAGTTTAATATGGCACCTCATATCAACGAACTCTCTGAGGATCTGAAAAAAAGAATTGTTGATCTACATAAAGATGGCCTAGGCTATAAGAAGATTGCCAAGACCCTGAAACTGAGCTGCAGCACGGTGACCACGGTAACAGGACCATTCAGAACAGGCTTCGCCATGGTCGGGCAAAGAAGTTGAGTGCACATGCTCAGGGTCATATCAAGAAGTTGTCTTTGTGGAATAGATGTATGAGTGCTGCCAGCATTGCTGCAGAGGTTAAAGGGGTTGGGGGAGGTCAGCCTGTTAGTGCTTAGACCATAAGCCGCACATTGCATCAAATTGGTCTGCATCCCAGAAGGAAGCCTTTTCTAAAGATGATGCACAAGAAAGCCCGCAAACAGTTTACTGAATACAAGCAGACTAAGGACATGGAGTACTGGAACCATGTCCTCTGATCTAATGAGACCAAGATAAACTTAATTGGTTCAGATGGTGTCAAGCATGTGAGGCAGCAACCAGGTGAGGAGTACAAAGACAAGTGTGTCTTGCCTACAGTCAAGCATGATGGTGGGAGTGTCAAAGTCTGGGGCTGCATGAGTGCTGCCGGCACTGGGGAGTGATTTACAAAAGTGTGAGGGGTGTGCACACTTTTGTGAGATAGTGTAACTATGCACATTTGCTTGGAAAAGTATAAGCTCATCCTGATCCTGACTTCACTATGTACTGAGGGACTCACTTGCAAATAGAAAATAAATGCATGATGTAACTGGGATGGGGGCACCCCTATATGTATAAACAAAAACTGGAGAGATTTGGGGTAAATCATTAGTTCAGTGGCTTAATACATTATGCAGGTCAGTGACTCAGTAGGTAGTGAGGCCAAATACACAAAAAAGGGGATGACAGTCCAGAGGCTGCAACTTTAAAAACCTATTCAACAATGGCAGCTCCGATATTTCTATTCTCATGAATGCACTTTAAATGGTCATAACATCATTGGGCCCGTGCAGATAACAGAACTCCTGGCGTTCAGCTTTTAAATATGATTGCTGGCCGACAGTCTTTTGGTGCCGCATTTTACATAATATCGTCTACAAGGCTTATTGGTAATTGCCAAATCTACCTATCCTTGAATGCATGACAGTGTCAAATAAAACAGACCAATGGCTGTTTATGGTATTTCATACAAGTGTACTCCTAACGTGTTTTAGGTTAAAGGTCCTTTGTTTGTGGAACTGTTAGCATTCCTTTGCGTTTTGGATGGAGTAGGGAAGAGTTATGCCCCGTACACACGATCGGACATTCTGACATCAAAACCGTTGATTCTTTTCCTATGGAAGTTCACTCAAACTTGTCTTGCATACACACGGTCACACAAATGTTGTCGGAAATTGCGGACGTCAAGAACACGTGACGTACAACACTACGACGAGCCAAGAAAAATTAAGCTCAATGATTCTGAGCATGCGTCAAATTGATTCCGAGCTTGCGTAGAATTTGTGTGCGTTGAATTGTGTACACACGATCGGAATTTCCAACAACAACTTTTGTTATCGGAAAATTTGAGAATCAGCTCTCAAATTTTTGTTGTCGGAAATTCTGACAGCAAATGTCCGATGGAGCATCCACGCGGTTGTGTGCACGGCATAAGAACCATGTTCTCTTTCCAGTTAGTTGGAGTAGCCAACTAAATTATCCCAGCTATCCCAAATCATGATTTTAGTGCAGTGTATGCCCCAACTAGACAGATTTCATACTCACCTCCTCTCTTGGTGACCACAAAGTATATGAAAAGAAAATTTCCCAAATGGGAAAAAAGCAGATATAACTGGAACATCTTGGCTACCTGTTGTTGAACACAGTAAAAGATTACACCATATAAATAATCCTTCCTTCTAAACTATAAGTTAAACCTTATAGCAAATGGCTTTAATTTGATAAAATAAGTATCAAGGAAATTATATCTTAATTTGTGTGTTTTTAATGCAATTCAAGTAACATATAATTATTGTATGCATACAATGAGCAGGCTGATTTCAAAGTATGTCATCAAACGGTTGTTCAAAGTATCTTTAATTAGCTTGAATCAAATTAATCATAATAAAAAATAGTAGCACATTTTTATTTGTGAAAAACATCTTAAAAAATAAAAATAAGGTAACCCTACCTCCAATATTAGACTTAACTCTACAGCTGCAATATAATAAAGGTCTACTCTGGTATTCCTCAACGTTATTGTACTGCATATCTGAAGTTTTAGGACTGCCACAAAGGGACAGATTTTCATAGGTCAATTATATATATATATATATATATATATATATATATATATACACACATAACCACCAGCAACTGTGTAGCATGGTCTAGCTGTATAGGAATTGTGTGGATTGTTGAGGTGGGCCCTCACACGTCGTGGTTGCTCAGTTTCATAAATGTGACAGGCTAAATCTAAAACTAGAGGACTCACAATGTGTGCTCCAATTTATGGTAGCTAAAACCGACCTGATAATCACAAACAGTGCTCCAGATTTGACCACTGTTTGTAACATTTCGTTTTTTTTTCTGGTCTACCAAGAGGAGTGGCTTCTGTTGCATGCAGGCTTGCCATGAACACACTTAAATGGGAGTGAAAAGGATCAGTAGGGGTTTTTTCGTTTAGGTTGAGCAGGACAGCAAAACTGTTCTCTTAATACATTCTACTACTAGTTTTGTTTTAGATGCTTGCAAGACTATGCAACTTACGGTAAAATAATCATACATGAAAATACTATTTGACGTTGAGCTCCAAACATATAAAGCCAATGCTAGTGTTCCATCAGTATGCCAAAAAATAGCACACCTGTGATTCCCTTTGAGCAACAGAGGCATTACTGTAAGCTGTTATCTTTGCAATCATAGGCGAGAACAATAGTATTTTGGCCATAACTTTGCAGCTCAACTGGCCTCACCTACTTTAATTTGACCTGTTACATTAGCCAAATTTACCAATAAGTAATGCATGGACTTACCTATGCAAGCAATTCAAGTTATAGCAAATCAGGTAGGCCCTCAAGCTATATAGTACATTTGTGAATTTGATTGAATTTTAAGCTTTCCTTCGGAGGATGAGGGCTTCTGCTGTGGTCTGTACTTCTCCATAGTTAGTCTTCAGATCAATCATTAATTTGACTTCTGTCAAATGGTAATGGCTATAGATGGATCAAAATTTGATCCATCTATGGCCAGCCTAAATGTCGTGTTTGCTTTTGCTGTCAAGCGAACTGTCAAGCCATCAAATGGCTGATGTCATAACTGATCACATGGGCAACTGCAGATCAAACAGAGGCCAAGATGGCAGATTCCTTGGCTGTAAAAGATAAAAGGGTTTAGTTCCACACTAAATAATTGCTGTTTATTTTAATTTTCACTAGCGATAAATGGCCATGACCCCTAATTAAAATGATCATGTAGTTTGTATATATAATCCAGGATTTACTTGTTCATTACAATATACTGAAATATACTCATAATTTTAAAGAACTTATACATTTAGGCTATACAGTCAGATCTAATTTTAGATTGGCTGAAATCAATGTATGTGCTTCTGAATGGGAAAATAGAAAGCAATATGTCTGCTTCTAAAGGCAATATGTACTATATGCTTTTAAATGGGAAACTTCTGGGCCTACAGACAGCACTGAGCCCTGGGCTACTGACCAGCTTGCTCCAAGTTTAGTCTACAACTGCAAATAGTAAAACCTCATAGGTTATTTTTAAATTGATATCTTAGTCCTGTATGTATATATAAAAAAAAAAAACGATAGCTGAAACCATAATGTGTGAAATAGATTTGGCACACTGCTACTTGCAGTAGCTCATATAACACTTAAAAAAAATCTTTGGATCTCTTATAAAATACTCAGAAAAAGAATTTAAAGGACACTTTTAATGGACCCATATCACTTTGGTGGATGCATATTTAAAGCGGAACTTCACTCTCTCAATCAACATTGACTATTTTAAATTCTTATGCTGCTAGCATTAGTAAATAGATAGGAAAGTATATTATAGTTACTTTTTTTAAACTTCAGTTGTTTCCTGGTTTCAATGCCTATGCAAATGATGTCATACATGCATGCCTGAGCTAAGGATGCATTCCAGGTAAATGCTACATTAATCATTTGCCCTTACCCAAGCTGGCTATGGGCAGAAATGCTAGGGGATGTTTTTTTGGAATGATTTCTCAGCAAAATAAACAATATAGACTTAGATGGATGTGTGTGTGTGTGTGTGTGTGTGTGTGTGTGGGGGGGGGGGGGGGGTTGAATAATAAGAATTAATAAAAAGCATTTTTGGCTTGTAGTGCTCAGATGCAGCATAGTTCCACTTTAACTATCATGATATATTCAAACTAAACATCCATCCTGCACTGAGTATAACTATGCAAAAGTAATATCATAGTGCAAAAAGCACAAAAAATGGTGCAGTCTATAGCAACCAGTCAGATAGCAGCTTATTTTAGGCTAATCTGTCGAAACAATTCATTTCATATTTCATTAGTTGCTATGGGATACAGTACATTTGCATCTTAGAATTACATGTTCAACAACTAGAAAAAAAAAGCATTTGTAATAATACACTAAAAACGGCTTAAATTGCTGAATTCCAAGTAAACAGAAACAAACTGCATATTAAGCAGAACAAAGCAGCACCAATAAACACAATTTTTTGTTCCGTCTTGCTTAATTTCTGTGCAGGATGCATGTGAATTGCTCCACTGACTTCAAATGTAGGTAAACTCTCTCCCTGGGATTTCTAAGCTGATTAAAGCATCCTAGAGAATGAGGATTTTATTACTGTACTCTCTGCGTTTCTTTTAGCACTGCACATGTTGTGTATGATCTCACTAATAAAAATGGGCCAGTTCACTCGAAAATGGTATTCAGACTCGTATCCACAGGCTTTGGGCTTGTGTTGATTGTATAAATTTGAGATGCTTCTGTGGTCATTCAGAATTCATTGAAATGTACATATGACCTGTAGTGGACTTCCTTCTGACTTGCATTTGGCCTGCTTCAAGTGGGTATTGCATTCCCATAGACTTGGATAATCATGCAAAACCCGCCTGAAGTAAACAGAAGCCCTTCAACAAAGGTCCTTTGGTAGAAGTTGGAAGGAAATTAAAGTGGTTCTAAAGGCTCAAGGTCTTTTAGCTTCATGCATTCTATGCATGAAGCTAATAAAACTTCTGGGCCAGATTCACGTACAGAGGCGTATCTTTGTGCCGGGCGTAGCGTATCTTATTTACACTACGCCGCCGTAACTTTGAGAGGCAGGTGCCATATTCACAAAGAACTTGCGCCCGAGGTTCCGGCGGTGTAGCGTAAATGGGCCGGCGTAACCGCGCATAATTCAAAATAGGCAGGTAGGGGGCGTGATCCATGTAAATGAATCGTGACCCCACGTAATTGACACGCTTTACGAACGGCGCCGTCCGTGGACTTATCCCAGTGCGCATTCTCAAAATTACGCCGCAAAAACTCATTGGTTTCGACGTGAACGTAACTTACGCAAAGCCCTATTCACGAACGTTTAATGCAAACGACATAAACGGAAAATTTGACCATGTCCCGACGTCCATACTTAACATTGTGTACTCCTCATATAGCAGGGGTAACTTTACGCCAGACTTACGCTTACGCAAATGACGTAAAAAAAATACGACCGGGCGCAAGTGCGTTCGTGAATCGGCGAATCTAGCTAATTTGCATATTCAATGCGTAAATCGACGGAAGCGCCAACTAGTGGCCAGCGTAAATATGCAACTAAGATACGACGGCGTAAGAGACTTACGCCGGTCGTATCTAAGCAAAATTCCGGCGTATCTTGCTTTCTGAATACAGAAAAAAGATACGCCGGCGCATCCTAGAAGTTACGCGGCGTATCTCGAGATACGCTGACGTAACTTCTTTGTGAATCTGGCCCAGAGTGTGCAGCAGCCTCCCCAGCCCCCCTATACTTACCTGAGTCAGATCTTCCTCCAGCTATATCATCCTCCCTTGGCTCTCCAGGGACTCTCCCTCCTCATTGGTTGAGATCCCGTTGCTGTCATTACCAGCCACTGAGCCAATGAGGAGAGAGAGGAGGTGGAATCAAGCCACGGCGTGTGTGAATGGACAAAGGGAGCGAGCCTGCTCTGATGTCCCCATTGCACGCTCCCCATTGCAAGCTGATTGCTATGGGGGCACTTGGCAGGAGGGAGCACCATGAGCACCAGCCTGAGAAAGGAGCAGGTAAGTATGACGTTTGTTATTAAAAAAAAAAAAATGCCTTTAATGTTAATTTAACTGAGAACAATTATAGTGCATTTTTTATTCTACCCAAAGTTTTATTTTTAATTATCAAATGAGATCATTTGTTGTGCAAGGTAAACGGAGTAACACTTTAAGGTGGGCGACAATATAGCTGGGTCTCAAAAAGCTATAAGAAGCCATGAGGTGGCTTACAAGACTTCACCTATGAATAAAATATTATTACTGAGTGGACTGGCCCATTTAAAAACTTTGCTAGTCCTAATTTTTTATTTTCTATACACGTGTTATGGGTGGATGTGACCCATGAGTGCTCAACCTGTGGCCCTCTAGCTGTTGCAGAACTACAAGTCCCATAATGCCTCTGTCTTTCTGAATCATGCATGTAACTGTCAGCCTTGCAATGCCTCATGGGACTTGTAGCTCCGCAACAGATGGGGGGCCACAGGTTGAGCATTCATGTAACTATAGTAACTCCTTAAAAGCTTCTAGATGGTGATAAATAAAGTCTGTCCACCCCAAATTTGGTTGAATCACTTGCCAGGTTTACCATTTAGAGACTCCAGTAGTATTTGCAAGTGGGTCCCATTCCTCATGCTTGCATTTTTTTTAAATTACTATAAAGATAAAGCAGGAGGACTGGCACATCTCCTGGATGAGTAGTTATCCAGGACAAGGGGAATTGTCAACAGCAACTACACCACTGGAGTTCATAATGCATAACAGGAGTCAATTGGTATTTCAACTCCCTGACATCCACCAAAAAGTTTAAATATACACTTTGGTTACACATAACTAAAGCTATAGCAGCTCTAAGTCTTAATGCAATAAGGATGTCCCTTGCCACAAGCCTATCTCATGGAAATATATTCAAATAGCACCAATAATGCAGTGAGTACAAATAATGGCGTGATCTGTAAAAACAGCCCTGACATTGGATGGTAAAGTTTTGGGTGGGGGGCGACAGGCTGCCCCTTATTTTATTACAGACACATTTTTCATTCCTCTCAAGCATTAAAATTAGCACCCTTCCTATAGGTCATATTCTTTGTCAGAGATAACTCCCTGGGACTGCATAACTGAAAGGTAGATTGTGCATATATCTCTGAAGTTTCTGCCTGCTTACTACAAACAGTATACATATACACTATATTGCCAAAAGTATTGGGACACCGGCCTTTACACGCACATGAACTTTAATGGCACTTCAATCTTAGACTATAGGGTTCAAGATTGAGTTGACCTACCCTTTGCTGCTATAAAAGCTTCAACTCTTCTGGGGAGGCTGTCCACAAGGTTAAGGAGTGTTTCTATGGGAAAAGTTGGGAGCATGAAATTGTCCAAAATGTCTTGGTATGCCGACGCCTTAATTGTTAACTTCACTGGAGCTAAGGGGCCAAGCCCAACCCCTAAAAACACAAACCCACACCATAATCCCCCCTCCTCCAAATGATTTGGACCAGTACACGAAGCAAGGTTCATAAAGACATGGATGAGGAACTTTGGATTGGAGGAACTTAACTGGCCTGCACAGAGTACTGACCTCAACCCAACAGAACACCTGCGAGCCAGGCGTCCTCATCTACACATCAGTGCCTGACCTCACAAATGTGCTTCTGTTTAAACATTCCCAAAGACACACTCCTAAACCTTGTGGACAGCCTTGCTAGAAGAGTTGAAGCTGTTATAGTTGCAAAGAGGGGGCCAACTCAATATTGAACCTTACGAACTAAGAGAAATTTCATGTGCATGTAAAGGCAGGCGATATACTGGCAATATACTGTACTTTGCATGCCTTCCATAGCCCGGATCAATAGCAGATTATGCCTTTGACAAAGTGTGCATTGTTAATGTTACCTCAATGAGACTACAGGGCTAATTAGACCCTCGCTCATCCTCTCCCATGGCCTTTACTGTTGCTTAATTTTGGTTTCAAGGCCAAAAAGTTTTTAGCTCCATCCATGTTATAGCAATTACAAATTTCCAAGCATTTAGTTTACATAGCTCTCAGATCTAATAATAAATCTTTTTTTTAATAGTCCATATATATACTCTTCAATGCCAAGTCTTTCATAGATTTTTTGCTAGTAGACTTTTCCTTTTGGACTGTGTACACAGTCAATCAGGGAAGTTTCATAACAGCATAATTTGAGTATGTAAGTATGCAGCTCCTGCTCTGGACAGCACTGAAGTCTTGTAGATAGTGAGGTGTTAACGGTGATGTTTATGTATGGTTAAATAATAATTCTTTATCACAAAAGTCCGTTGATAAAAAAATAAAAATAAAGTTGGTTAAGTATGGATAAAGGGAAGAGAAATTCAAAGAAGTCTCAAAGGATGGTGGGTGATGCAAACAGGAAGAAAAAGAGGAAGTAAGCGATGAACAAAAGACGTTTGATAAAACAGCTCTGAAGAGGTAAAGAGAGAGAATATTATAGCAAGAGAAGAGCACATTTAAAGGTTAAATAAAATGAACAGTACAGAAACCATAGTAATTGTTAAACTGGCAAAATGGAAAAGAGAGAATTAAAAAAAAAAGCTTTCAATACAGAAAAGAAAAAAAGGACAAAAAAAAAAAAATCCTCAAAAAAAAAAAAAAAGGGTGATACAATATTGTAGAATGCTGCTGATTTGAATCAATGGCCTTGACAAGTGCGGCAACACATCTGTCTGAAGTAGGGTCTGCTGCAGAATTTAAACTTGAGCACCAGGGGGCAGTATGCCACTTTGTTGACATCCTTACATTCTGTAGAAAAAGACAGGAAAAAATATTAGAGGCAGGAAGTACCGGAGAAAATGGTCTTTGCGTTTGTGAAGGAGGGTCTGAATTTCTGTAAGGGAGGCAGGGGACGAAAGTGTCATACTGTGGGAGGGATGAAAGCCTGAGGCACAGAAAAAGGGGAAATAGTTACTGAAAGTATTATACATAAATGGAAGAAGATGGTGCAATATAACAGTCATAAGAAGAAGAAGAACAAAATTACGAAAGAGAATTGCTTGTTTGTTTCAGACAGCTTTCGATATTCTTACCGTCAGGACTGTCAGAAGGTCCTGCCTCACATTTATTTTCACACTGCTGCATGGTAGGGGGGCGCAGAGACTCTATACATTCTACTGATGGTTGTCCTCTGTGGCTCACACACTGCACAGAGCGTCTCTGCTGCCCATGTCCACACTGGGCTGAGCACTAAAAATGAAAAAAAAAAAAAAGGAATAATACAATTAATCTTCACTGGCATCTTATGTTACATTTAATGCAATTCTGCTACAGATCTTTACCTCAGACCAGTCGCCAGTCACCCAGCGTGGTGGGGGGCATCTCTGTAGGGTACATCTTACGCTAGATGCAGGCTTGTCCTTAGCTGGACATTGAGAAGGGGGTAAAGTATTTTCACCATCACCAGACTTGCAAAGCACAACTCTGTGTCTGTATCCTGGGCCGCAGCTTGGACTACACTGAAAAAAAAAAAGGAAAAACAAAATACGTTCAAGCCAGTGTTGCCAACCGTCCATATTTTTACGGACAGTTCGTAAAAACTGAAACTTTTTTCCCCCGTTCGTAAATGTCTGTGGTTGCGGAAATTTGCCAGTAAAAATAGCCGAGATCGGTTTGGCTTGGAACTGCGCATGGAGATTGGAGGCAGGCGGTGATTGGAGGCAGGGGGTGATGGTGGCTGAGGTGGCACCACAGAGGGGGATGGAGGCAGGGGGCAATGGAGGCAGGGGGAGATTGGAGGCAGGGGGTGTTAGTGGCAGGGGGTGATTGGAGGCACCGCGGAGGGGGATGGTGGCACAGCAGAGGGTGAGGCCTGGAGAAATGGGTTGTTAGTGGCACCGCAGAGGGGGATGGAGGCAGGGGACGATGGAGGCAGGGGGTGATTGAAGGCAGGGGGCCTGGGGGAGATTGGAGGCAGGGGGTCTTAGTGGCAGGGGGTGATTGGAGGCAAGGGGTGTTGGTGGCACCGCAGAGGGGGATGGTGGCATCATAGAGGGTGGGGATGGAGACAGGGGTTGTTGGTGGCACCGCAGAGGGGGATGGAGGCAGGGGACGATGGAGGCAGGGGGTGATTGGAGACAGGGGGCCTGGGGGAGATTGGAGGCAGGGGGAGATTGTGGCACCACAGAGGGGGTGAAGTCAGGTGGTGTTGGTGGCAGAGGGGGGATGGAGGCAGGGGGTGATGTGAAATTTGCCCTTATTATATCGAAAATAACAAAAATATGTTTTTTTACCTTAACCTCCCTGGCGTTATGATTCTGTCTGGAATTTTGTACCAAAAGCGTTGCAATTGTTTTGCAAGGAAATGTGGTGTTATGTATTATAGGCCTGCAATTCTTAGTAAGTACTTACTTAAATCTATCTAAACAAGAGTCTAATAGGCATCCCGGGTATGATTTTTTTTATTAAAAATTATAATATAATAAATAATTATAAAAAATTATAACAAATAATAATATAATTATAGTAAAAATTATTCAATAATGTAATCAAATCAAAATCACTGAAATTTGCTCAGTTGCAGAATTTTTGCTGTCATTATTTTTTTTTTTTATGACGAATTTCCCCACAAATCGCTATCGCTAAATTCTGCAAGTGATTATAATTTATTATCGCTGTTTTTTAGCCGCTCTAAAACAATTTTTGCCATAAAGAGACACTTTTGGTTGCTATGGGCAATCTACAGTTTGCAGGGAGAAAGAAAAGTTTTTATTATATAAAAGGACATGTAGGGCACAGGGCAGACCACTAGGGACAGGGGGGGTGTGTATTTTTTACATACAGTACTGTAATCTATAAGATTACATTGTACTGTATGTATAGTGTTTGTTTACATTTTTGAATTTGGCGCCGTTCTCCGTCCCCGTGCGTCGTAACGTCGCAGGGAACGGAGCTCGGCGGCACTCGGGGACGCTGAGTGAATCGAGCGAGCACCCGCTCGCTCACACAGCGGGGATGCATCGCTGGATCCACGGAGAAGGTAAGTAAACTGTCTCTGGATTCTGCGAGGCGAGCCCGTGTCTGACACGGGATCAACAATAGTAGCAGCAAATTTTTACCCCGTGTCAGACACGGGAAAAACGCCAGGGAGGTTAATATCTACCTTAAATCACATTGCTATTTGCCTAGCGTACTTGTTTGTAGCCTAAATACTAAAATCTGCACCTAAAAATCTAATTTTGTAACTTTTGTTAATGCCAGTAGAAACGTGGCTGTGCCAGTAAATATTGGGTGTCGTGCCAGTACATTTCAATCTGGTAGGTTGGCAACACTGGTTCAAGCTGTTTTATGTTTGTAAGAAAGGAAGTGCCATTATTCAAAAACTGAACATTACTATATGCAATTCTAGAATATTGGACCTGAACTCAAAAAGGTGAAGATTTTCTGTCTTTTAGGGAACATCTAGAAACGTTTAAAGCAGAGCTCCACCCAAAAGGGGAAGTTTCGCTTGTTTGCTTTCTCCTTCCATCCACTGCCACATTAGGCACCTTTCGGGGGAAAGCGGGTACCTGTTTTTGACAGGTACTCATCCTTACTTCCTTGAGGTCTCCTGAAAGTTCAGCCCCGTTCCTTGTTCCACCATCGCTGGACCATTCAGAAAGTGCAGCACGCTTCGCACATGCACAGTAGGGAACCGGCTGTGAAGCCGAAAGGTTTTACTGCCAGTTCCCTCACGAGGAATGGCGGTGGCAGCACCCGAGAGCCAAATGAAAAATTGTCTGGCCAGGTAAGTGTCCTAATATTAAAAGTCAGCAGCTACTGTAGCTGCTGACTTTTCATTTTTGGAGGGGGGCCTGGAGCTCTGCTTTAAGTTTTACTAAACCCAGGACACTTTATTCACTATATCTGGTCTCCCAGAGTACACAGAACATGGAAATACAATTATTTTAGTAAATATAAACTGAGCAATGATCAGTAGTATTTAACAGTCTTGTGATTTCTATCAGGCTGCGTACACACGATCAAATCTGTCTGCTGGAAACGGTCTGCCAGACCGTTTCAGCAGACAGATTCGATCGTGTGTACGGGCAAACAGACGGATTTGGCCACCCGACAGATTTCAAAGCATGCTTTGAAATCTGTCGGCTGGGAACCCGTCGGATCGATATGTCTGCTGGTTAGTACGCTAACCAGCAGACATATCTGCTCGCACATGCGTCGAATGGATTCGACGCATGCGCGGAAGTGTTTTACTTCCTGGTGCGGTGACGTGGCGGTATCAACGTCACCGCCACGTCACCGCGCTGGCTGCCGGCGGGGATTTTGGTTTGATCGTGTGCACACGATCAAACTGACCGTCCGTCCGACCGATTTGAACAGATCTATTTGCTTGTGTGTACGGGGCCTCAGAGTCCGGCCGAGCAGTGGTTAAAGCTTGTAGATTCTCCTCTGACTGTCCTATGAGGCTGCATTGGCCCTGTGCTGATCACACCCTTCAAAAAAAAACCTCTCTAGCAATAAACACCAAACTGAGCATGTGCAGAGTGCCCCCAATACTCTGCACAATCAGGAGGAGGATTAGGGAATGTGGAAGAAGGGGAGGACAGAGAAGACCATGCTTTTTACACAATACAAAGGATTAATCCCATAGGTTCCACAGTGAGTATGACAAACATGCTTTACTCCATATACAGACTGATTTGACTGTTTTCTATTTTTTACTGTTGTGGGTTTATTAACACTTTAACTGTTGTACCATAAAAAATATACCTTCTGTCTTGAATTTCTCCTGAAAAGTATCAGTGTGGTTTCTGTGCCTTGAACCTCATAGTTGTGAATCTGCAGTAGGAGATCATATAAAGCACTGCTGTCTCTGGCTTCTAGTACCACATGATTTGAAGTGAGATTATATATTCTCACTACTGTTTCCTTGCTGGAGTGAACGCTGTATCTGAGGACCTGCATTGCAAGGATCTCCCTGCTTCACCTTTATTCATTCTGTGAATCTATGCTTTCTGCACCTCTCTTCTTGCTTTTGGGTACTCCTTACCAGTAATCAGATCACCAGTCATCAAGGGGCAGCTCTGACATGAGAAAGCAACCAGCATGGCCACACTAGCAAGATGGTTTCCGCCAAAGACACAGAGTGCAAGGACAGAAGGGGCAGATAAACAACACTAGAGCAAGCCACAGCTCTCACAGTAGCAGTGGGGCAGAATTACAGAAATATGTGTACTGTCTGGCCTGAATGAGTTTGACGTGTACGTCTAGGTGACCTTGTCCTGACACTGCTGGCCAGTAGCTCTAATATAAAATGAACTGTCAAATGTGAAACCGCCTGTGCATTAAATCATTAGCAAGTCAAGGTTTGTGAAGTCTACACTAAATCCTTCTATTACCTCGGACCAGTCCAGTGCCACCCACTCTGGTGGACATAAGTTGGTGTTGCAGGGCTCTAGCATTGTGGGGCGAGGTGGTGTGCAGTTGCTATCATCTAGAGATCTTTCTTCTCCTGCTGATACCCGACGCTGGCAGATCACACTGCGGGTACGAACACCAGAGTTACAGCTCCGGCTGCACTCAGACCAAGGACCTATTGCCCACCTAATGAAGAAATCATATTGATTAGCTAGACATATGCAATGAACATAATACACATATACAGTGTATAAAGAGTATAAAAAGGAAGAATTCATTAAAAAAAAAAACATGTACATGTACAGGAGAGTTTGAGGAACACACATATTTAGCCTAATATAAGCCTTATTTTCAGCTATAATTACATTCAAAAGAATAGTCGTCATGCACATCATTAAATCCTACCTATCACAAATGGTACTCAATTTTGGGGGGGGGGGACAAACCCCCTGCCACTGCCTCCGTTGGTCAAACCCCTCCCCCCCGTCGGTGCAATTTCTTTAAAATTTACAGTTTCATTTATGCTGAATAGTTTAGACCTGGCTATACTTCTGACCCGCTGCAACTATGAGAGTTGCATCTCTGATACACGGAAGTTCCAGTGTCGTTTATCCACCAACATCTTGCCTTGGCCATTCACAGAATTAAATACTGAAGTGTTTCTATGTGAAATCCTAATTCATGTATTACAGAAGATGGGACATTACGGATAGTTCATATTCCAGGATGTCTTGAGATATTACAGGAGATTTTATTCTGAACCCCAACCAGGTCAATAGACTCAGAAGATATACTCATTGTCCATTGTGTGATAACCCTATTTAAAGCCTTTTGATTATCAGGTGTAAATGTCTTCTGCCCTGTCTCAACTCTCCAGACGGTTCCATTGTTCTTTGGCTGGCTATTGTGTACATTGATTGCCCCCCTGGGGCTTTTGTCTTAATACACATAACAGTCTTTCTATTCAAACCTTTCTGACCAATCTCTGCTGTGTCATTTTCAAGTCCTCATTTGCATGGTTAAGGAGGACCTGATGGGAGACTGCCTGGACTTTAAAAAGGACCAATAAGAAAGCGGTTGTTGGGGGCGGGATGTTCCAAATTCTGTATAAAAGTGTGCTGTGTACTTTCAATAAAGTGTGTCCTGTTTGAACATACATACAACTTGCTTGATGTGTGTTCTTGATGAGTCCGATCGGCACCGAGCTGTCGGTTGGATCCTGGAAACATGGATGTCTGGACCATCAGATGTTGCAATCTGCAATCTGATCCGATGAAAGCAGAGGAGTGCCGGGAGAGCAGGGCCTGGGCGAGCAAGGGTCTCGTCACATCCAGCATTAAGCTTTGGCTCATGTGTGGATTATTCGGCGATTCCAGGGATATTCCTACTGGGTGATTTTCTTTTGTTAGAGAAGAAGGGAATGCTTGACGGGGATATTTTCTACTACCATCACAACTGGTTGGCAGCAGCGGAATTTTCCCTTCTACTTTCCTTTACACCAGGATTCCAAGCAGACACTGGGAACAGTGAATGGAAGGCTGGTACACCCGGCTTAAAAGAAATACACTGAAAGAACTACTGGAAGTTCGTGGAAGGATTGCTAGCAACAAAACCAAGCGGGTCATCATAGCAGAATTAATGGAGCTAGACCAGGAGAACTCGGTTGCAGCAACACCAGCAGTACAAGAGATGGAGACACCAGTGATTCAGGAGGAGGAATCACCAGCCAACAAGGTAATAAGAGAGAAACTAGCATGGTTATATGGCGGATGCAGCAAGTGCCGACTGACATTGATGATCCTGTTTCTGCATGGGATGATCTTGAATCAAGGAATGTGCCTGTCCAGCAGTATGCCAGTGAATCGGCAGTGGAGAATCTGGAGATTGCCATTCCCAAAGCTGAAGTTCTGACCGCAGGGCCGAGCTCTGCTAACCTCTGCTCAGTACCTATAGCATCTTCTGGGTTACATGGACAGGAGATGGTGAACCTCTATCCCCAGACACAAGTTGCAGAGACAGGGGATTTAATAGATTTTTCTGCTGAGGAAGAACAACCTGATGGGCCTCCAGCAGAAGAGCTGGGATCAGGGCCAAACTTCATTGTGCTCTGCCCAGCACCAAGAGCAGTATTTGCGGAGTTACAAGGAACTTCCCCAGCTGAAGCGCTGGTCACCGGACAGAGGGATGAAGACCTCTGCCCCACCCATGTGGCAGTTCCGGAGGCTCAGGGTGAGAAGATGGCGATCACTCCCCAGCCACAGATTACAGAAGGTATGGACGGTTCAGAGGATGTTACGGATTATGCACCCCCAGCAGAAGTGCTGGCAACAGGGCAGAGTTCTAGCCATCTCTGCCCAGCACCAGGACCAACTGTGGAGTCCCAGGGAGCCGGGGCGGTTGGCCCCCCTCCCCAGCAACCAGCTGAGGTGGTAAAGCTCTTACTCCCAGCTGAATCACTGGCAGCAGGACAGGATGCTACTGGCGGCTGCACCCCACTACAGCTTGAGCGGATATCGGTGGATGGGACTGTGGTCTCCACTCACAGCAACCCAGCGAAAGAGCTGGCAACAGAGCAGAGTTCCCCGGCCTCTGCTCTCAACTAACAGAAGAGGGGGTTCCTGTGGTAGTGGATGGGACTTCGATCTCTGCTGACAAAACCCCAGAAAATGGTGCAGCTCTGAGACAGGAGGATGTCGGCTTTGCTTTGCAAGCACCGGGGAATTTTCACCTCACACCAGTGGATGGGACTTCAGTCTCCACTGGTATTCCCCATAAATGGTGGCCAGTTGGCCCAGATCCCCAACAGCATGATGGACTGAGCCCAGCCACCCTGTCGTCTCTCCAGCAGCTGAAAGGACTCCAGGTAGAAGGGCCAGTCCAGGCCTCTCCCCAGCGGCAGACGTGTTCCCTGAGAGAGGCAGAGGATGGCGGGGTGAGTAATGCTCTGTCTGGAGCAAGTTATTTGGGTTACTGTATGGATACCGGCATTGGGGGACTGGAACTACTGACTAAGTTCAGAGTCAACCCATCTGGTGTCTCCTACTGTGTTAGTCTCCTGCCAAAAGGGGAGCTGTGTGCCAGACCTAGCCGGGACAGGGGCTTTTGGAGAGGACTGAATGCGAGCCTCTTGCCGTCCGATTATGGGCCAGGGCCTCAAACCAGGAAGGCGGATGGTTTATCCCGGCAGACAGTCCTGGAACCTTAAGACTACTTGTCCAACATCCTCGAGTTGACCCGTTTGGGTCCCACTGTGGATGTTGAACTATTTCCCAGGGGGAGTAATGTCATGGACCATGAAATACTGAAGTGTTTCTACGTGAAATCCTAATTCATGTATTACAGAAGATGGGACATTACGGATAGTTCATATTCCAGGATGTCTTGAGATATTACAGGAGATTTTATTCTGAACCCCAACCAGGTCAATAGATTTAGAAGATATACTCATTGTCCATTGTGTGATAACCCTATTTAAAGCCTTTTGATTATCAGGTGTAAATGTCTTCTGCCCTGTCTCAACTCTCCAGACGGTTCCATTGTTCTGTGGCTGGCTATTGTGTACATTGATTGCCCCCCTGGGGCTTTTGTCTCAATACACATAACAGTCTTTCTATTCAAACCTTTCTGACCAATCTCTGCTGTGTCATTTTCAAGTCCTCATTTGCATGGTTAAGGAGGACCTGATGGGAGACTGCCTGGACTTTAAAAAGGACCAATAAGAAAGCGGTTGTTGGCGGCGGGATGTTCCAAATTCTGTATAAAAGTGTGCTGTGTACTTTCTCGTCACATCCAGCATTATGCTTTGGCTCATGTGTGGATTATTCGGCGATTCCAGGGATATTCCTACACGTGGAATATTGGGTGATTTTCCTTTATTAGAGAAGAAGGGAATGCTTGACGGGGATATTTTCTACTACCGTCACACTTATATTTTGGGAATGGCTCACAGAATGCAAGTTGTCCTGTGAATAGCCAAGGGGAGACGAGGGGTGAATGAACAACACTAGAACTTGCTTGCGTTCACTGCTAAAGTGCCACCAGCTATACCTGAAAGGCTGGTTGTCAATCAACAGAAGTCGCTGCTGAACCGACTGATGTATGGCTACCTTTAACTCTACCACTGAATGACCCATGTTATTGATAAAGGATGAACAAGATTCAGCAAAGAATAAACAATTTTGCCAACCTAGTGTGACCATTGAGTTTTCATAGTACAATCTGATATCTGTATGGTGTTGAATGTATCCCAAATATTGCTTGATAAGTATTATTAGTGATAAGTACTCTATTTAAAAAAAATACCTTTAGGCCCCTATAGCACCCTTCAGTGTGCTACTGTGAGTAGGTAAAACATAGTTTGGCTCAGCGCTAAGTCTGAGTCATAAAATCTGAGTCAGGGTTTACTGGAGTTCAGGGCTGGATGACTCATACAGGCATCTCTCTGTGCCTCCCCCTGGTTCTGGAAAGTTGGAGAACATTCTGGAAGCTAGAAGGAGGAGGCTAGGAGGGTTGTCCTGCTTATTAAGGGGAGCTTGGCCAATCTCCAGGCGGTGGACCTGGAAAGGGACTAAGTGAGGCCTTAAATATGAATGAGCCATGCCAGCTGGGGGAGTAGGGTGGAAGATGGAGTGCTGAGGGAACCGTCATTGGTTTTTGAGGCAAACCTGCTAGTCTGGGGGGGGGGGCAGGCAGTGCTCTGCTTTTGGCCAGGGCTCAGGTGCTGGCCTGGGAGGATCCTGACAACAGGAGAAGTTTGAAACGAGTCTTGCCTGAGAGGCAGCGGGGAGCAAGGAGAACAATGTGAGTACTACAGTACGGTTCACGGACCTACAAGGGGAGAGACTGCCACACACATAGACAGTCTCTCTGGAAGATAGTGGTGTGCTTCTATCTTCTGTAACGTTGCCCTGGGAGATCTCCGGAGCAGTCAGTCAGGTAGACTGGTGAAGAAGCGCCAGGTGGGCTAGCACTTCCTGCAGTTAGTAGAGCTGGGACCAGTGTCTACAAGGGAGTTGAAAGTACTCGAGGATGCAGTTCACAACACATTGTGCTACTTTCTAAAGGGACTGAAATGGGGAATAGGTCCACTGTTTGGTTTTGGCGAGCAGGATCAGATCAAATGGCGGCGAGTGTCAACTGACATGCATCTGCTGACATCTGACACTCCATAAAAGGGACTGGAGAGTCTGATCAGGTCCACCTAAAAAACTGGCGGGGACCTTAGGCTGGGATCACACCTGTGCAATGTGTTAATGCACTCACGGCCATCTCATTTTAAATGGGCTGCCAATGCACCCTTAAATTAACTGGAATGTCACACTGATAGCTCAGTCCTGTAATTTATATGGAGAGGTGGTGGCTCTCTTCATATAATCAGTCAGTGCGACATCCATTCCAAATGCTCTTTTTGTCAGTAGCGGTGCCATCGCTGCTGGTACAAAGTGGGCAGCTGTTACACTGATGGAAAGCCACTACTTACACAGGGAAACACCACTGATTACACAGGGAAAGCTATTCCACTGTAATCTGTAGTATTGAATTATCAATGTGTGACAGCTCAGTCCTGCTCAGTGCAGAACGCAGCTGGTTCACAGGTCCTTCTCCATAGGCATGCATGATCTGCCATTATTTTTTTTGTCAGTTATAAGTTTTTATTCATTTTTTAGCATAGCATAAAAATAACCACTGTACAATAAGACCATTTTCAAAGCCAAAATTAATACATCAACAAAGTGCCCCATTTCTGGTATTAGTGGTAGGAATAGTCACCCAATTTTGGTGTCAGTGGGAAGAATAGTGTCTCATATCTGTGGGAGGAGCAGCATCCCAAGGGCTGGATAAGGGCAAGCAAAGGCCCACAGTTTGGAGATCACTGTCCTACTAGTATAATATAAACTGTTGCTATACTCACTCAGAGGGGCAGGGCTCAGTGTTGCATGGACGTTGCTTCTCTTGCATTCTCTGCTGTGCATCACACATGTCTTCAGAGGCAGAAGATCCATCTGCTATCTTCTTGCAGACAACATATTGCATTTGTACCCCTGTAGGACAAGAAAATTCAAAATATGAACTGACAAATTCTGACAAATTTGACAAAACAAATTCTGACAAAACATTTTTTGTATTGGAGCGTCAGGCCGTGTACACACGGCAGAGAACCTCGACGGGCAGAACACATCGTTCCACCCGTCGAGGTTCTCTCCCGGCCGTCGAATTCGGCGACCCGCCCGTCGGGAATGGCAACCAGCCATTCTTCCAGGCGGGCCGTCGAGGAAATAGAGAGCGTGCTCTCTATTTCGGCTCGACGGGCTTCCCGACGGGAAGCTCGCCGAGACCGTACACACGGCCGAGGTCCTCGCTGGAATGTGCATTCCAGCGAGGTTCTCGCTGATTTTCAGCGAGAACCTCGGCCGTGTGTACGGCGCCTCAATGTTTAAGACCTCAACTACCAGTATTTATTTTTCCTGTGTCTAGTCAGGAAAATGTCCCTTTAATTTTCTTCATTTTTTTGCACTGGAAACAGTGGTCCCCAGAAAAAACTTGAGAGGGGTTTAGATATTACCTCATCCTGTCTAAAGCTAAACGAAAAACTAGATTTACATATTCTGGGACCGTGACATTTTTATGAGCATATTGTTTTTAAGTTCACCTTTTAAGAAAAAAAAATGAAAATGTGAACAATGTGTTTAAGGTGCCACCCGCCCCCTTCTCCCGGTCCTCGCTGTACTTCCCTCCATTGGTGATGAACTTTCAGTGCCCATGCATCTGGTGTAGTGTTCCCTTCTCTTCTACCCCTTATTTCTGCAGCTCTTCCGCAAAGGATCAGAGTGACTCTGATTGGTCAGCACTGGCACAGAGTGTCGCTCTAATCTGTCCTGGGAAGCGCTGCAGAAAGAAAGAGAAGAGTGGGAATTTCAGATTCCCGAACTGCTACACCGACTGCGAGGGAACTGATAGCTCATCAACCATGGAGGTAAGTGCAGCGGGGACCTGGGAGCTTAAGAGGGTGTAATGTGTTAGTTCAGTGGTGGTAAATTTTCTTGATATGGGGGACCCCAAGGTCATTAAAGGGTCTCACATAAAACTTAAAAGAGAATATTCGTTATCACAGACAGCAGACACACAACAGGATGTAGTCAAATACTATAGGCTTGACACAAGAGATGGTCAGAGACTGTGGACATAATAGAAGAGATGGTCAGAGATTGCAGACATGATACAAAAGGTGGTCAGAGACGGTGGGCATAATACAAGAAATAGTAAGAGACTGTAGACATAATACAAGAGATGGTCAGAGCTTGCAGACATGATACAGAAGATGATCAGAGACTGCGGACATGCTGTAGGAGCTGTTGGAGACTGGGGACATTCTTCAGGAGACAGTCATATACTGGAAACATACAACTACTACTACTACTGCTAGAAATCACTGCTATAACAGGGCATTAGGGAAACACAGTTTAGCATCTGCAAAGGCCCCAAGAACCGCATAAACGTGCCAAAGGCGGTTAGACTATAAGTCAATTCCAGGCACCTACAACTCCCCCACATCCTGTTTATCCACCACAATATATAAGCATTGATTTACCTCCAGCACATAGAGAAGAACATTTAGTCCACTGGGAATGCTGCCACATGTATCCACTCTCAGTGTGTCTACTGACTGGTGCATTAAACTTGTAGCGGATGCCAACAAACTCTTCTCTCATCACTACCTGGAAAACACAAGGCAGGGTAAATATAAAAACACATAAAAAAATCTCGATAGCAGGGGCATTACTATAGTCTTAACTGAAACTGCAGGCACATTATATGATTGATTTTTATCTATTTAATCATTTTTAAAAGGAATCAGTTAACTATTATGGGCCAGATTCACGAACAGTTAGGCTGGCGGATCGAGTGATCCGCCAGCCTAACTGTGACTTTGAGCCGGCGTTTCTGTTTTCTGTAACCAGAAAACAAGAAACGCCGGGTTGAAGTTCCGATGCGAGCAGCGTAACTGAGTTTCGCCATCGCATCGTTACTTCAACTTAAAAATGGCGCCGGGGGCGTTCCCGCCGATTTACGCTCAAAAAATATGTTAATGAGCGGAAATCGGCAATTCACGATCGAATTCCGGCGCGACGCAATGACGATACGACGTTTCCGGACGGGATACGCGGCGCATAGATATACCTACATGGGGTTGGAGTATCCTATGTTAGGTATAGGCGTCGTCATCGCGTCGGGAAAAAAAAAAAAAACGTCGCTTGCGTAAAACGGTCATGAATGGGAATGTGACGTCATTGACGTTCATTCACAGATTTTGGAGCATGCGCACGGGGATGTTTTGACACTCGACGCATGCGCAGTACGTTGGCGGCGGGATCGCGCTTAGTTAGCATACTACACGCCCCGTACCCGCCCAATTTGAATTCCGCCGGCTCATTTGCGATGCGCTGCCGCAACTTTAGGAGCAAGTGCTTTGTGAATGACAGCACTTGCTCCTAAAATTTCTGCAGCGCAACGCAAATGAGAAGCGTTACTCCAGAGCAAAGATGCTCTGGACTACCTGAATCTGGCCCTATGTCTCTATACCCTGTAAACAGTAATTTCAGCAAAAAAAAAAAATTCCTTTACAACTCATTTAAGCTGTCTGAAGGGATAAATAGAACACCAGGTCATGTAAGACCTACATGAAGCTGGATATAAAGTTTATGGCCTTGTAGTTGAATCAGAACAGTCAGGCCCCGTACACACGTCCGAGCTTCTCGGCAGAATCCAGCAAGAAGCTTGCTGGGATCCATATTCTGGCGAGAAGCTCGATCGTGTGTACGTTTTCGCCGAGAAAACTGTCGAGCGAGGCGTCGGGCCAAAATAGAGAGCAGGTTCTCTATTTCCTCGATGGGCCATCGGGACTAATGAGTTTAGCCCGACGAGGTTCTCCTAAGCCTCCCATGTGCAAGACTTGCCTTCAATGTGTACAGACTACAGAGACAGAGTACATTATACCATGTCTGCTGTGTGTTTAGTGATAAAGCCAGACTGTTGTGAAAATGAACCCTCTTCCTGTATGTATATCAGGCAGGCCCCTGCACTACATAGTAGATGTGTAGCACTACCCCAGGAGGAGCTGCTGGTTTGTTTTGGGTGGCACATTTACCTTGTGGCTCTTTCGAATTCCTAGGGGTGTATGGTGCATATAGCAGAAGTAAAAGGATGTCCGCAACAGGTGTCTTTTGCTGTGCTCTTTATTACCCAGCCGGGTAAAAACAATAAACTTGTGGTGAAGAAGGTAGAGTTGAAGGAGAATAGCAAATTCAGGCGTAGTAATAGGGAAAGAGTCCTGCTCCCACGTGTAACACTTCTTTGCGACACTCCTGCTTGAGTGGGAATAGCATACCTGGACAGGCCTCTCTCACTGACCTGACAGCCAGAGTATCGCTCGAACCTTTGAGAAGAAGTCTTTGCCACAGACCCTCCTAGAATGGATTCAGTAAGAAACCTCTGCCACAGGCCCTCCTGATTGTAGAGATGAACCTCCTTAGTGGAATTACGCCTGGATCTCCTTCTAATTCCTTTAAGGTACTGACTGACAGGTGACCAGCCTCCCAGTGTCCGGATACCTCGATCCCCGGGGAATTGTTGAGACCCTATTTGATTGCCAGCCTCTCATTGGCTCTCCTTCAGATGGACTCCCCACCGAACAGCTATACCGCTTGGGATCTTCAGGATTGGGAACCCAGTCGACCACTGGGCTCCCTGCCGCGACTCAAATGTTCCGGACCCATATGGTCCCAAAACCAGGAACTCTGTGTCGCACACACGCCCCGGCCACGAAGGCCATAACGCCGGGGCGCCGTGGTGCAGACACCCTAAAGGTGGATGCCACACGTGAAGAAGATTGTACCTCAGCTCCCGGGACAGGTAATCTTATGGTCCAGGCTCTTTACCTGTCACATCCCACTGCAGTTGTTCCATGTAAGTAATTTAGGTGGGGCTCATCCGCCCTTTCCTATTATGATTCGTTACCATTATACTTATTCTATTCTACTTTTATCTTAGACATCTCTGATTATCTGCCCCTGATGAGTGGTTTACACGAAACACGTCGGGCAATTTAAGATACAGACATGTGACAATATCACACCAACAACTCAGAACTATCATACCTACCAATCATGGTTTCACTGTTCCATATTTTTTCCCTCTGTAAGTGCTGTCTTATTTTGCTATTTTTTACAATCTATGTAAGTAAAATAATCTCTGGAAATGTATATATGTATCTACTGTGACCACTACGTGGCGTTATGTTACCATATACTTGATGTACCCTTGTTGCCGATTTTTACTTATGCACAGAACCATGTGGTTGTAAATCTTATGAAATTTATATTTATTACAATGTTTTTTCTACCAGTAGTTCTTGTCATTGATATGTGCTGTATACCCTACTATGATTAATAAATATGTAATTTTTACCCTATACCCCCACCTCGTTCATGGCCTCCCAAACTCCCTTGATTTTTTGCACGTAATGTAAATCGCGCGCCAAATTGCAAAAAGTAGTACATAAACTGCTTTTTGAAATCTGTGCAGCACCAATTAGGATGGTGCCATTGCTGGAAAATGCCACCGATTTGACATGCGATTTGACATATCAAATTGCATGTCAAATCATACCAGCAACAACCAGGGCTAAGGACCATTTGGTGGTGAACGAGCATGGATTATTTTTGGAGAGCAAGGATATTGTTTGGTGTCACTTTAAGGTATTTAGGAAAAACCTGTTAGGACAGAATTTTTTAAGCAATCAGTGCTAAGGTGTATGCAAAGGTGCAAGCCCTGAGGCTGTCAGTGTAATTGGGCTGCATTAATCAGGAAGCCATTGACCTGGAATAAGCATGCAGGACAGTTCAGACTCTGGTTGCACGCTTATTCCAGTTCAATAGCCGGGTTCAGGAAGACAGACCCACACCTTTCAAAATACATTTCCAAATAAGTCCACACAGGTTCCCTTTAACAACCAGAGACACACAAACATTCTACCAATATAGCTGATTGAAAAATGTAACCATAATTACTATTATTACATTTTTTTTCAAGAGCCTGCAGAGCATTGCACCCACAATCAGGAGATTGCGGGTGCAATGTTAGGTTCTTGCAGACATGGCATACAGATTGTAGCCCATACCTCTTCATGGGCTTTCTCTTTGAAAGCTGTAGGAAGTGTCAGTGTACTACAAGAGTGCTCACTAACTCCCTCACAGTTCATAGAGATCTATGTGTGTGTGTCTGTAGATACACACAGGCTTGCTTGGGAGCGCACCCACACGTATGCCACTATAGCAAGTGGCTTGCTATGTGGGCACACGCTGAAGAGGAGGAGTGGAGAGTGCCAGCGGAAGACCCTAGAAGAGGAGATAAGGGGCCTCTCTGTAAAACAAAAGAAGCCTTTACAATCACTTTAATAGTCATGAAGGATATAAATCTACTTTGCGTGCATCAAATGCCTTTGCAAACCCAGATAGTAGCTTGCAAAAGTATTAGTGACATCATTCACTCTGCTGCACATAGTCTGTGCAAAGTTTAGAGCTCTTGGAGGGATACCTCTGTCTATAGTAAGGTGACTAGATTTTTTAAATGAAATCTAGGGACATATTTTTTTATTTTATTTTTTACTAGTAATGGCGGCAATCAGCGACTTAGTGCCCGTCGCCGCTGCCGTCCGTCTCACAGCCTGTCAAGTCTTAGGCCGCGTACACACGACCTAGGAACTCGTCGGGCGAAACACATCGTTTTCCTCGTCGAGTTCCTTGTTCGGCTGTCGAGGAACTCGACGAGCCAATTTTCTCCATTCCCGTCGAGGAAAAAGAAGACATGCTCTCTTTTTGGCTCGTCGAGTTCCTCGACAATTTCCTCGATGAAAAACGTACACACGACCGGTTTCCTCGGCAGAATACGTCTCCCAACAAGTTTCTTGCTGGATTCTGCCGAGGAAACCGGTCGTGTGTATGTGGCCTTTCTCTCCAGGCCCCGGCTACCGGGTGGGGAGCGGAGGTAAGCAGGCAGGCAGGTGGCTGGCTGGTACTTGCGAGTGGAGCTACATGGGCATGCACCCGAAACAGAAGAAATATTTCCTCCACTCCAACTGGCACATGATCATCAGAAAGGGACACAGATAAAGGAAAAAAATACACCCCCCCCCCCCAAGCTAGTAGGAGCGGCGAAACTGGGGTGTAATTCAGATTTTTTTTTTATTCTGCACTGTCTTTGAAATTGCCCCAGCCCCTGATCAAATCCAATCCGGGGACAAAACCGGGGACAGACTTGGTTCGGGGACAGTGTCCTCAATCTGGTGACTGTCCCCTGAAACCAGGGATGTCTGGTCACCCTAGTCTATAGGCAATCTGCACAGAAATACAGAAAGAGTTGGAGACAACACTAACCAGGATAGAGAAAAGCAGTGAATTGTGCTAATCACAGGAGACTTCTGCACAGAGTGAAAGTTTCACACTGGACTACTGCACAGATCTGGAAGAACTACACAAAGCACCCCAAACATCAGGGACACAATAGGCATGCCTCTTGTATTTAGAACAAACTGAAACTCCTGTGATCTCCAAGAAAAATATGGACAAATAGCTCCTGGGGGTCAGAGGAGCATCAGTTCGTTCTGCACTGTGACCCGTCTTTAGCTGACAGTTGGATTTAGCCGATGTCACAGAGCCAGTCCAGGCTCTGAAAAGATCCCGACCATATGGCTGAGAGCCTGAGCCAGCTGCTCCCGCCCCTCCACATCTCAGCGCTCCAGTGAGCAACCGAGGGGCAGGGCAGAGAACCAGTAATTGACAGTCACCAGCTCTCTATTTGCTGAAAGCTGAGAACTGAGCGATTAGAGGCTTTTGATTGCTCAGTTGTCAGTCTTAGGCCGCGTACACACGAGGGGATATGTCCGCTGAAAACGGTCCGATGGATTCGGCGCATGCGCGGAAGTGTTTTACTTCCTGGTGCGGTGACGTGGCGGTGACGCGGCGGCGTCAACGTCACCGCCGCGTCACCGCCAACTGAATTTGATCCGATGGTGTGTACACGCCATCGGATCAAACTCCCGATCGGACATATCCGATGGAAATGGTCCGCGGACCGTTTTCATCGGATATGTCCGATCGTGTGTATGGGGCCTTAGAGCCGGCGGGGGACAGATGCAGCATTAGAACAATGCTGCATCCATCTAGGTAAGTATAAATGTTACTATTTTACAAGCCCATACTTCTCTTTTAATGAAGGTCTGCCAATGAGAAAGGAGGTCACTGGCTATGCAACAGTTTATTCTTTTGTTCTTACAGATGCCTTTCTTCATTCCCTTGCCACGTTATTACTGAAAAGCCTTGTTTTACACATACAAAAAAGCAAGGTGCTAGATGATTGTATTTTGCAGCCTGTGTATGACAATCAAAGAGTTCATGATTGTATCCTTGGGGCAGGAATGTTGAAAGAAAAATTAAATGGGCAGCTTCGGATTTTGTTCCCTGAATACCAATTATCTGTTGTGATTTTAAAGTCAGGTTCACAGTCTACAAAAAAAGTAAAAAAAAGGAAAGGGTGGAGCAAAGAGATGCCCCTGGAAAGCAATAAAGAGGGTCAGCCACGGTATACCTTTTAGAAAAATAGAGTATAGTTTTATTGGAATATGAAAATAGTGAGTAAAAAATATCCAACAATGTGGACAATGGCATCGTTGTGGAATATTTCCCCAAAATAACCCCTAATAAAAAACACACATATGCAATATTGACAAAGTTGTCACATATATGGCGCCAGTACCAAGGGCCCCACGCATACTTTCACATGCATACCCGAAATCATGGACCTGGGAGGAACTACTGCCTGAGCCTAAAAATACATAAATTCTCTTTTCTAAGTAGTACAGTATCAAAATCGCCTCTTCGTGTGGATAGGTTGAGGGCATAAAACCCCTAAACCTCAGGCCTGAAGATTTGCCATCATGATACTGTAAGAAATGTTGTGCCACTGGTGTCTCCTCTTTTAGTTTTATGCTCTTGAAGTGTTCGCCGATCTTAATGCGCAATTCACGTTTCGCCTTGCCTACATACAATAAGAATATAGAGTACCCATGTAGTTGCGCAGTTAATGAAATATTGAATTTCATATTCATGTTTATTGCCTGAATCGGCAAACACCCCAGAGCACTCAACATAGCGGCACTGTGTTCCAATAGACTATTTTTCTTCATTATGGCCAGAAATTGAGTTCATGTCAGGATACAGGTCAATGGCTTGAACAGAATAAAGACCCATGTGTGTCTTTTTCACTACAGTCTCAATATAATCAACAATTCTTACTAAAGCAGGAAATCTTTTTCAATTAACCACTTGCCAACCGCCGCACAAACATTTACGTCGGCAGAATGGCACGGGCAGGCAAATGGGCGTACATGTACGTCCCTTTAAATTTTCTGCCGCGCGCCCCTGCCGTGCGCTTCGTGACTGTGTCCGCGGGACCCGCGGTCTTGATGTCCGCCGGTGTCCCGCTATTGTGTCACAAAGCTGCAGAACGGGGGGGGGGATGCCTGTGTAAACAAGGCATCTCCCTGTTCTGCCCTGTGAGACATTGTCCCTGGCAGTGATTAGTGCAGCGCTGTGCAGACTTCCTGGCAGGCTCTGCACGTGTACTATGCGAACACGCTGGAGCTCATCCTTAATCGCAATAAGCGTTTATTGCGTTTATTGAAAAGTTATAGCGTTTACTATGCGAACACGCCGGAGCTCATCCTTAATTGCGATTTATTTTTTTCCAAAATTAAGCAGAAGAATACGTATTGGCCTAAACTGAGGGAAAAAAAAACGTTTTTTTTTATGTATATATAATTTTTGGGAATATTTTTTAAAGCCAAATGTAAAAAATATTGTTTTTCTAAATTGTCGCTCTATTTTTGTTTATAGCACAAAAAAAATAAAAACCACAGAGGTAATCAAATACCACCAAAAGAAAGCTCTATTTGTAGCAAAAAAAGGACGTCAATTTCGTTTGGGAGCCACGTCGCACAACCGCACAATTGTTAGTTAAAGTGACGCAGTGACGAATTGCAAAAAATCTCATGATATCAGAGGTCCACACCCAATAGGATATAGCCTTTTTGGAGCAGTATGTTGGTGATGCTAGGGTTTCCAGAAGCTTAAGATGGGAAGTCAGTCCCCAAAAAGATGAACTCGAACACCAAGAATGATTCAAATATTTTAATGAGGCAGGGGTTAAGTTTTTAGAATTTTTGGTTCAGCGCAAAAAATGGAAGCTTGTCCGCCTTGATACTGAAATTAAATTAATTAGAGAGAAATTGACACCCCATATCAATATTGAAGAATATAAGGAACGATCTATTAGCCTTAAAAAGCTTCTAGAAAAAGAGGAAATTGAACAAAAAAAGAAAAATAAAAATAAATGTAATAGAGACGTAGGTAATTATAAAACTGGGATAGTGTTCAAAAAATATTTTGGGAAATGAGAGTGAACCTCCGGGTGGAGCTACCGTTCCTGCATCAAGACAGAAACCTGTGTACCAACCGGGTATTTATGCTCATCCCCATACCCCTAATAGGTCTAACCCTGTGCCTAGAAGAGTCTCGTATAGATCCCCTGAGAGGGCGTCTAGAATGCCCCCCCTTTCACAGGGTTTTAGACCTCCAGGAACTTTCCCAAAGGGACCTCCCCCAAAGTTTCCAGCTTGGAGGAATAAAACAAAAAATCGCAAACCGCAACCAGTTATCACCCTCCCCCTAGGAGACCATATGAAAGAGGACAATATGGGAATTTTTATGTACCTACATCTAATCGATTCCAACCTCTCCATGATGACTATTTCTCATATGGAGACTTCTCTCAGAGAGAGTGGGATCAGTACCAGGATAATTGCACCCCAGGAAGGGGAAATTGGAATGACAGACCCCCTAGACATTATCCCCACCTCCTCCATGTGTGAGAGGAGAATGCCCACATGATTATCCTTATCAACAGGAACCTTGGCATAATAGGAAATTATTCCCAGCAGTGGGATTTTCCCTGGTCAGATCAAAATCAGCAAAGGCCTATAGAACGAAGAAAGGAGTCAGAGGGGGCGGAGATCAAAGGAACAAAAGGAAAAGAGTATAGTTGGTCAGGGCATCAATAATCTGAGTTCAGCTAGCCTTTCTCCAGAGGAAATTTCTCTTCTGGACAATGGACTAAAATTCGCTCCACCACAAAAATTAAAAAAGTTCCAGACATATATGGACATGCACAAGTATACTAGAAAACTAAGTGTAAAAAGGTACATCATGTCCAATCCTATTGAGACTAATAGGATTGGCCCAAGTGATGTACAACATTCATTGTTGGCTAATGCGTCTCTTTTCAATCCCCATGGAGAACTCCATCAGTAAGGGTATTCAGAGACATTCTTCTTTGGGATTTAGAGAAATTTAAGGTGAATAAAACCAAACTGAATAAATCTCTACAGTCAGGTTTGGACCAATTATGTAACAACACCTTCACGTGACCACGGAAGCACTGGGGATCGCTTAGGAAACTTTTATGCCGGCGATGCCGGTTCAGTGTCATCTGCAGTGGAGTGGACGATCAAAACGCGGAGACACTGGTATTGTAGAAAAAACTCAAGACCCTGCAGAGGGTTATATCTGCAGGCGATTAAGACCTTGCCACTGGAGGAGGTCCACCCCATCCGGCAAAGGTCTCCATTATCTTTGGTGATCTTCACAAGGAGGGGTTCACTTCGTGCACCTTGGTGGTGGTGAAATTCAACTATTCTTCCCAACGCATCCCCCTTCTCGTACACTCTGGAATTGGATCTAATTATTCCTGCAACCAGCGGACTTTTTACCCCCTCTCCTTTTTTCTCCCCCCTTTTTTTGTTTTTTGAGTATTTTTTTCCAGCGTATACATTTACATTGGATCATTTGTTTGTGTTTCCCAATTTATACACAGATTTCTTGAATTATCTTCAGAGACATTCATGTTGCTTTATGCAAGGGTTATTAGGGTTCATTATTATCACTTTTGAGTCACATGCTCATCTTGTGTGTTTTATTGTTTTTTAATTAATATTGGTAATACACCTTGGATATATTACTGAGTTGGGATATTTTACCCTTGGTTCACTTTAGCTTGACTAAATTTCCTTATACATTATGCCCTTATCTTGCAGGGTTTATTTTTTATTGCATATGGGTTTTACAACCACTTTAATTACTGCACTGTATTGTGAAAAAAAGGTCTAAACACAAAACGCCATCTCAATAACATTTTAATTTGCATAAGTACAGAACACAAACGAAAATTCTGTACTATACTGTACAATAAAATTATGTACAGCACATCATTCGGGTGGGGAGAGCTGGCCATAAGTCTGAACAGTCGTTAAACAGGTAAGTCATTAAACGAGGAGTATTCTTTATTCTTTCAGCTCCCTCTGGTGGTGACCATGAACTGCTGCTGCATTAAAAGAATGTAAATACACAGCTTCTAAACGGAAGGGCCCTTGTGTCTGAAACACTTGGTGCAAATCAGTAAGGTGTGCAGTGCGCAAAGCAGGGCATATAGCTCTTATTGGGAAAGGGCCCATTGTGCACTTACTGCACACATTGAAGATGCAATATGAAGTCTTCAGGCCACCCTTTGAGCTGCAGCCATGACTGTCACATGAGCTTAAAGGATATTTATTGCTTGTGCTGTGCAACCACAGGACTGAATCCAAGGAAAGGCTTACCTCGCTGACTAGGTTGCAATGTGCAACGTGAAAGTAACTAAATGGCTTACAATGTGCAGGGGACAGAAGCCAGACATAGTGGGCATAGTGTTTTTTTTTTTTGCTAGCTAATTGGGATGCTGTCTCTATCAAAAATATATCACTATAGGGTTGCAGAGCCGTTCAGAGCAGAGCCAAGCTGTCCCTGGGCCTTTCTGAGTGTTTCCGAGGCTCTCCAGCACCCCCCCCACCTCTGGCCACATGCAGTATTGCATGCCATAGAAGTCAATGCGGAACAAATTATTTTAGTTTCCATTGACTTCTATGGGGATACTCGTTTTAATATGCAAGTACTTTCCTGGAACGGATTATGCTCATAATCCAAGGTTCCACTGTATTCTTTTGTAAACACACATATTATAAAATTAACACTGTGTCCATACAATGTTCCACTCTTCATGGTTTTCCAAAGCAACCAAAGACAGAAAGTGATAAACATATACTGCTTACCAGACATCCATGGCAAGCTTACTTAAAGCGGATCTCCACCCTAAAGTGAAGATCCGCTGATCCGAACACTCCCCCCCTCCGGTGTCACAATTGACACCTTTCAGGGGGGAGGGGGGTGCAGATAGACATGTATCTGCACCCACTTCCGGCCCAGCATTCACGGGCAAAAGACGGGCATTACATCACATCCCGTCTCCCGCCCGTTGTGTGCTGGGAACACTCGGCTCCCAGCACACAGCTGGAGCCAATTCGCGGGCGCAGCGCGACTCGCGCATGCGCCGTAGGGAACCGGGCAGTGAAGCCGCAGCGCTTCACTTCCTGGTTCCCTCACCGTGGATGGAGGGGGGAGCAGCAGGGTGATGAGCGATCGCTCATCCTCTGCTGCGGACGGCGCTGGACTCCAGGACAGGTAAGTGTCCTAATATTAAAAGTCAGCAGCTGCAGTATTTGTTGCTGCTGGCTTTTGATATTTTTTTTAAGCTGAACCATCCGCTTTAATAAGTGGCCATAAGCGTTTGTGGGATTTATCCCAGTATGCCAAAGGAAAGGTGGTCCCCTGCTTCCTACCGGGCTCAGCTTATATGGTAAAGAAATAAAAGAGAGAACCAACCCTTATAGTGCAGTATGCTCAAACTAAAACACTTTATTCAATTTAAATTGCGCATTCATATTAAAAAAAAAACTTGGTAGGAACATTTAATAAATGGCTGCAGCTAGATTCGATACCAATCCCAGTGCTTCCGGCCTGAGTTATCCTGCCAGAGATCTGTTCCTGAGGACCACCAGCCATAAGGCCCCTATCACACTGGTGCTGGAGGTGCGGTGGTGGTAAAGCGCCGCTATTTTTAGCAGTGGCGCTATTCTGCTGCTAGTGGGGAGGTTTTACCCCCACTGGCGGCCGAGAAAGGGTTAAAACCGCCCGCAATGCACTTCTGCAGAGGCGCATTGGCGGCGGTATAGCCGTGCTGTCCCATTGATTTTAATGGGTGGGAGCGGTGAAGCAGCTGTATACACACAGCTCCTTTACCGCTCCAAAGATGTGGCTAGCAGGACTTTTTTTCCCGGCCTGCTAGCGCTCGGGCTTTCACACTGGAGAGACAGCAGCAGCTGTTGGGGTCGGTTTGCAGGCGCTATTTTAAGTGAAATAGTGTCTGCAAACCACTTCAGTGTCAAAGGGTTCTAATGCCGCGTACACACGATCGTTTTTTGCGATGAAAAAAAAAAAAAACTTTGTTTTTTAAAACGTCATTTAAAGTGATCGTGTGTGGGCAAAACGTTGTTTTTTGTCTTAAAAAAAAACGACCAAAAAAAAATTCCAACATGCTTGAATTTTTTGTGTCGTTTTTCAAAACGTCGTTTTTTGTTTCACAAAAAGTCACCCTGTGTAGCAAAAACATTCGTTTAAAACGTCGTTTTTCAACCCGCGCATGCCCAGAAGCTAGTTATGAAGCGAGCCTTAATGGAAAAGAGTGGTGAACGTAACCTCGCTTTTCGTGAAAAAAACGATGGTGTGTATGCAACATCGTCTTTTAAAAGTGACGTTTCAAAAACGTTGTTTTTTACTTCACAGAAAACGTCGTTTTTTTTCATCACAAAAAATGATCGTGTGTACGCGGCATAAGAGGCAGAGGTATTTTCTAGCCTGCAGCCACCCATATACACATCCTTGTATAGGTGCTGCTGCAGGGCAGGGTATTCCTCCATCACTTATGATTAACAGACCTAACTGACAGCTTCCTGGTCGGATAGCTCAGGAATAATAGCCAAACATGCCTGAGCTCATTCCTAATGACAAATGCTCCTCACTCTTGTGAGTAGGCCCAGTAACTGATTATATCACCTTACAGCTACCCAACCCCATGAGACTGTAGAAAAATGGTAGAGGAATGAATGCCTTGTCCTTCACCAACCATAAGGCCCCTTTCACACTGGGGCGGGAGGCGCGGTGGCGGTAAAGATGAGGAGAAAAACAAACAGATGGATTTATTTGTTCCTGCCCCCAATCCTTCCTTTGCTCACTGATTGGACCACATACCTTCATCACTGTGCTACATGTTTTCTGCTGCACCACTGGCCTGGTTATATCCTCTTAGTCCTCCATAAATTTAGCAGAAATTTGTGCTTAAAGTAGAACTATAGGCAACACTTTTTTCCCACTTTGGATAGAGTAAGGGAGGGTTATAGCCCCTGTTAATTTTTTTTTTTGCCATCCGTTCATTGTCCTTGATTTCCTTCCCCATAGGAATGTGGCAGGAAATCACCAAACAGGAAGTGAGAGGAAATCTCTGCAGATTAAGGGGAACCCCCCCCCCCCAAGGCCCTCAGAACTAGTGTCCCCACTGGAATATTTCAGGGCAGGTGTGTGACCTTGACAGGAAAGGGGTGGATCATATTTAAATTAGGGGTTGCGCGAATTTAGTTTGACCTAGGGCAGCACAAAACCTAAATACACCACGCACCGTACATTCCGTATTCCACACAGCCTCATTCTTCACCATACATTTTGTATTGCACACTGCCTCTTTCTGTACTCTGCACCTTACGTTCTGTACTCTGAACCGTGCATTTCATATTCCGCACTGCCTTAAATCTGTACTCTACACCGTGCATTCTATATTCTGTACTGCCTGATTCTGTACTCTGCACCATACATTCCGTATTCCACACAGCCTCAGGCGGCGTACACACGACCGAGGTTCTCGCTGGAAACCAGCGAGAACCTCGCTGGAAGCTGCATTCCAGCGAGGACCTCGGCCGTGTGTACGCTCTCGGCGAGCTTCCCGTCGGGAAGCCCGTCGAGCAGAAATAGAGAGCACGCTCTCTATTTGCTCGACGGCCCGCCTGGATGAATGGCTGGTTGCCATTCCCGACGGGCGGGTCGCCGATTTCGACGGCCGGCAGGGAACCTCGACGGGCGGAACGATGTGTTCTGCCCGTCGAGGTTCTCTGCCGTGTGTACGCGGCCTCATTCTTCACTCTGCAGCATACATTTTGTATTCCACACTGCCTCATTCTGTACTCTGCATTATACATTTACTTTTTTATACCGTCTCATTCTGTACACTGTTCCCTATTCCACATTGCCTCATATGTTTTGAAAATCGTCGCAGGTGCTAAACCCTTCAACCCAAGGCCAATATTTAGTGCAATGCAAACTCTTTTTTGTGCTGTATTACATGGCAGGCATTACATGTTCTTTTTTTTTCTCGAGGAAGGGGCTTAACTTATGATTTTGCACACAGCCCCACTGCATTCAGAAAATGCTCCACTAACACACTGAATTGCTTACCATTAGAACTAAAGTTGCATTAGTAGGTCCTAAAGCCTCCAGTGATTCTGGCTCATCTTGGGATCTTTTGTAGTGAAAAGCTGTCCCAGCTGCATCAAACTTCTTTGGGGCATCTGGGGGGAGTCTTCCATTAATATAGTAATCTCCTCCTTCTGCCTTCAGGGCTGTTAAAAAAATATGTTCTCTCAGCGGTTTTTAAAATATTTTATAAGAGGTAAATAATCATTTTAAAGTAGAGCAAAACATCTCCAAAATATAGTGTGCTTTGCAGATGCATTGGTTTTAAAACAGAAACATAAACACCATGCAGAACAGAACATACAGATGACATAAAGTGACCCATTTTTAATAAAAAATCATTTGAGAGCGTTAAAAACTTCTCCTGTAGCTTCCTGTGAACTGTATTGAAAGTGGGGCATGGGCTGTAAATAATTATTCTGAATGATTTAAGTAGTGCATTTTTACACTTGCCCCAGGGCAAAGTCCCTACTTAATGCACAAAGTTCAGAAGGGGCTCACCAGGCTTCCTAGGATCCATGCTTCATGTATAATTCTCAGGAAGGGAAGAGAAATCCTTGGCCTTTGAAACCAAAGAAATACCAAGTCCAGTTGAATGTGACTACTACTAGTTGTCTACACTTTACATTTATGGGAGAATCCCAGTTATTTTACACGACAGTCATATGGCCTTTTGCAGATGTTTATAATACAAATTAGGGCAAACAAAGCTTGGTACACATAGAAGAGTATTTTTAGTGTAGCACTACCCCCGGAGGACCTGCTGGATTTTTGGGCAGCGTATTACCTCATGGCTCCTCCGAAATTCCTAGGGGTGAATAATGCGTATTGCATATAGTAGAAGTAAAGGAATGTCTACGACAGGTGCTCTTTGCAGTGTTCTTTATTACCCAGCTAGGTAAAAACAGTAAACTTGTGGTGAGGAAAGTAAATTTGAAGAAGAATGGAGAATAGCAGATGCAGGCGTGATAATAGGAAACAGTCCTGCGCTCAAACATAACCCTTCAATGCGCCACTCCCGCCGGGCTTAGCGTACCTGGACAGGCCTCTCTCACTGACCTGGCAGCCAGATTATCTCTCGGACAATTGTAGGAGAAAGAGCCTCTGCCACAGACATCCCTCCTTAGATAAGTTACGCCTGGATCTCCTTCAACTTGTCGCCCAGGTACCGACTGACAGGTGATCAATCCCTCAGTGTCCGGCTACCTCAATCCCCGGTGGTTTGTCCAGGCCCTTTTGGACTGCCAGCCTCTCAATGGCGCTCCTCAGACTGACTCCCCACCGAACAGCAGTACAGCTTGGGATCCTCAAAGGTGGGAACCCAGTCACTCACTGGGTCCCCATCGTTGTTCAGATGCTCTGGGCCAGCATGGTCCCAGAACCAGGAACACTCCGTGGCACGCACACCCCGGCCAGTTTGGCCATAGCACCGGGGGGGCCGTGGTGTGATCGCCCTAAAGGTGGGTGCCACACTGGACGTAGAAGACCCAGACCAAATGGCGTCTGCCTCATAAATACCCCTCCCCAGCATGCACAGCGAGGACAAACCCTCCTGATTAGCTGCTGGGAAAGAGCACCCATACCTTGACTCCACTGCTGCCACCTGCAGCACCGGGGCTGGAAGAACACCCCAGTACAACAGAATAAGCCCACAGCACAGCCAAGCTGAGACAGAGACCCTGTTTTGCATTTAACAATCTGGATCAGAGTTTAACTACACTCTGATCTACCCTTAAATTTAACTAGCACCAGTACTATAAAGTACATAGGCGCTACACTAGTGTTGGCATATGTAATGTATAGGTAGGAGTACAATGGATCATACATGTAAAATGAAATGAGCATAGATATTTTTAGGAGACCTTTTATTAAACAAGTTTGCGACTACTGCTTATTAGATGTGATTCAGAAATTCAATGCAATGAACCAAATGGGTTTAATGGCGAGTTGGGTTTTGAGCACTTCCTCTTATAAGTTAAAGCATAGATATACACCCAATCACTAAAATCTCATAAAAGCTTTTACATGTTAATATTATTTCAGAAATAGTTTTCAATATTTATTAAATTTGAAGCCAAAAATCACCTGGTGACCCATGCCGTGTACAGGCATTTTCTGTTATATGGTGACTGTCTACCATTTTTACCATGCTTTATCACTCTGTGATCACATGTGAGGTGTGATCCTGAGACTCAACATGAATTAAACAGGCATGGTCCTCTGCTTGCACCAAGAGGAAACTCGCCCTGAAAAATACCATGCAACCATCACTGTAGGCCTGTAGCCAATAAGTGGCTGCAGCCTACTGGCAGCACTGAGATGTAACAAAGAATAGAAAAAGTAATAGCCCATGCACATGGGCGCTTTTGCCCACATAACGTAAAAACTGGCATATTCTGGTGCTCAGGAGGCACAGGTACAGTGTTCAACCCACTGCCAGCAGCCCTGTCAAAATCAATGAAAATACCCACCTCATATTCTTTGCTGTACTAAAGCATACTTGCATTTAAGGCCACATGCGTTCAGAGACATATGCCCCAAAATATCAAAATTCTGCATTTGGGGAATTTATCACTAAAAGGATATGGCTCTGAAAGCAAGTATGTGGAACAGCATGCAACTGCATATTTTAGTCTGTATGCTTCACCTGTGTCTCCCATGCAGTATTTTTCAATGTCATTCAATTAGAGCCTGCATCTACTTCAAGAGTTTTTCCTCTGTTTACCCTATTCTTTATAAAACCACATGAAGAAGACTGACTTTGGCCTGAAATGTTGTCCAATTCATGCTGCGATGTAAAATAAACAGGTTACTCCTGTAAATACTGAGAAGCCACATGACATCTTTTTTCTTAGGATACAGTCTATTTTCCCATGCACTTAGCTAACACATGTGCAGAAGAAGCAGCTACTAGGTATGAGGCCTGGGGAACAGCACCTATTGTACTTGTGGTTGAGAATAGCACCTGAGGTAGGAAATATCACCTACTGCATCTGAGGTGGGGCGATTATAGGTCTCCATTTGCTATCCCTGTTCAAGGAGAGGCTTCAAATAAAAGCGGAAGTATGCTGGAGCCTTCATTTCTTAAAATAAATGGCCACTTTTGAGGACTATGTGATAGTATTCATATAACAAAGAAACTAATAAAGAGGAGTTTAATATTGTGGGCCAGATCCACAAAGGAATTACGCCGGTGTATCTATAGATACACCGGCGTAATTCGAATTTCCCGCCGGCGTGTCATTGTTTTCTATCCAGAAAACAAGATACGCCGGACTTACGCTAAGATACGACTTGCACCGTCGTATCTTAGATGCATATTTACGCTGGACGCTAGGGGCGCATTTGCGTTAAATATGCAAATGAGGTAGATACGGCGATCCACGAACGTACGTACGCCCAGGTGCAGTGTGTTTACGTCGTTTGCGCAAGCGTCTGTATGGCGCAAAGATAAAGCTGCTATAGTGAGGCGCAGCCAATGTTAAGTATGGACGACGGGACCGTGTCGTATTGGACGTCGTTTGCGTAACTCGTTCGCGAATAGGGAATTGCGTATATTACATACACGTCGTTTTCATTGACTATTTGCGATGTGATTTCACGCATGCGCACTAGGGTACGTCCACGGCTGGCGCATGTGCAGTGTAAAAAAAGCGTTGTTTGCATCGGGTCATTCATAATTATACTAAACCACGCCCCCCACTAGTAAATTTGAATTACACCCGTGTATGCCGGCCCATTTATGCTACGCCGCCGTAAGCTAGAGCGGAATTTCATTGAGGATTCTTAATACGCCGCTGTGGCTTACAGCAGCGTAGTGTAAATGGGATACGCCGCGCGGGCGTCCCATCTTTGTGGATCTGGCCCTGTATCTTTTGGTTGAAGAAAATACCTACCTAAGGCCTGCATGAGGTGCACATCATGACTTTGGCAACACAGTAAGAAAGTGATTAATCCTAGCTCCAGACTACACAAAGCTTTAAAGTGTGGTCAAAATAGTGTATGGCCTCATATTGCACAATTTGTGTTGCTTATCTATGACTGATCAAGCCACCAGACCGGCCATGTTTGACAATCTTGGTTTATTAAATAGTTATTGTTATCTGATTGTGTGAGTAAGATGACTGTGTATTGAATTTACTTACCCAGGTGGTTTTGTGATAGGTTGAGCTGTTTAATGTTAATATGGACAGAACCTTTTGGAATCCAGACAACCTCCTCATATCCTTGAGAAATGGGGGAGGGAGAGAGGGGAACAAGCTGTAAGAGAGATGTTGGACATAACACTCAATCGTGTAAGGGCATAGCTCACATTCACACTGAATCTGTTTCACTTGCAGACACACTTAAAGTACGTGCATACAGGAGGGGAAAGGTATCTAGAACATCAGTAGATGAGAGGGATCTGTGCATCTCTCGCCTTATATCTAAAGTACTGGTAATCCCTGCTTAAAATGATAGGAAAATCAGAAACAGCAGTATGTAGCATGGAGTGACATTTGCCTGATTTCTTGAATGTGTTTTAAAAACATATACACAGGACATTTTTGAAAATGCCATACAAACCTACACTTGCAGAGGTAAGTAAAATGGGACAGTTCCCGATGTGTTTTGCCCAGTAGTTGGAAGTAAAATAATGTTAACAGTGAGGTTGATTTACTAAAGATTAGGGATGACCTGAACACCCCCCCCCCCCCCCCCGTTCGGTTCACACCAGAACCTTCGAACGGACCGAACGTTCGCGCGAACATTTAGAACCCCATTGACGTCTATGGGACTCGAACGTTCGAATTCAAAAGTGCTCATTTTAAAGCCTAATATGCAAGTTATTGTCGTAAAAACGTCTTTGAGAACCCGGGTCTTGCCCCAGGGAACATGTATCAATGGTAAAAAGTTTAAAAAACTGTCTTTTTTTCAGGAGCAGGACTCCTGAAAAAACTACAGTTTTTAAAACTTTTTTTCCATGGCACAGGCAAACTATAGACACCCAGCAGGTACAATATTTAAAGGAATTTTTAATTTTTTTTTATTTAAGCATCATTAAAATCACCGCTCCTGCATCATTTTTTTTGATGTCACAATGTAGAGTATATTATCTGTGCCCAGTCTTGCCACACAGAGTTAATCTAGCTCTGATCAATCCTCTTTTATTGTTCAGTAAAAATGAACAGAATTCCAGATAAAAACTTGCCAAATTATAAAGTCTGTTTCTCTCTCCTTGCTTTGAGTGACAGGTTATTTACATATCTAGCTTGGACATGTTTATCATATGTTATGTTATTTTTATCATAACACAAGGTGATTCACAGTATAAAAAGTGAGAAATCCACCCCTCCCCCACATAACACATCCTGGTAATATACAATGAACTTTGGGTCACCTCATATTATGATAAACATAACATAACATATGATAAACATGTCCAAGCTAGATATGTAAATAACCTGTCACTCAAAGCAAGAAGAGAGAAAACTGACTTTTTATTTAGGCAGGTTTTTATCTGGAATTCTGTTCATTTTCACTGAACAATAAAAGAGGATTGATCAGAGCTGGATTAACTCTGTGTGGCAAGACTGGGCACAGATGATAGGAAATTTTATACTCTACATTGTGACATTAAAAAAAAAAATGTTTTGGGTTTACATCCACTTTAAGTTTCAATAAAGGATCCAAATGCTGCATTCAGATGAAAAGGACATAAACAAAGCAAGAGGAATTCTGGTCTACAGCTTCTGAAATGGAACATCTCAGTTTGGGTTTTATTTTTTATTTTTTCCATTCAACATACTGTATACTGTATAATCCTAAGTGCATAGGGAAACTACTGAAATGTAATTTATAATTTCAGTTTCACATCAACTCCAAACTGTGTGATGTTGTTTTTTTCATGTTAAAGTGATTCCATTTTACACCCTACTAACTAGACATTCTGAAATATTTTGTTTGTAACTTAATGTGTAACCCCTTAATGTACTGTATATAATTATTTACATTTTATGTAAATAAAAGTTTGAGTTTACTACCAGGCAAAACACTGGGCCACTAAAGGCCAACTATTTGTAACACATGTACTAATGTAGTTGTAATATCTCCGTTGGACAATGTATTTTTTTCTCACCTCCCTCATAGAATGACTGGTTGAAGATTCCCTCAATGGTCTCACATAAATTGCCATCTCCTCCACACACACGGCATTTGTCTTCCTTGGCATCAGATCCCAAGATTCGATCACAGCCAACGTGCTATTGGTGAAGAGAAATAGATAGAAATAAAAAAATCGACATACAACATTAGATTTGAAAATAATAACTTCTACCCTATCCGGAGTGATAGAGAGCAACTCCCCAACAATAATATCATATTTTTTTTATACTGTGACACCAGTGGAAAGATTTTTCTGCTCCATCCCCCATAGGTATTTGTACTAATATCAACCTCTTCAAACCTCTCTCTTTCCCCTGATGAAGATACCCCCTAGTGCAGTGTTTTTCAACCTTTCTAGTTCCGTGACCCCTTGATAAAATTTCCCAAGTTGTGGGGACCCCTTACAGTAGAATTTTCGTAGCGTGGGTTGTCAGCACCCAAGAAAAGACAAGTAATTTGCTCCCCTAACCCACGGACATTTAGGGCTCCATGAGTCCCTTCCACTCACAGTATTAAAACCCCTTATGGAACATTTTAGGATGTACCACTCTCTACGTTCTCTTTTCTTTCCCTTTTATCTCTCTTAATTTCTTGTTTTTTTTCCCCCATATCCCTCTCTCTGGCCATATTTCCTGTTCTTTCTCTTATTCTTTCGCTCCCTCTTTTCCTCTCCCTTCCATGTATTCTCTATTTTTGGATTTTTTCCTTCTCTTACTCCTTGTGGCAGTGCTGGCAGGGAGTTCTGATCAGCTAACTTGGGTGCTCTTGATCAAGATCACCTGCTGATCTGAGAACTGTAGTTGGCGACTTTAAATGGCAACTCTAATCACAGGTAGTGTTACTCACCGTGTCACCAGCTCTGTGGTGTCTCGCAGCAGTGACACCTATGCCGAAATCAGGAGATGGGGCCTGCCCCTCATGCCATGCCACAGGGACTGCCCTGCTGGGTGGCTGCAAAAAGGCTGTGAGTGCTGCGGGCTTCAGGAACAGCTCAGGATTCGGTGACCCCTATCAAATCGTCATTTGACCCCCGAGAGTTCCCTACCCCCAGGTTGAGAACCTCTGCCCTAGTGCCTATATTTATAACTCCTATATCCATCTGGGTGCTGAAGTATGGCCTGGGGAGCATGCTTGGCTTTCTCATATTGGGAAGTATTAGGATTTTCATAAAGGTTCCAGGGGCAGTTGAGTAACTAGTGGAAAAAAATATGAAGCCTGGTGGGGAGGTCTCCCATCTAGAAAATCAGAGATGGACAAGAAGAAAATGTAACACAGCTTAGGGCCAGTTCACACCACAAAAATGCACTTCTGGATATGTTCCAGATGAGTTTTTGCTTACAGTTCACACCACTGAAGTTCCGGTGGATTTTTCATATGGTTTGTTGTGTTCCAGTAGTCTCCCGCAGGGCACCAACATTAGGTAGATATCTGTCTCCAAGTTTATTTCGCAGCAGGAAGGAAAATCCTTCACACTGGCTTCAGTTCAAAGGCACTTTTGCACGTGGCATTAGTGATTGCCCCTGCTGTTCACACATTGAGAAGGAGGACTCTGTGCATTCTACCAGTAATGACATAAATTATGACATTACTTCCTTCATTAATTGTAACACTAGGTATTTGATATATGCAATTACGTGCAATCTTTGCAAAATTCGATATGTTGGCCATACCCCATATCACCTGCAGATTGAAGGATCACCTGCATGAACATCTTTATGACATTACCAAGAAGCATTCAACCAATGTAGCTAACCTCTTCAATGATTGTCATGCAGGTGACCCCTCAGCTGTATCAATACAGCGTGTAGATCATAGTCCCCAGGAGAGGTGGCGATAAGTAGATATGTGCGTTTCCGTTCGTAACAAATGGATTTTCATACGAATTTGTTAGTATTCGTACATTCGTATTAATTCGAACATCCGAACAGCTGAAAGACCCAAAATACGAAAATTACGGAATTACGAATAAGCAAAATAACGAACAAACGAAAATACAAACGTACGATTGGACAATCTTACTAAAATACGAAACACCGAAAAAGCAAAAGAACGAAAATTACATCTATAACAAACGATTTGCATTCCGCATTTTAAATCCTTTGTCTGTTAGTATTTTCATTCGTATGTTCGTATTTTCATTTGTGTCTTTTGTAAATCCGTTTCTTTGTCTGTTCGTAAATGTGTGTACTTGTAAGTAGTAACGTTCTTTCGAATCGGCAGTGTAGTTAGTGAGTGATGTATCTTACTTAATATCTTAGCCAATCAGCTTATCTCTTTTGTGCTGAGTCACATTGTTGGCAAAAAGTCCGACCGTGTGTACGGGGCTTAAGAGAAAGCATATCTTAATATGGAGTGTGTTGCTATGTATTTACGAAAGTACAAAATTACGAATCCATTAAACGAAAATTATTATCTAACAAAATTACGAATTTCGAATCAACGAACATAAATTAGACAGAATTACGAATCATTCAGTATAAACGAAAATAAAACTGTTCCGAAAATACGAACGGATCCGAATAGGAAAACTTGCGTCTTACGAAATACGAACGGGTACGAATAGGAAAACTTGAATCTTACGAAATTACGAATCTACGGAACGAGACGAAACGGAACAAAAAAAAGACGAAAATTTTTGTTGTGCACATGTCTAGCGATAAGTTCAGATTTCTGTGTAATAAGGAAGTTTTCTGGATCTTCCATCTGGGTACACGTAAACCTTAAGGCTCAACCGTGAATGGAATGTGTCAAATTTTTATGAATGAATAAAATGCATCCTAGATTTTTGGTACTAGTGACCCTGATAGACATTTAAAAAAAAAAAAAAAACAATTCAAATTTTTGTTACTGGTGACCCCGATAGACACTTTTTCAAATTTTTGCTATTGGTAACCCCGGTAGACATTTTTTCAAATTTTTGCTACTAGTGAGTGACTCCGATTTTTTCAACCTTTTAAAAAAAATTGGGTTAATTTTTTATTTTGTATTCAGCCTGTTCTTTATATGATTCTTATGATGTATTATATCTGTTATATCTGTTTGTTTCTGCATTTGCATCCCTAAACAGGGGCAGTCATCTGCCAATTATTAGCATCCACAAACCAATTGTTTCACACAGATTGTTCCAATCACAAGTAATTATTACATATATGTATACATATCTCTGTAGTGGACATTTGTATGTGAGGTATGATTAAGTGCTGAGAAAGCGTGAAACACGTTAGCTGATGATGCTATTCCCAATTCCCATCTATTTGTGTTTTTGGACATGTTTTTATGGACTATAAATGTGATTTTACTGAACGTGTGGCCAGACAGAATTCGTGATGGACAGGGCCAGCACCTGGTCTGTGTGTTAGTGGAGGTGGAGATGGGAGACTGACCTAGAGCGGTGTTCACACACATCTATGCTGCCATAGGTGGTAGTTGACAGGTTACCAGACGGCCATTTACAAAGCTCGGCCAGTCTCTTTGTACCTACAGCATACCAATGTATATGACATTTTATAGAGACCCGCCTGACGTCACTGACGCTTAGGTTCTGACCATTACCAGCATAGTCTTGTTTATGGCTGTGGATGTGGTTACGCAAAGAAGCCTGCCCATTTACCCTCTTCCTAGTGGAACCACCAGTTGCAGCAGGTATTAATATAAAACCCTTATGCCGCGTACACACGATCGGTTTGTCTGATGAAAACGGTCTGATGGGCCCCATCGGTTATTCATCCATCGGTTAAAAAACTAGGAACATGTTTTAAAATTATCTGATGGTTAACTAACCGATAGGAAAAAAACGATCGTCTGTAGGTACGTCCATCGATTAAAAATCCACGCATGTTAAGAATCAAGTCGACGCATGCTCGGAAGCATTGAACTTCATTTCTCTCAGCACGTCGTTGTGTTTTACGTCACCGTGTTCTGAAACAATCGTTTTTTAACCAATGGTGTGTAGGCATGACTGATGAAAGTCAGCTTCATCAGATATCTGATGAAAAAATCCATCAGACCGTTTTCATCGGATGAACCGATCGTGTGTACAGGGCACTACATTTCTGACTGTGCAAAATGAGGGGCTGATCTGCAATTTGAAGTTGGAGAAATTTTGGCTCATTTGAGGTCTACTGTACACTATTGTTCAATTGCACACTGGATGTCTAATGCTTGTGAACTGAAACGAAGGCCCCTTTTACATGCATGCCCCATGTTTCTTTTTCATCAAGGCATCCTAGGCTGATAGCAGCATCAGATAAACACAACTACATCGGCATCATTTAAGTTCAAAGTAAACTGCAAATGTTCTACTAATCAAGTCTTTTGTGCATTCTTCAATACCCTCCACCAGTTGAGCTCTCACCTGGTTGCAATGACCTTACAAATTAATGTATGGTCAATATGTGCTTTATCCTTCAGTTTGGGGTATTAGATGTCACCACTAGTGTTGCTCACGAATATTCGCATTGCGAATATTCGCTACGAATATTGCATATTCGAGTATTCGCGAATAACTCGAATATTGCGGCAAATATTCTCTATGGCGAATATTCGTATTTTTTCTAATTTATTTTTAAAACAGATCACATCCTAGTGATCTCCATCGACGTCTAAAAGCATTGCTGGTATGATTAGAGAGAGACCCTGGGCCGAGTAGCTGATGCGACTCTTTTATGTTGCCGAAAATTCGCATTGCGAATTGTCGGCAACATAAAAGAATCGCATCAGCTACTCGGCCCTTCTTTTGCATCAGAGCCAATCAGAATAACTTGAATATTCGGCAAAAGGAATATTGCGCGATTTTCTTCTCCGCCCTTCTTTTGCATCAGAGCCAATCAGAATAACTCGAATATTCGGCAAAAGGAATATCGCGCAATATTCCTTTTGCCGAATATTCGAGTTATTCTGATTGGCTCTGATGCAAAAGAAGGGCGGAGAAGAAAATCGCGCAATAGGAATATTGCGCGATTATCTTCTCCGCCCTTCTTTTGCCCCCTTATTCTCCTTTCTTTTAAGTAGAGTTAGTGTCGAGTTAGTGTTTAGTGCATATTAGTTTAGTAATACAGGAAATGATCTCCGTTTATGAGAATTTCGCAATCATTTTCGCATTAGCGAAATTTCGCAAACATTTTTTTGGATAAAATATCACGAATATTCGATATTAGCGAATATTCGCGAATATTCTTCTATATATTCGCGCAATATCGCGAAATCGAACATGGCGTATTCCGCTCAACACTAGTCACCACTTCTGATAATTTCCACGATATCACCTTCTCCTTTAAAATTATACCCTCCTCAGATCAGGGGGATCTGAGGAAGTCATGAGACCCTGTGACGAAACGCGTAGGGGAAGGGATGAATGATGCCTTGACGCAGAGTAGCTGTAACTGTATACTGAGAGCAGATCGACACAGACTTTGCACTGTCATAATATTGAGAATATATGCACAATACTTGGTGTAGTGGAGCACCTGTACAATGTGAGTGTGGTTTTAAAAAGCTGGAGAAAGAAATAAAGTATTTCTTTTTTAAGGTTAAATCACTATGCAGTTTTTTACATGCTTACTGCAGAGTGGATGGTAGAGATTGGTGACTGAATACTTGAAAAGTGCTTAAGAGCTAGGGGAGGGGGATCTGCGAGGTTGCATGACTGGTGGAGCATGTTGAAGAACGCTCAAGAGACTTTTGATTAGTGGAACATTTGCATTTTTTAAAACATAAATAATGCTGGTATAGTAGTCTTTATTTTTTTCATTGGTTGCCAATTGCTGTATTCATTGAATATTTGTATTTAATTTTGGATATAAGTGATGGCAATAGGAATTACAAAGTGTACCAGAATTAGGTTATAGCCACTGCATATAGCACTTAGGGTGATTTTGTTCTTTCCCTGGTCTCGTGATGGAGGAAATATGGACCCATGTAATCCCTGTGGTCAATCAGATGTAAACGAACATGCATCCACCTATTTCCACCAACATCTGGTCAAGACTAGGGATGAGCCAAACACCTCTGGTTCAGTTCACAGCAGAACATGCAAAATATTTGTTTGAACACGTGAACACTGTTAAAGTCTATGGGACACGAACATGAAAAATCAAAAGTGCTCATTTTAAAGGTAATATGCAAGTTATTTTCATAAAAAGTGTTTGGGTACTGGGTCCTGCCCCAGGGGACATGTATCAATTAAAAAAAAGTTTTAAAAACTGCAGTTTTTTTTGGGAGCAGTGATTTAAATAATGCTTAAAGTGAAACAATAAAAGTGAAATATTCCTTCAGGTCTGGTATGGATATTAAGGGGAATCCTGCGACATTTTTTTATTTTTTAAATGGTGTAGGGGTTATAGCACAAAAGTTATAGCGTCTACAAAATAGGGGATAGCTTTATGGCATTTTTATAATTTTTTTTTACTAGTAATGGTGGTGATCAGCGATTTTTATCATGATTGTGACATTATGGCGGACACATCGGACACTTTTGACACCATTTTGGTATCATTGTCATTTTTACAGCGAACAATGCTATAAAAATGCACTGATTACTGTAAAAATGACACTGGCAGTGTCAAGGGGTTAAGTGTGACCTAGGGAGTGCTTCTAAGGGGTGTGTCTTGCCTTGACACGTCACTGATTGTTGTTCCCGATGACAGGGAACAGATGATCGGTGACATGTCACTAGTGTGTTTACACTAACATCTCCCCATTTTTCATCTCTGTGACCCGATCGTGGGACACTGGTGGACATCGAGTCCGCGGGTCCCACGGGCACGGTCACGGAGCTCGCGATATGCGACCACGCGGCCGGCATATTAAAAGGAACGTATATATACGTCCATTTGCCCAGCTGTGCCATTCTGCTGACGTGGTTAACTTGCACTAAACTATAACCACTATATTCTTGCTGTGGGAGAGTAGCTACTATAGTAGTCAGAACTCCACAACTTCAAAATAGATTTGCTTACTTGCTCCTCTACAGTAGGCTCAATGATTAGACAGCTCATATGAGGATGGAAGGGGAAGCTAACATTGCATCATGGAAGTTAGCTAATTTTCTTAATTTTTTTCCCACGATTCTAATATTAGATGCATAGGCGTGTACACGGTGTGCCAGATGTGCCAAGGCACTCCCTAATTCACCCCTTACAGCACAGATTCCCCTGACTACCCTGGCTCCCTCCTTCGCCCTGCTGTGCTACCAGCTTCCCTCCTCTCCCGCCAGCTGTTGCTGCAAGGATCTTTTAGGATGAGTGGAGGAAGGGGCCAGTAAATATGTAATTTACCATCCCCTTTCCTTTCTGAATGAACATCATGAGTGATCAGTAGCTTGTGTTTGAGCTTTCGGGTGCACACCCTAATGCAATAGGCTGCGCACACCTATGACTAGATGTGACATGTTGGAAGAAAAGGAAGGGTCTACAGACATTAGATAAAATATAAATGTCTTGATGTATGTTGTATGTGGCAATTTTAGATATAAAAAAGGACTTGGTAAGCTCTTTATTGTTACTAATGCATTATAAACAGATTATAAGTAATCTAATCACCATACCTACCTTGCACTCTCCATTAACACAGATATCATAGGAGTCTGGTCTACACGGTGTTCCATCAGTCACAGCTGCAGCTCTCTCTGTGTAGAAGTTAAAGCCTTCTGCTAAGCAGTTGAGTGAACAGGCCTTCACCCCACCTAAAATTAAACATGTCTATTATTCAAGATATATCCTTAACCAAACTACATATTTCTCTCTAATTCCAGCATGTAAATCAAGTTTGCTGACCTCACCTTGAGAAAGCATTGAACCCAAGCACAGCCATACAACTAGCATTTTTAAAAGGAGGTTAGCAAAGGCACCTCCTGATTTTCTTTCAGTACAGGTTTCCTGAACAGCTGAATAAAAATGTTAGTACAGCACAACCACTTTAAAGATGTAAAATTACCTCACTGGCCATAAAGCATTGTGCTTTGAAAAGCACAGGATAGCACCCCGCAGCGATTGAGCCCTAAATATCTTCTTCACTGAGCATTTCAGGTATCATACATCTTGTAAATGGCTGCACGGCATTACCTTTTCTGTACAAAAAGTGGTAATAATCTGGGGCTGTTTTTTAGGCCAGCTGTACAAAAAGTGTATTATTTGGTTCCTATGTTTGGGTTTCCTATGAAAGTTTGTTCTTTTTCAACACCCATGCATAGTGGTAGTATAAAGTGTATCTCTGGGCAAAACATTTTTATTTTTATTCTTAGTAGAGTGGGGAAGGGTTGAACTTTCTGTCCATTTTTATTACTAAAAATACAATAAAGTGCTGCGCTCCCCTTATATGTTATAAATAACGTGCTCTTACACCCAAAATGAAAAATGTGTTAAATTATCAATTCAGTTAACGTGATAAGTGTCCAGTGAAAAAACATAGGCCCAGATTCACAGAGAGTGGGAGCACATTTACGCCGGCGTAGCGCACACACAGTACGCTACGCCGGCGCAGCGCGGAGAGGAAAGCACTGCATTCAGCAAGCCATTGCTCACCAAGATGTGCCAGCGTAGCGTATTTTCGAAGGCGCAGGCCAGCGTAAGTGGAAGTGGGTGTGATCCATGCAAATGAGGCGTGACCCCATGCAAATGATGGGCCAAGCGCCAGACAAGTACATATAACGAACTGCACATGTCCCGTATATGCTCACAACCACATCGGAACAACTGTCTAAGATACGCCGGATCACTGTGTACGCCGTTAACGTAACCTAAGCCCAGCCAGACACACTTCCAACCTTTGCATGTCTATTGCTGGGTTACGCCTCATCTATAGGGAATAACTTTACGCCGGACGTACAACTTATGCAAACATCGCATAGCGTCGGGCACATGTACGTTCGTGAATCGCCGTATTTCCCTCATTTGCTTTGTGAATCCGGGCCATAAAGTCTAATCAATGTCCATCCAACATGTCCGTTATACTTAAATACAGGCAGTTCCTGAGTTACCAACACAAAAAGGTCTGTAGGTTTGTTCGTAAGTCAAAGTTGTTCATAGGTCGCAACACTGTATTTGTAAGTGTAACTTCAGGTCAGAACACTGAATTCATAAGTGTAACTTCCACCTGTGCATGGATGTAGGATGTCTCGGGCGCTTGTTATATTATCTGGGGCTCCTCTGGCCATGCAGTACATGTAGTACTGCAGTTGGGGTTGTGTCCGGAGGTGCTCGGAGTTATCCATGACCAGCATGGAGCACAAGTGATTGGCATTTGAGGCCGTTCGTAAGTAGGAGTCGTTCGTAACTCTGGGACTGCCTGTAAATTGTATATCTACAGATAAACGTCTCTAAGAAATCCAGTGTTTCTTCATCCAAATCTCAATGTATGCTCCGGCAAACCATGCATCGTGGACTAAAAAAAAAATGTACGGTAAACTATGGTTTTTATTTCAGTCTGTGACGTATGTTTCCATTGGGAATATTCTCCTGATGGTATGGTACTGGTGGCCATTGTCACTGAAAATAAAAAATGAGGGGAGATCCAAAATGTTAAAGTTGTCCCCAGAACAAGGGATCATCTAAAAGGAACACCTATTCCAGGAGTACTAATACTAATAAGGTGGGTAATTTCTTTACTTTGGGAGATTTTCTTTAAATTCCTATTGCATCTCTGGGACAAGAAGTGAAGGGAAATGTTCCCATTGGTACCTATCAAAAATGATAACAAAAAAAGTATACATATGCCTAGTACACACGATCGGTTTTCTCGACGGTCAAAAGACCGGTCCCTTTTCCCCTGTACACACACCCGGTTTTCCCGACAGGGAAACTGCCAGAAGAACTTTGGTTGAGAAAACCGGCCGTGTGTATGCTCCCTCGCAGTGTTTTCCATAGGAAAACTACGGGAAAAAAAAACAGCGATTCGCGGCGAGAAAAAAGAGAACATGTTCTCATTTTTTAAACCACAGTTTTCTTGTCGGGAAAACTGCTAAGGAGTAAACACACACGGCCAAAGGAAAACTCAGTTTTTCAGACTGAAAAAACGATTGTGTGTACTAGGCAATACACTTTAGGATAATTAGCTGAGTTGGTTAAACCCGAACTCCATTTAACAATGCCAGCCTATATTGTTGAGCCAATACCAAGACTTGAGACTTAAGCAGCTGTCTTTGTAACGAAGAATATTGTAGCAATTGCTCTTTGCCAGAATGTTGGACCACATCGTTTTCTTCGACGAGTTCCTTGTTAGGCTTGTCGAGAAACTTGACAAGCTGTCTTTGAATACACATAGTCAAGACCAAATCTCCTTGTTCTCAAACGCGGTGACGTAGAACACATACAACAGCAGGGGAAGTTCAGTTCCACTGGCACAACCCTTGGGGCTGCTTTTGCTAATCTCATGTTACTGCGTGTTAGGTAAAAGTTTGGTAAGAGACATTTTCACTTTTCAGTCTGTTACAGCGTGAAAAATGTACTATTTCAATTACAAACGCTACTTTTACCGAAGGTGCGTGGGTTTCTAAGCATACACACGTGTTTCTCGTCGAAAACCAGCCCGACGAGGAACACGACGAGGAAATTGAGACTCCCGTCGAGGAAAAAGAGAACTTGTTCTCTTTTTTTCTCATCGAGTTCCACGACAGTTTTCTCGATGAAAAGCATACACACGACCGTTTTCCTCTGCAAAAAAGCTCTCCCACCAAGTTTCTTGATGGATTCTGTCGAGTTTCTAGGTCGTGTGTACGAGGCCTGAGTGAGAGGAGAAGCCTAGGCATTCCAGGTCCAGATGTGGTTTATGCTGACAAAAACTTGATCTGGATTTTGCTGATAATAAGCATACTGTTCTATTGTAAGCCAAATATTTAAAGCACAAAATGGCGTGTTAAAATATAAAAGTCGGTTATTAGTACGTTCAGATTTTTGTTTATCAGTGTGTTGGGTTTTGTACACTTGTCTTGTATAGACAAGGTTCCCTGCTCTCCTGATCTCTGGAAGAATTTAGCTGCATCTGGTGTAGATAAGCTTTGTTCCCGGCCTCATTTTCCCTTTGCACCTCTGCACTCTCCCTTCAGGAATGCGCTGAGCTGAGCATTTCAGCTAAATCTTCCACTTTAGAAATTGTATGCAGAATCTCCCAAGGGAAAAATTCTCCAACAAGCCAGTGAGGGGAGGAGGTGGGGTGAACAGAGCACAGACTGGATGATCCGTGAAAGGGGGGCCTGACAAATGGGTGTAAAATAGACACAGAGCACACATTTTACATGGAAGAACAGATAGGCAGGTGCAGAATATGTTATACATCAAGGTCAGATTATACTTTGTTGCGTAAACGCTGTAGGCTGTCTTCCATCACTGCAGCTGGATGAGATTGGGTAAGATAGGTTACTTGAGTCCATGGACGTGAGTGTACAGGACAAGATGTTAGGGGCAAAGTCTGCAAGGCACATTTAGCTGACATGATACATTTTGTTTGGTCTGGTAGTTTCAATAGTATATACAAAAATAGAAATGCTCCACAGAGGCTAATATTTTTTTAAATGGTCTGTTCATTATTGTAGTTTGTTGTAGATTAAAAAACACCATTGAGGTGATATACCATAACATTATGTGTAACATTTAAGATACAAAACTAAGCAGAGCATTAACTTGGCAACTGGATATAGTAACTTTTAAAAGAAAACCTAGATACTGCATTTCCTCGAAAATAAGACCGGGTCTTATATTAATAATGTTCTAAAAAACCTGGAATAAAACAATAAAATGTTTTTTCAAAAGTCCCTGTGTTCCCTGAGTATATCATTTTTTTTACAAAATGGATTACATTTTTTTACAAGGACTTTAACTAGGGCTTATTTTCGGGGTAGGGCTTATATTGCAGCCACTTCCAAAAATGACGCTAGGTCTTTTTTTGGGGTAGGGCTTATTTTCAGGGAAACAGGGCAAAACAGAGGTGTAGGCAGCTATATAGCAGATGAGGTTTAGTATTGAAAAATGGCAAGTAATGCACATGGGAGCAAAAACGCAAGTTACTCGCTGGAGTGAAAACCTCTGGGTGGAATCGAGAATGGAAAAGGATTTGGGGGTCCTAGTATATCAGACTCAGCAACAGCATGCAATGTGAAGCTTCTGTAAGCAACAGACTATTATTATATGCATTATAAAGGGTATTTACTAGATATGTGCATTCCCGTTTGTACGAATTTTATTTTCGTACGAAAATGTTCATTTTCGTACCCGCGAGATAATGTGTACATATGAAAAAATTAAAGCGCCAAAATACGAAAACTACGGGATTACGGATGAGCCGCATAACGAACAACCGCAAATACGAATGAACGATCCGACGAAAATACGACAAAACGAAAACTGCAAAAGAACGAAAATGACATCTATAACAAAAGATTTGCATTCTGTATTTTGTTTGAATCCTTTTTCTGTTCGTATTTTCAGTCGTATGTTCATTGTTCATATGACATCTATAACAAAAGATTTGCATTCTGTATGTTGAATTCCTTTTTTCTCTTCGTATTTTGCATTCAAAATACAGAATGCAAATCTTTTGTTATAGCTGTCATATGAACATACGACTGAAAATACCAAAAGAAAAAGGATTCAAGATACAGAATGCAAATCTTTTGTTATAGATGTAATTTTCGTTTTTTTGAATGGGCAGTGAGTGAGTTTAGTTAGTGAAGCAGCTTCTCTTTTGTGCTGAGTACACTAGTACAGTGAGTAGTACAGTAAAGCCAGTACAGTACAGTAAAACTTTTCTGTGGATTTTCATCTGAAGGGAGATCAGTTGGCCAGACTTTTGAACCCAAAAATGCTTTTCTGAGTTTAAAAACGAACACATTTTCTGAGAATGAACGGAAAACTAACATTTTTATGTTTGTTGTTAAAAAAGTCTGACCAAGTGTATGGGGCTTAACAATAGTTAATATGGATGAGCCGCGTGTTGAAAGTGCCGCAAATCCTGCGATATATTTACGAAAGTACAAAATTACAAAAATACTTTTTCTGTTTGTATTTTCAGTCGCATGTTCATATGACATCTATGTCATATGAACATGCGACTGAAAATACGAACAGAAAAAGGTGTTCACTGCTGAAGTGGTCTGATGGTCTGATGTGCGTACACACCATCAGTCCAAAATCCGATCGGGTCAGAACACGGTGACGTAGAACACAAAGACGTGCTGAAAAAATGAAGTTCAATGCTTCCAAGCATGCATCCACTTGATTCCGAGCATGCGCGGGTTTTTGGACCGATGCTTTTACGTACTAATCATCGGTTTGGCCCGATGATCAGGCGCCCATCGCTCCGATTTTAAAGCAAGTTTTAAAACTTTGGTCCGACGGACGACGGTCCGATGGGCCGTCCACACGATTGATTTGGACCGATGAAACTGGCCTTAAGTCCAGTTTCATCGGTCCAAACCGGTACAAACCGATCTGGGGATGTCTCTACCAGCTTTGCACATCTAGAGAGTGAATTTGTGCCCATTCTTCTGTGCAAAATAGTTCAGGCTCTGTCAGATTGGATGGAGAGCGTCTGTGAACAGCAGTTTTCAAGTCTTGCCACAGATTCTCAATTGCGTTTAGGTCTGGACTTTGACTGGACCATTCTAACACATGAAGATGCTTTGATCTAAACCAGTGTTTTTCAACTCCAGTCCTCAAGGCACACCAACAGGTCATGTTTTCAGGCTTTCCATTATTTTGCACAGGTGATTTGATCAGTTTTACTGCCTTAGTAATCACCACAGCTGTTTCATCTGAGGGAAATCCTGAAAACTTGACCTGTTGGTGTGCCTTGAGGACTGGAGTTGAAAAACACTGATCTAAACCAGGAGTCTCCAAACTATGGCCCTCCAGGTGTTCAGGAACTACAATTCCCATCATGCCTAGTCATGTCTACGAATGTCAGAGTTTTACAATGCCTCATGGGAAGTGTAGTTCCACAGCAGCTGGAGGGCCGTAGTTTGGAGATCCCTGATCTAAACCATTGTAGCTCTGGCTGTATGTTTAGGGTCGTTGTCCTGCTGGAAGGCAAACCTCTACCCCAGTCTCAAGTCTTTTGCAGACTCTTAACAAGTTTTCTTCTAAGATTGCCCTGTATTTGGCTCCATCCATCTTCCCATCAACTCTGACCAGCTTCCCTGTCCCTGCTGAAGAAAAACATCCCCACAACATGATGCTGCCACCACTATGTATGGTATGTTCAGGATTATGTGCAGTGTTAGTTTTCCACCACACATAGCGTTTTGCTTTTAGGCCAAAAAGTAAAATTTTGGTCTCATCTGACCAGAGCACCTTCTTCAACATATTTGCTTTGTCCCCCACATGGCTTCTCACAAACTGCAAAGGGGAATCATTATGGCTTTCTTTCAACAATGTTTTTTTTCTTGCCACTCATCCATAATGGTCAGATTTGTGGAGTGCACAACTAATAGTTGTCCTGGGGACAGTCTCCCATCTGAGATGCAGATCTCTGCAGCTCCTCCAGAGTTACCATGGGCCTATTGGCTGATTCTCTAATTAATGCTCTCCTTGCCTGATCTGTCTGTTTAGGTAGACGGCCATGTCTTGGTAGGTTTGCAGTTGTGCCATACTGTTTCCATTGTCGGATGATGGCTTGAACTGTGCTCCGTAAGGTGTTCAAAGCATGGGAGATTTTTTTAAACCTAACCCTGCTTTAAATTAGCTATTTGCTTATTAGGTAGCCTCTGAAGGTAGTTGGTTCCACTAGATTTTAGTTAGGGATATCAGAGTAAAGGGGGCTGAATACAAATGCACATCACACTTTTCACATATTTATTTGTAAAAAAAAATGAAAACCATTTATCATTTTCCTTCCACTTCACAATTGTGTCACTTTGTGGTGGTCTATCACATAAAATCATAATAAAATACATTTAAGTTTTTGGTTGTAACATGACAAAATGTGGAAATCAGGGTATTAATACCTTTTCAAGGAACTATAAAACAGAGAGGATACAAGTAATTGTGCTATGCTACTTTACAACCGCTTTAAGTATGCCATCTAGGTTTGGTCACCAGTCTTCAGAAAGGATGCCCTTTGAACTGGAGAAAGTCCAGAAAAAGGCAATGGGACTAATAAGTAGACTGGAGGACCTCTTGAATGAGGGATGCAAAAATATATACATGCAACTATTTTTCAGAAATAAAAAAATGATTGGCATGTGTATGTGTTCACCCCTTTGTTATGAAGCCCATAAAAGGTTGGTGGCTACCTCCTGGATAGCGTATTGTGGAATTTCTCTGGAGACTTTCTGTAAGGAGGTGAGTTCATTCCCCGGAACACCTTCAATACAAAATAGATCTGGCCCAGCTGACCATGGTGGTTTTTGATAGATCTGTTGTACAGGCTTGCCCTAATACTTGTCATTAAATCCTTTCTTTGTGTTGTATCCTCCCAACTGGTGAGTTATTTTCCAGTGTATGCTGCCATGATGCACCGAGAAAACTGAAAATTGTATACTCACCTGTCTGTATTTTTCCTTTCCTATGCTTCTCCATGACAGCATACAGGGTCTCACCCTTGAGGTGATAGTTACAGAGAATGCTGCGGGCTGGTTCCTTCAGAGCTTTATAGTATATTGGTCCTATCAGGTTGAGGGACAGACCCACAACCCAGTGTATGCTGCCCTGAAGATGCACTAGGAAAGCAAAATTACGGAAAGGTGAGTATACAATTTTCTGTTTTCCTCCAGAGGTAAAGTGCCCTCTTGTCATCTGTAATTACCTGAAAGTTCACTAAATGGACCACCTATGTAATTATACATGGTGATCATATCCCCCTCAATTGCCTTTTCTCAAAAAATAATTAATTGAGTTCAGGTAATTTTTCCTCATAGCTGAGCTCCTCCATGCCTCTTATCATTTTAGCCCTTCCCTGTGCTTTCTCCAGTTCTTTGATATGCTTTTTTGTAAACTGGTGCCCAAAACTGAAGTGCATATTTCAGATGAGGTCTTAAGGATTGTTACAGGGGCAACATAATGTCTCTCTTGCTCTCCCTCTATGGAGTCTATACCTCTTTGAATACAAGAAGTTATTTTTCTAGTTTTAGAAACCGCAACTTGGCATTGTATGCTACTATTAGGTTTATGATCTACCAAAACACCGAGATCCTTCTCCAATATTGGCTCCCTCCAGTTTAGGGGCCAGATTCTCAGCAGCGCTACGACGGAGTATCTCAGATACCCCGTCGTATCGCCGTTTTTTTTGGCTCGTATCTATGCGAGTGATGCTTAGCATCACTTTGGCATAGATACGCTTCAACATCCGACAAGTGTAATACCATTACACTTGCGGATCGTAGTTGTAATGACAACTCCGGCCACTAGGTGGCCTTTATGTTGTTTTCTAATTTGCCTATGCAAATGAGGCTACTACGCCGATTCCCGATCGCTTTTACGCCGCCCCGTCGTCGCGTACGTCGTTTACGAACTCGTATGTTTACCCCTGCTTCTATGAGGAGTAACCTTACGAAGTTAGATGCCGTCAGGTGCCGTCGGATGCCATGTTAAGTATGGCATCGGGTCAGCGTTGGCTTTTTCCGTCGCTTACGTCGGTTTACTAACTCGTTCGCGAATAGGGCATTGCGTAAGTGACAATCACGTCGTTTTGATGTCGGTTTCAACAATGCTTTCCGACGTGAGCTGGAGCATGCGCACTGGGCTTTTTCCCCAGCCGGCGCATGAGCAGTTCGTTCGACGGGGGGGCGCGCTTAATTTAAATACAAGCCGCCCCATTTGAATTATGCGGGCTTACGCTGGGCCATTTTTGCTATGCCAATGCAAACTACGGAGCAAATGCTTAGGGAATACGGCACTTGCTCTAGTACGATGCGGCGGCGTAGTGTAAATGGCTTACGCTACGCCGGCGAATTTCTTAGAGAATCTGGCCCTAGATATATAAAATTTGCATTACACATATAAATAGATCTACATTTTCTATAAACCATACATGAGTAAATTCACACTGAGCCTTGTATATAGAAAGGTGCTTTAGAGACCCTGTTCTCCATAAACAACAGTCATTTTACTCTTATGCCCTGTACACACGATCAGGCTTTTGCCTGGCCAAAACTCACATCGGAATTCCGACGGAACATGTTCTCTATCTAAACTCCGATGGAAGTCCTCTGAACATCCGATGTAAAAACTCAGATGGGGCATATACACGGTGAAAAGTATTCAGCGCTGGAAAACACAATAAAATAAACCTAACGTATGCAAGCCAGCACTAAGGATAAATTCAAAAAATATTCCCAAAGTACATATAATGAAAGAGTGCAGCGCAATATATTAAACTAAAAAACAATAATAATCAGAAAATTATATATTAAGTGTCCAAAGTGAAAAAATAGCAAAAAAGTCCATGTGAAAAAGCAATCCAAACTTCAACGTATATCCAGAAAGAGTGAGAGTGACGATAACACCACAAAGACTTCCACCACTGCATGCAAGATGGACTCTCACCTTGATAATTTGACCTGAGACAGGTCACAAAGCATAACAGCAGTTGTCATAATACAGCCAATCCTCAGATGAAACAGTGGATCATGGATGGCACCCACACACAGGGCGCATAGGAACCATATAGGAAAAAACACACAAACAAGATCTAGTGCTCTCTGTATGGAACCACTTTAATGCTATAAAGATAATACAAATGGCCACTCACATTAAGAAACACTCATAAGCCGAGTGTATGCTGTGTCAGTATCGAGTGAACGATGATGACGATCGGGGTAACGTCCTGCGTAGCTCCTCCCCTTGCGTACGCGTTACGCCTCGTGAGCGGGACTTATTCTGCGTCAAGTAGAGGGAGTACAACGGACGTCCCCTTTAGCTTATAATATATAGGCCAACGGGTGATTCAACGGCCAATAGCGTTCCCCTAAGATGCGGCCAATCGAGACGCAGAACGGCAACAACATCCGGGGCAAGACCATAGAGAACACCTGGCCGAGCGGAAGTAAAACATCATGAATCAAAATAGAGACAAACTAGTGTATGGGAAAAAAAGGAAAGGAAAAACCCCCATATCACACAGCAATGTCTTATAAGTGCACAGCTCAAAGTAATGAACTATCATGATGATAACCGCACAATAAAAAATGGAAATTAATAAAATAATAATAAAGGACGTCATCCCCGATCATCACCACCGGACAACAGGCATAATGACCATAACAAATAATACAAATATACAAAAGAAGGGCATAGTCACATATTAAAAATATTAACTGACATAATCACATATTAAATCACATACATATTGTACCTGATAGAACTATTAAAATACGCATGATTAAAATTTGCATAATAAAATTTGCATAAAATACATAAAAAAGCCAATGAGTCATAATATAATCAACGATCGGAAATAAAACAATTTAAATCAAACTCAACGTTGAGCCCCCCCGGAGAAGCAACCTTGAGCTCATGAATCCAATAAGATTCTCGACGACTTAATTGGCGAATAAAATGTCCACCCCTCCAATGCTTGGACACTTTCTCAATTCCCCAAAATTTGAGATATTTGGGATTACGATCATGATGCTGTCTAAAATGCCTAGATACGCTGTGCGTTTTAACTCCTCTTCTAATACAGCTGATGTGCTCACCAATGCGAACATGGAGGGCACGTGAGGTACGTCCCACATACTGTAACCCACAGTCACACTCCAACATGTATATAACCCCTTCAGTGGCACATGTGACAAGCTGTTTTATAGGATATTCTGTGTGGGTGACTGTCGAACGAAAAGATTTACAATTTTTAACGTTATTTCTCACATGTTTGCATGTAGCACATCTACCACAGGCATAAAAGCCAGATAAAAAGTTAAAAAGTTTGGGCTGAGCTAGCACAGGTGGATCAATAACACCAGGTGCAATAATATCACGTAAGGCTGGGGCTTTCTTATACACAAACTGGGGCCGGTCAGGTAAGACTGGACCCAAGATGGCATCTCCCTTTAAAATGGACCAATGTTTGATAATGATGCGTTCAAACTTCCTATATTGGATGTTATAGTCCAGAACCATCTTGTGATTAATATTTACATCAGTACCTGGTCCACTAGGGGGTTTATCACAAATAATAGCAACCCTATCCATGGTGCGTACTTTTTCAATCTCCTGATCAATAATAGAAGCTGAATACCCTTTCTGTTTAAACCTTTCAGCAAGCACCTGCGACTGTGATATATAATCAGTTTCGAGTGTGCAGTTCCTGCGCAATCGAACAAACTGTCCCCTAGGAATGTTGCATAACCACAATTTGTGGTGACAACTAGTCAAGGGTATATAGCCATTGCGATCCGTGGCTTTAAAGTGATTTCTAGTCTGTAACTTGGTATTATTTTTAAAAATTTCCAGATCTAGAAACGTGATTTGATCATGCGACAATGTCCAGGTGAGTAATATATTTTTATCATTACAATTAAGTCTATCCATAAACAACTGGAGACTTGACATATCACCTTCCCAGACCATGATCAAATCGTCAATGTACCGTTTATAACATTGAAGCTGTGGGGGACGGTTTTTAAAGACTACATCATCCTCCCAGAGGAAGACCGTACTAGGGACTGGGATTTTTAATCTCAGTGGCACTTCACTTTCTGATGACGAGGTGTGAGTGTTGGATAGGGGTTTAAAATTCGCCCCTATTAAAAACCTCCACAAATTCCAAACTTATGTAAGTGTCCATAAGTATGTCCGGGGGCTAAACATGAAGAGGTACTTCCTTTCTAATCCGATTCAGAGGAATGTCCCTGTATCTGTCACCCAACATACCAAACTCAGGAATAAGTCTGTGTTTAATCCGCAATGCCATGATATGAGGCATCTGGATGTTTTTAAAAACATGGTGTGTAAAGATTTGGATGAGTTGCGGATCAAAAAGGTCCGTGATTCACACCATATTAAACGTGGTATTAGATCCTTGGAGAAAAGGAATGATATTGTTATTCGCCCCGCTGACAAAGGGGGGGGGGGCTGGTTGTGCTTAGTAAAGCATATTACCAGGAGGAGATGGGTAGACTTCTTAGTGATTCAGATACTTACCTGCTGTTAAGGGGTGACCCAATGGTCCAATTTAAGAACCAATTACATTCTTTAATTGAAGGAGGAACGCATGAGGGTATCCTGAACAAAAAAGAGGCATCTTTTTTGGACCCTTTTTATTGCCGTACACCCATCATTTACTTTTTACCTAAGTTACATAAAGATTCTGAACGACCTCCTGGTCGTCCCATAGTTAATGGGATAGACTCAGTAACCTCTAGGTTAGGTCAATATCTTGATTACTTTCTCCAACCCCTGGTGTGTAAAATGGAAGCCTATCTACGTGATACCAAACAGATCATACAGATATTGGATACTCTTACGTGTACATCTAATACTATTCTTGTTACTGCCGATGTCGGCTCTTTATACACCATTATAGATCATGATGCAGCAATAGCTTTGGTTACTTGGGCTTTAAAAGATACTGATTTGAGTACTGAACACATTCGATTTATTTTGGATGGTTTAAATTTCTGTCTCCTTAAAAATTATTTTTGGTATAATAGAAATTTCTATCTGCAGCAACAAGGAGTTGCTATGGGGGCTCGGTTTGCTCCCAGTGTGGCCAATCTTTTTATGGCCCACTGGGAGGATGATGTAGTCTTTAAAAACCGTCCCCCACAGCTTCAATTTTATAAACGGTACATTGACGATTTGATCATGGTCTGGGAAGGTGATATGTCAAGTCTCCAGTTGTTTATGGATAGACTTAATTGTAATGATAAAAATATATTACTCACCTGGACATTGTCGCATGATCAAATCACGTTTCTAGATCTGGAAATTTTTAAAAATAATACCAAGTTACAGACTAGAAATCACTTTAAAGCCACGGATCGCAATGGCTATATACCCTTGACTAGTTGTCACCACAAATTGTGGTTATGCAAAATTCCTAGGGGACAGTTTGTTCGTCTGCGCAGGAATTGCACACTCGAAACTGATTATATATCACAGTCGCAGGTGCTTGCTGAAAGGTTTAAACAGAAAGGGTATTCAGCTTCTATTATTGATCAGGAGATTGAAAAAGTACGCACCATGGATAGGGTTGCTATTATTTGTGATAAACCCCCTAGTGGACCAGGTACTGATGTAAATATTAATCACAAGATGGTTCTGGACTATAACATCCAAAATAGGAAGTTTGAACGCATCATTATCAAACATTGGTCCATTTTAAAGGGAGATGCCATCTTGGGTCCAGTCTTACCTGACCGACCCCAGTTTGTGTATAAGAAAGCCCCAGCCTTACGTGATATTATTGCACCTGGTGTTATTGATCCACCTGTGGTAGCTCAGCCCAAACTTTTTAACTTTTTATCTGGCTTTTATGCCTGTGGTAGATGTGCTACATGCAAACATGTGAGAAATAACGTTAAAAATTGTAAATCTTTTCGTTCGACAGTCACCCACACAGAATATCCTATAAAACAGCTTGTCACATGTGCCACTGAAGGGGTTATATACATGTTGGAGTGTGACTGTGGGTTACAGTATGTGGGACGTACCTCACGTGCCCTCCATGTTCGCATTGGTGAGCACATCAGCTAAATTAGAAGAGGAGTTAAAACGCACAGCGTATCTAGGCATTTTAGACAGCATCATGATCGTAATCCCAAATATCTCAAATTTTGGGGAATTGAGAAAGTGTCCAAGCATTGGAGGGGTGGACATTTTATTCGCCAATTAAGTCGTCGAGAATCTTATTGGATTCATGAGCTCAAAGTTGCTTCTCCGGGGGGGCTCAACGTTGAGTTCGATTTAAATTGTTTTATTTCCGATCGTTGATTATATTATGACTCATTGGCTTTTTTATGTATTTTATGCAAATTTTATTATGCAAATTTTAATCATGCGTATTTTAATAGTTCTATCAGGTACAATATGTATGTGATTTAATATGTGATTATGTCAGTTAATATTTTTAATATGTGACTATGCCCTTCTTTTGTATATTTGTATTATTTGTTATGGTCATTATGCCTGTTGTCCGGTGGTGATGATCAGGGATGACGTCCTTTATTATTATTTTATTAATTTCCATTTTTTATTGTGCGGTTATCATCATGATAGTTCATTACTTTGAGCTGTGCACTTATAAGACATTGCTGTGTGATATGGGGGTTTTTCCTTTCCTTTTTTCCCCATACACTAGTTTGTCTCTATTTTGATTCATGATGTTTTACTTCCGCTCGGCCGGGTGTTCTCTATGGTCTTGCCCTGGATGTTGTTGCCGTTCTGCGTCTCGATTGGCCGCATCTTAGGGGAACGCTATTGGCCGTTGAATCACCCGTTGGCCTATATATTATAAGCTAAAGGGGACGTCCGTTGTACTCCCTCTACTTGACGCTGAAGAAGTCCCGCCCACGAGACGTAACGCGTACGCAAGGGGAGGAGCTACGCAGGACGTTACCCCGATCGTCATCATCGTTCACTCGATACTGACACAGCATACACTCGGCTTATGAGTGTTTCTTAATGTGAGTGGCCATTTGTATTATCTTTATAGCATTAAAGTGGTTCCATACGGAGAGCACTAGATCTTGTTTGTGTGTTTTTTCCTATATGGTTCCTATGCGCCCTGTGTGTGGGTGCCATCCATGATCCACTGTTTCATCTGAGGATTGGCTGTATTATGACAACTGCTGTTATGCTTTGTGACCTGTCTCAGGTCAAATTATCAAGGTGAGAGTCCATCTTGCATGCGGTGGTGGAAGTCTTTGTGGTGTTATCGTCACCCTCACTCTTTCTTGATATACGTTGAAGTTTGGATTGCTTTTTCACATGGACTTTTTTGCTATTTTTTCACTTTGGACACTTAATATATAATTTTCTGATTATTATTGTTTTTTAGTTTAATATATTGCGCTGCACTCTTTCATTATAGGGGCATATACACGGTCAGAATTTCCGATGGAAAAAGTCTGTCTGACTTTTTCCATTGGAAATTCCAATTGTGTGTACCGGGCATAACTGTGTTTAGAACAATCAAGCAGCATTTGCTTTTTTTCTTGTTCCCGAAAAAGCAATGTTAGTATTTTTCTCTCGCTCTGTTACTTATAGCAAACAATTGGTATTTGGGTATCATTTTTCTTTCACTTTGTTTCCCATAGTAATCAAATCATATTTTCCTTTGAAAGTGGCACAGAGCACTTTTCATTTTCCTTCTCTCACTGTTGTCTATAGCAACCAATTAGTATTTGTCTGTCTCTCGTTGTAAATAACATAGTAACCAATAAGCATTTTGCTTTAAAATTTACACAAACCACAATATTTTTTTATGTTAGCTATGATATGAATTATTGTTCACTGCAAGTTGAGTATTATTGTTTTTTTAGATATCTTTAACTTTTATTGCACAAACACTAAATGGCCCTTCTCCATTTCCCATCAGACTAAGTTGAACCAATTTTATATTTTCCTGAAGACTCTTTGTGAGGCACATAATATTCTGTACCATCCACAAAGTAATTAATACTTCAGCAATGTCAAGACAAAGAACTCTTTATAAATGATGACATCACTTACAAACTCCCCATTGACCTGTTATAGAGGAAAGAGTTTCAGACCACTAAAGCAGGGACAGTTAAGTACAAAGATATATTTTAACAAACAATGATTTAACCTTTGAAAATCTTAGAAGTCATGCCCATAAAATTGCACATATACATATTTGTTTCGCAGAGTTTAAACAGAAAATATACTCCCTTAACATAGTACATGCATCAAATAGATCACGCTTGTGGTTTTGTCATTGAGGACTCAGCACAAAAGAGAAGCTGCTTCACTAACTAAACTCACTCACTGCCCATTCAAAAAAACGAAAATTACATCTATAACAAAAGATTTGCATTCTGTATCTTGAATCCTTTTTCTTTTGGTATTTTCAGTCGTATGTTCATATGACAGCTATAACAAAAGATTTGCATTCTGTATTTTGAATGCAAAATACGAAGAGAAAAAAGGAATTCAACATACAGAATGCAAATCTTTTGTTATAGATGTCATATGAACAATGAACATACGACTGAAAATACGAACAGAAAAAGGATTCAAACAAAATACAGAATGCAAATCTTTTGTTATAGATGTCATTTTCGTTCTTTTGCAGTTTTCGTTTTGTCGTATTTTCGTCGGATCGTTCATTCGTATTTGCGGTTGTTCGTTATGCGGCTCATCCGTAATCCCGTCGTTTTCGTATTTTGGCGCTTTAATTTTTTCATATGTACACATTATCTCGCGGGTACGAAAATGAACATTTTCGTACGGAAATAAAATTCGTACAAACGGGAATGCACATATCTAGTAAATACCCTTTATAATGCATCCTAATAGTCTGTTGCTTACAGAAGCTTCACATTGCATGCTGTTGCTGAGTCTGATATACTAGGACCCCCAAATCCTTTTCCATTCTCGATTCCACCCAGAGGTTTTCACTCCAGCGAGTAACTTGCGTTTTTGCTCCCATGTGCATTACTTGCCATTTTTCAATACTAAACCTCATCTGCAATGGCTATATACCCTTGACTAGTTGTCACCACAAATTGTGGTTATGCAACATTCCTAGGGGACAGTTCGTTCGATTGCGCAGGAACTGCACACTCGAAACTGATTATATATCACAGTCGCAGGTGCTTGCTGAAAGGTTTAAACAGAAAGGGTATTCAGCTTCTATTATTGATCAGGAGATTGAAAAAGTACGCACCATGGATAGGGTTGCTATTATTTGTGATAAACCCCCTAGTGGACCAGGTACTGATGTAAATATTAATCACAAGATGGTTCTGGACTATAACATCCAAAATAGGAAGTTTGAACGCATCATTATCAAACATTGGTCCATTTTAAAGGGAGATGCCATCTTGGGTCCAGTCTTACCTGACCGGCCCCAGTTTGTGTATAAGAAAGCCCCAGCCTTACGTGATATTATTGCACCTGGTGTTATTGATCCACCTGTGGTAGCTCAGCCCAAACTTTTTAACTTTTTATCTGGCTTTTATGCCTGTGGTAGATGTGCTACATGCAAACATGTGAGAAATAACGTTAAAAATTGTAAATCTTTTCGTTCGACAGTCACCCACACAGAATATCCTATAAAACAGCTTGTCACATGTGCCACTGAAGGGGTTATATACATGTTGGAGTGTGACTGTGGGTTACAGTATGTGGGACGTACCTCACGTGCCCTCCATGTTCGCATTGGTGAGCACATCAGCTGTATTAGAAGAGGAGTTAAAACGCACAGCGTATCTAGGCATTTTAGACAGCATCATGATCGTAATCCCAAATATCTCAAATTTTGGGGAATTGAGAAAGTGTCCAAGCATTGGAGGGGTGGACATTTTATTCGCCAATTAAGTCGTCGAGAATCTTATTGGATTCATGAGCTCAAGGTTGCTTCTCCGGGGGGGCTCAACGTTGAGTTCGATTTAAATTGTTTTATTTCCGATCGTTGATTATATTATGACTCATTGGCTTTTTTATGTATTTTATGCAAATTTTATTATGCAAATTTTAATCATGCGTATTTTAATAGTTCTATCAGGTACAATATGTATGTGATTTAATATGTGATTATGTCAGTTAATATTTTTAATATGTGACTATGCCCTTCTTTTGTATATTTGTATTATTTGTTATGGTCATTATGCCTGTTGTCCGGTGGTGATGATCGGGGATGACGTCCTTTATTATTATTTTATTAATTTCCATTTTTTATTGTGCGGTTATCATCATGATAGTTCATTACTTTGAGCTGTGCACTTATAAGACATTGCTGTGTGATATGGGGGTTTTTCCTTTCCTTTTTTCCCCATACACTAGTTTGTCTCTATTTTGATTCATGATGTTTTACTTCCGCTCGGCCGGGTGTTCTCTATGGTCTTGCCCTGGATGTTGTTGCCGTTCTGCGTCTCGATTGGCCGCATCTTAGGGGAACGCTATTGGCGGTTGAATCACCCGTTGGCCTATATATTATAAGCTAAAGGGGACGTCCGTTGTACTCCCTCTACTTGACGCTGAAGAAGTCCCGCCCACGAGACGTAACGCGTACGCAAGGGGAGGAGCTACGCAGGACGTTACCCCGATTGTCATCATCGTTCACTCGATACTGACACAGCATACACTCGGCTTATGAGTGTTTCTTAATGTGAGTGGCCATTTGTATTATCTTTATAGCATTAAAGTGGTTCCATACGGAGAGCACTAGATCTTGTTTGTGTGTTTTTTCCTATATGGTTCCTATGCGCCCTGTGTGTGGGTGCCATCCATGATCCACTGTTTCATCTGAGGATTGGCTGTATTATGACAACTGCTGTTATGCTTTGTGACCTGTCTCAGGTCAAATTATCAAGGTGAGAGTCCATCTTGCATGCGGTGGTGGAAGTCTTTGTGGTGTTATCGTCACCCTCACTCTTTCTTGATATACGTTGAAGTTTGGATTGCTTTTTCACATGGACTTTTTTGCTATTTTTTCACTTTGGACACTTAATATATAATTTTCTGATTATTATTGTTTTTTAGTTTAATATATTGCGCTGCACTCTTTCATTATAGGGGCATATACACGGTCAGAATTTCCGATGGAAAAAGTCTGTCTGACTTTTTCCATTGGAAATTCCGATTGTGTGTACCGGGCATAACTGTGTTTAGAACAATCAAGCAGCATTTGCTTTTTTTCTTGTTCCCGAAAAAGCAATGTTAGTATTTTTCTCTTGCTCTGTTACTTATAGCAAACAATTGGTATTTGGGTATCATTTTTCTTTCACTTTGTTTCCCATAGTAATCAAATCATATTTTCCTTTGAAAGTGGCACAGAGCACTTTTCATTTTCCTTCTCTCACTGTTGTCTATAGCAACCAATTAGTATTTGTCTGTCTCTCGTTGTAAATAACATAGTAACCAATAAGCATTTTGCTTTAAAATTTACACAAACCACAATATTTTTTTATGTTAGCTATGATATGAATTATTGTTCACTGCAAGTTGAGTATTATTGTTTTTTTTAGATATCTTTAACTTTTATTGCACAAACACTAAATGGCCCTTCTCCATTTCCCATCAGACTAAGTTGAACCAATTTTATATTTTCCTGAAGACTCTTTGTGAGGCACATAATATTCTGTACCATCCACAATGTAATTAATACTTCAGCAATGTCAAGACAAAGAACTCTTTATAAATGATGACATCACTTACAAACTCCCCATTGACCTGTTATAGAGGAAAGAGTTTCAGACCACTAAAGCAGGGACAGTTAAGTACAAAGATATATTTTAACAAACAATGATTTAACCTTTGAAAATCTTAGAAGTCATGCCCATAAAATTGCACATATACATATTTGTTTCGCAGAGTTTAAACAGAAAATATACTCCCTTAACATAGTACATGCATCAAATAGATCACGCTTGTGGTTTTGTCATTGAGGACCTAGTAAAGATAGCATGCTACTACTAAGAGATACCTGCCTCCTTTGTAGCTTTTCCATGAATAGTATTTGCCTCGAAATGCCACATTGTCAAATTCTGCACACTGCATTTCCCGGAAGTCCTGTGACCCAGGTGGGCACTCCTGGAAAATAAAATTCTATTTAGTAACGTATTGAGACAATTTGAATGTTATGTTGTGGTGAACTCCAGAAACTATGTATGCAAGAGCATAAGTGGAGGGTCCCTGTCATTTAGAACCTGAAATCAGGACTAAACAAATTTTATTCAAATACAAAACAAAAAAGCCATGTGAATTCTTATTTGGACCTCTGTGTCCTTTGTGTATATCTGTGCAACTTTTTTTTTTTGCCTGTGCAGAAGTAAAAACAGGCCAGTCCTGCTCTATCTCCTTGTGACTGGTCAGGTAGACTGCTGGCCAGTGCTGATGTAGGTATTTGGTCAACACAAAGTGGAATTTATATCTTTGATACTGAGGAATGTATTTCAATTAATGATTTTTTTTCGCCCAGAGTTTAGTATTACAGGAGAAGTATGGCAGAGAAGTATGGCCAAAACATTTTTAGCCATACTTCTCCTGTGGGTGCACTTATTTATGCACTCCTTTGACCCAGATGTAGTTGATAGTGGGCTAAAGTCTACTGTCGGCTGATATAACAGAGCTGGTTTAGGCCAGGGATCCTGACAATAATGTCTGGGTGTGCTCAGATGCCTCAGCTGCAGCTTGCTCAGGCTCTCAGTGGACCGCTGAGAGCCTGAGCCAGCCACTCCCTCTTCACAGTCCAGTGCTGCAGTGAGCGCTGTAGGGGCAGAGTCCAGAGCAATGACTGACGATCATGGTTCTGTGCTCAGAGCAGATCCAAGAACTGAGCGATTAGAGATCTTTGATCGTGTAATTCCCAGTATAGAGCCAGCAGGAGACAGCTGCAGCATTAAATCAATACTGCAGCCATCTAAGTGAGTAAGTTTGTTGTTTTACATTGCCACATTTCTCTTTTAAGAACAGCCTCATTCAAAACTAATGTCACCAGTGCAATCCTGGACTGCTTAGTGTTTGCTCTTTTTCCTAAATCTCGCAAGCCTTTTACCCTTTGGTCATAAATCATATTTCTTAATTGTTCTTTAAAGGACATAGTGCAAATGGACACACATAAATAATCTTTTAGTCAGCATAACCCCTCCCACTCCCATCTGTTGTGGAAATTTTTATTAATGTATGTTGTCAGATGTCCCCCAGTGTCAGTTTTGCTGTAATGCGCTCATGTGAGCGTATTCATACATACAGACATTGGTGGAAGACCATTGGCGCAAACACCTTCCCATGGACACAGCAGATTTGCACGCTCCTTTTAGGGATGTTCATGTATGCCTCAGCAAGGGACTGGCCACTTCTTGTCGACTGCATTAAATGACTCAGAGTGGACAGATCTGCGTACATGGGAACTATAGCATAACTATACGAAAATTATGGTTATCTGATCCATGATTAACCACTTGCTTACTGGGCACATATACCCCCTTCCTGCCGAGGCGAAATTTCAGCTTTCAGCACTGTGTCGCTTTAAATTAAAATTGCACGGTCGTGCGATGTGCCTCACAAACAAAGTTGATGTCCTTTTTTTTCCCCCCACAAATAGAGCTTTCTTTTGGTGGTATTTGATCACCTCTGCAGCTTTTATTTTTTGCGCTATAAACAAAAAAGAGAGCGACAATTTAGAAAAAAAACACAATATTTTTTACTTTTTGCTATAATAAAAATCCCATTTTTTTAAAAAAGTATATATTTTTTTCTCAGTTTAGGCAGATATGTATTCTACATATTTTTGGTAAAAAAGAAAATCGCAATAAGCGTATAGGAATTGGTTTGCGCAAAGGTTATAGTGGCTACAAAATAAGGGATAGAATTCTGACAATTTTTTTATAATTTTTTTATTTAGTAGTAATACGGCGATCTGCGAATTTTGTCAGGACTGCGATATTGCGACGGACACATCGGACACTTTTGACACATTTTTGGGACCATTCACATTAATACAGCGAACAGTGCTATAAAAACGCACTAATTACTGTATAAATGTGACTGGCAGGGAAGGGGTTAAATGTGTACCTGCATTGTGTTCTAACTGTGTGGGGGGAGGGGGGTGACTGGGGAGGTGACCGATGCTGTGTCCCTATGTAGAAAGGACACAGCATCAGTCTCCTCTCCCTGACAGGACGTGGAGCTCTGTGTTTACACACAGAGCTCCACATCCCTGCTCTAAAACTGCCGATCGGCGGGTACCTGGCGGACATCGCGACTAGACATGTGCAAAAGGAAAAAATTTGTTTCGTTTCGTTTTTATTCGTTATTTAATTAATTTCGTTAAGTTAAATTCGTTAAATTTGTTAAATTCGTTTTCGGAATTCGATCGTTTTCGACCGAATTTGAAAAAACCCGGTCGAATTCGAAAAAATTTCTACTGGATTCGATAATATTTCTACCGGATTCTAATTCGATCATATTTATATATATGATATTTCAACAGAATTCAACAATATTTCATCCGTTATCGTTAATATTTCAACCAAATTCGATGATATTTCAACTGGATTGGAAATTTTTTCAACTGGATAGGAAATTATTTCAACCGGATTTGAAATTATTTCAACCGAATTTTAAATTATTTCTACTGGATTTGAAATTATTTCTACCGGATTGGAAATTATTTCAACCGAATTGGAAATTATTTCACCTGAATTTGAAATTATTTCAACCGGATTGGAAATTATTTCAACCGAATTGGAAATTATTTAAACCGAATTGGAAATTTTTTCAACCGGATTTGAAATTATTTCAAACGGATTTGAAATTATTTCAACTGGATTGGAAATAATTTCTACTGGATTTGAAATTATTTCCACCGGATTGAAAATCATTTCAACCGAATTTGAAATTATTTCTACCGGATTGGAAATTATTTCAACCGCTTTGGAAATTATTTCAACCGAATTTGAAATTATTTCTACTGGATTGGAAATTATTTCCACCGGATTGGAAATTATTTCAACCGAATTTGAAATTATTTCAACCGAATTTGAAATTACTTCAACCGGATTTGATTGTATGTATTTGTATTATTGTATTTGATTACATTCTATTAAATTCTATTCTGTTCTTTACTATTCTTTGATTTTCATTCTATTGTTTTATTATTTTATATTCTATTTTATTGTATTCTTTTTTAGAAATCGATTTATATTTTTTAGATTTTGATTCAAACTTGCTTTCAATTTTCATTCGAATTTGTTTTCGATTCGAATTGTTTTCGAATTCGATTCGAATAGAATTTTTTCCGAATTCAATTCGAATTCTTTTCTAATTCTTTCGAATTCGATTCAAATTCTTTTCGAATTCTTTCGAATTCGATTCGAATTCTTTTCGAATTCTTTCAAATTCTTTTCGAATTCGAATTTCCTTCGCGTTTTTTCGAATTTCTTTAAATTCGTTAATTTTGTAATTCGAAAATTCGGATGCATCCGAATTTCCGAATAATGAAAAATGTGTCCGAATTCGAATTCGTAACGAAATGAAATGCACATGTCTAATCGCGACAGCAGCAGTGAGTTGGTTTGCACACGGCTTTGTACAAAGCCATGCTTTCTAGCTCTTTTGTCTCACAGAGAGCCTGACCCCTGCACCCTGCCATTTGCACACATCACTGCTAGCATTCTATTTGAATTTATACATGTCTGTGATTGGTTCTTTTGAAAGAATACAAAATGTCTGATTGGCTGTTTTGTGAAGCCACCACTTTATTTTGTTTCTCATGTTGACACTATAAATAAAGAGAGCAGGCTTTGCTAGCCAGTGATGGCTGGGAGCTATGATGAGAACAGTTGGTGTTGAGGTCTCTTGACTTGAATGAATGGCAGATCGGATGAATGGTGAGTGAAACTTTTAGCTTAGAGATAGATTATTTCACTAAGATGAAGTGTGTGCTTACAAGCACAGGCAGAATGGCCGTGTGCTCTGCATACAACCAATTCTGCCATGTCACATCTCACTTCAGTTTATTCCCTGTGTCCTAAGGGTACAGACAGGTTTACTCCTCAGAGAAAAGCACAAACAACTATTTTTTCCTTTTTAACTAAGGTGTTATTGTTCAGTCAATATCCTTTTTTAACTACAGATCCAAGAGAGCTCCCTCTGCAGGTTTTCAGATCGGTTGTTCCTCAGCGCGGCCTTGAATACTGTACCGGACTCCTCAATAAGTAACCCTGACCCTGAAGACTGTCTATGGAGTATGCCCAACCAGAGCAATGAAAACTTGAGTTTGATCTCCTTGGGTCCTTGGTCCCTTGACACTTTCTGGTACTGATAAAGTTGTTGCAGGTGGGAAAAAGTCTGTGCCACTGTGAAAAGTCTGTGTTATAACCCTTGTGTCACAAGTACACTGTACCTATGTGGAGGGTCACCAACTGATGTGTCACTTGCACACACTTACACAGCCGCTCCCTTCTTCACTAAAGCCTTTGTTGGAGAGGGCTCTAAGTCAGCGATGGCGAACCTTGGTACCCCAGATGTTTTGGAACTACATTTCCCATGATGCTCAACTATACTGCAGAGTGCATAAGTATCATGGAAAATGTAGTTCCAAAACATCTGGCATGCCAAAGTTTGCCACCACTGCTCTAAGTGCTACCAGGTAGTTTAGTCATCTGCTGATGAAGAGAAGGTCTTTTAGGCAGCTCCATAAACTGCAACTAGCGACCTGTTTTACTATGTTGTATTGTGGGCTGGCTTGCATTTTGTTTGCTGTGTTGCCCACCCCTAAGTTGGATTGCTTATGGAAGTCTTTCTGCCCAGTGTTCTTTAAAGATCAGTTTCAGAAAACAGGAATTTTGACTTAAGCCGCGTACACACGACACGTGTTTTTCATGACACTAAACATTTTTTTTTTTTAAATGCTCATTAAAAACGATTGTGTGTAAGCTCCAGAGCATTTTTCTCGATGTGAAAAAATGGACATTAAAAATTTAGAACATGCTCTAAATGTTTGCGTTGTTCTTCACGTTGTCGTTTTTCACGTCGTGAAAAACGGTCGTGTGTAGTAGGCTTTAACAACGTAGTGTAGTGCTCAGAAGCAAGTTATGAGACGGGAGCACTCGTTCTGGTAAAACTAGCATTTGTAATGGAGATAGCACATTCGTCACGCTGAAACAGACTGAAAAGCATAAAGACTAAAAAGCGCGAATCGTTTCTCACCAAACTTTTACTAACACGAAATCAGCAAAAGCAGCCCAAAGGGTAGCGCCATCTGAATGGAACTTCCCCTGTATAGTGCCGCCGTACGTGTTGTACGTCACCGCACTATGCATTTTTTTTCTACGATCGTGTGTATGCAAGGCAGGCTTGACAAGAGTCACGTCGAAAAAAAAAAAGTATTTTTTTCTAGGACTTTAAAATGGTCGTGTGTACGCGGCTTTACCTTAAAATCCTTTTCCTAAAGTTCATTAAAAGGCGCAGGTCTCCTATCTGTTTCATGATCACTCCTGCTATTGCTTTTGTAAGGGACTGAAGCATGATGGTAGTCAGAGGGATTATACTAACAATTTTTTGTTGTTGTTAGTTACGAAATCTGTAGGAGTTAAATACATCTCAGGATTCCTCTGCCCTCTGTCCTTAATGAACTCCAAAAAAAAGATTTAATCATAGTCAAAAATCCTGTCTAATTTTTTTTTAGTTTTAGATCTACATGCAGGAAAAGCTGAACTTGAATCCCCTTTAGTCTGCTTGAACTGTTTTGCTTTTAGGCATTGCTGTAGGGTCAATGCAAAGTCAATGATGTCAGACGGATGTTGCCTGGAACAAGGAGTTTTGAGGAGCAAAGTGTGAAGATCCTTTGCTCAATCCTTCCACATGTTTAATGGATGTGTGGGATGCTTTGGGAAAACATTGGGCGTGCAAAGGAACTCCTCAGAGGTCTATTTTGGCAGTGCTGCTGAGACGTGGGGTTCCATGCCTCTTTATTGTTATAGAGAGAAAAGGGGGAGGGAACTTCATGTAATCCTAGCCTCAGAACGCATACCATGCTGTTAGCGAGTTTGCTCACAAGTTTGGAGAGCTTCGGTGTACTAAAATAGTTTTTTACCTGTGTACCAAAATTATTAAAGGCGTATACACACATTTGGATTGAGTGAAGTGACACAAGTCCATCTAATTCAACCAAAAAAAATAAAAATACAATCGTCCTCCACAATGGGCACAGTGGCTGCGATTGATGGGCACAGTGGCTGCATTTGATAGACACAGTAGCTGCATTTGATGGCACAGTAGCTGCATTTGATGGGCACAGTAGCTGCAATTGATGTTTTTTTTTTCAGTTTGTTTGCACCCCCCCAAAAAAATGGAGCACCAGCCACCTGAGTCTATTTCATATTTTCACAGCTCTTACTGTGAAGAAACCTTTCCGTATTTGGAGATGAATTTTTTTTTCTTCTAGATGTAAAGAGTGCCCCCTGTCCTCTATGATGACCTTAAAGTGAAAACTCAACACCAAGTTCACTATATGGCCCACTTATGTATTTCTACATGTTGATCATACCCCCCCTTATTCTCCTCTTCTAAAGAGAGATTCAATTCAGTTCCTTTCATCTTTCCTTATAGGTGAGCTCCTCCACGACTCTTATCAGTTTGGTTGCCCTTTTTTTAGGCTTTCTTTCTTTTATTGTCACCTGGTGATCTAGCCAGTAAAGTCGAGCATACATGGATCAAAACCAGACAAAATTTTAATCCATACATGGGCAGGCTTGGTTGTACACAAGTTGATCTATCGATCGAATTGTGTACAACCAGCCTGTTGGAATAATTTCTCTCAATCAGCTGGCAGTGCCGGAGGAAGTCTCCCGCTGTCAGAATATAATAATTCGGTGGGAGGAATTCCCTCATCCACATTGATTGTGTGGATAATAGAGATGTGCATTTGTTTTCGTCCGAATGCATTTTCGTCCGAATGTCAGGTTTTTTCGTTATCGTTTTAACAAACGATAATGAAAGCACAGAAAACGAAAAACCGAAAAAGATCCAACATAAACAAATGCTTTATTTTCGTTTTCGTTGCGGTCGAATGTGCTTAACCTTAAAGCGGATGGCTCATTAAAAACAATATATTAAAAGCCAGCAGCTACAAATACTGCAGCTGCTGACTTTTAATATTAGGACACTTACCCGTCCTGGAGTCCAGCGGCGTCCACAGCAGAGGATGAGCGATCGCTCGTCTCTCTGCTGTTCCCCCCTCCATCCACGGTGAGGGAACCAGGAAGTGAAGCGCTCCGGCTTCACTGCCCGGTTCCCTATGGCGCATGCGCGAGTCGCGCTGCGCCCGCCGATTGGCTCCGGCTGTGTTCTGGGAGCCGAGAGTTCCCAGCACACAACGGGGGGGCGACGGGATGTCGCCAAAAAACCCGACTTTTGCCCGAGACTGCGGGCCGGAAGTGGTTGCAGATACCTGTCTTTAGACAGGTATCTGCACCCCCCTCACCCTGAAAGGTGTCAATTGTGACACCGGAGGGGGGGAGGGTTCACTTTAGGGTGGAGATCCGCTTTAACTATATTAGTCCAATATTATTCTGCATAGAGAGAAAATATTCAACATAGAGAGAAAAGATTTGACATAGAGAGAAAAGATTTGACATAGAGAGACATGAAGATTCGACATAGAGAGACATGAAAATTCGACATAGAGAATCATGAAGAGTCAACATTTTTTTTTTAAAGATTCTGTCAAATCTCCTTTTTTTTTTTTTTTCTTAGAACATTCGACATACACCATAAGCCTTCAATGACAGATTCGACCTTAATTTGGATTTTCGGACGAATGCATTTTTTTAACGAAAAACAAAATAAATAAAAACAAATTTCGGGAGTAACTAAATAAATGTATTTTTCGGACGAAAACGAAATTACGAAACAAAATATTTTAGTGTGCACTAATGTCTAGTGGATAAGGGTATCAAGTTATTTTCTTTCATTCAACCCGCTGATTGAACGTAAAAACGTAAAAAAAAATTACTCAGGTATAGTCAGCCTTAGTCTGTTCTTTTCAACAGAACAAGCTGTTTTGCAGATGTAGCAGTTTGAGGGTTGAGATAAAAAGGAACACAACTGTTGTTGTAACTGTTTATCAAGGTGTTAACAGAAGTTCAGCTTTCATTTGTTTTAGTGTATCTAAATCTGCTAGTACATATACTGCTTTAAGATGTATATATTACCTCCCACATTTCTGGCATAAGTGGTCACCCTGGCCCGAGGGCTAAACCAAAAAATATATAGGCAACAAAAAGCTAAGGTTCAACATAAGGCTTTGCAGCCTTTGGAACCTGAAACTTTTTTGGGGATTGTATGTGATACATAATTGTGAAGTGGAAGGAAAAGGAATAATGGTTTTCAATATTTTTTTCAAATATATATCTGAAAAGTGTCAATACTTTGTAGAACCACCTTTCACTGCAATTACAGCTGCAAGTATTTTTGGGTAGCTTTGCACATCTAGAGAGAGACATTTTTGCCCATTTTTTATTATAAAATAGCTCAAGCTCTGTCAGGTTGGATGGAGAGTGTCTGTGAACAGCGCATTTCAAGTCTTGCCACAGATTCTCAATTGGAATTAGGTCTGGACTTTGACTGGGCCATTCTAGCACATGAATATTATTTGATCTAAACTATTCCATTGTAGTTCTGGCTGTATGTTTAGGGTCGTTGTCCTGCTGAAAGGTGAACCTCTGCTCCAGTGTCAAGTATTTTGCAGACTCTAACAGGTTTTCTTCTAAGATTGCCCTGTATTTGGCTCCATCCATCTTCCCATCATCTCTGACCAGCTTCCCTGTCCCTGCTGAAGAAAAGCCTCCCACAACATGATACTGCCACCACCATGGTGTGTTTAGGGTGATGTGCAGTGTTAGTTTTCCGCCACACATAGCATTTTGCTTTTAGACCAAAAAGTTACATTTTGTTCTCATCTGACCAGAGCATCTTCTTCCATGTGTTTGCTGTGTCCCCCATGTGGCTTCTTGCAAACTGCAAACGGGACTTCTTATGGCTTTCTTTCAACAATGGCTTTCTTCTTGCCACTTTTCCAAAAAGGGCCGGATTAGTGGAGCGCACAACTAATAGTTGTCTTGTGGTCAGATTCTCCCACCTGAGGTGTGGATCTCTGCAGCTCCTCCAGGCATACTCTTGGCTTCTTCTCTTTAACTCTCCTTGCTCGTCCTGTCAGTTTAGGTGGACGGCCATGTCTTGGTAGATTTGCAATTGTGCCATACTCTTTCCATTTTCGGATGATGGATTGAACAGTGCTCCATGAGATGTTCAAAGCTTGGGATATTTTTTTTATAACCTAACCCTGCTTTAACCACTTGACCACTGGGCACTTAAACACCCTTAATAACCAGACCAATTTTTAGCTTTCGGTGCTCTCACAGTTTGAATGACAATAACTCAGTCATACAACACTGTAACCAAATGAAATTTTTGTCCTTTTTTCCCCCACAAATAGAGCTTTCTTTTGGTGGTATTTGATCACCTCTGCGGTTTTTATTTTTTTTGCTATAAATGAAAAAAAACAAAAACAACAAAAATTTTGTAAAAAATAATACGTTTTCTTCTTTTTTATTATAAAATTTTGCAAAAAAGTAATTTTTCTTCATAAATTTGACCTAAAATGTATACTGCTACATATCTTTGGTAAAAAAAAAAAAAAATGTTGCATATAATTTAGTCTGGGTGAAAGTTATGGGGTCTACAAGCTATGGTACCAATTACTGAAAATTGATAAATTTCATCACACCTGATGTACTGACAACCTCTCTCATTTCTTGAGACCCTAACATGCCAGAAAAGTACAAATACCCCCCAAATGACCCCTTTTTGGAAATAAGACATTCCAAGGTATTTAGAAAGAGGCCTGGTGAGTTTTTTTAAAGTTGTAATTTTTTCCCACAATTCTTTGCAAAATCAAGATTTTTATTTTTTTATCAAACTTTCATATTAGCAGGTTATTTCTCACACACAGCATATGCATACCACAAACTACACCCCAAAATACATTCTGCTATGTCTCCCGAGTATGGCGATACCACATGTGTGAGACTTTTACACAGTGTGGCCACATACAGAGGCCCAACATGCAGGGAGCACCCAGGCCAATTCTGACATTTCTCTCCTACATGGAAAAATCATCATTTATTTGCTAGAAAATTACATGGAACCATAAAACATTATGGGCCAGATTCAGGTAGATCAGAGCATCTTTGCTCTGGAGTAACGCATCTCATTTACGTTACGCTGCAGAAATTTTAGGAGCAAGTGCTGTTATTCATGAAGCACTTGCTCCTAAAGTTGCGGCAGCGTATCGCAAATGAGCCGGCGGAATTCAAATTGGGCGGGTACGGGGCGCGTATTATTTAAAATAAGCGCGATCCCGCGGCGAACGTACTGCGCATGCGTCGAGTGTGAATGCATCCCAGTGCGCATGCTCCAAGTTCTGTCAGTGAACGTCAATGACGTCACGTCCCCATTCATGAATGTTTTACGCAAACGACGCGATTTGTTTTTTTTCCAACGCAATGACGACGCCTATACCTAACATAGGATATTCCACTAGGGGGCTGCTTTATCTATACGCCGTGTATCGCTTCCGGAAACGTCGTAAAGTCACTGCGTCGCGCCCGAAAAAGATCGTGAATTGCCGATTTCCGCTCATTAACATATTTTTTGAGCGTAAATCGGCGGGAACGCCCCCGGCGCCATTTTTAAGTTGAAGTAACGATGCGATGGCGAAATTCAATTACGCCGATCGCATCGGAACTCCAACCCGGCGTTTCTTGTTTTCTGGTTACAGAAAACAAAAACGCCGGCTTAAAGTGACAGTTAGGCACTATATATCCTTTATAGCAAAGACCCTAGAGAATACAATGGCGGTCGTTGCAACTTTTCATCGCGCATGGTATTTGCACAGCAATTTTTCAAACGCGTTTTTTTTGGAAATAAAACAGTTTTGTGTTTTTAGAAAAAAACATTAAAGTTAGCCCAATGTTTTTGCATAATATGAAAGATAAAGTTACGCTGAGTAAATTGCTACCTAACATGTCACCCTTCAAAATTGCTCACGCTTGTGGAATGGTACCAAACTTCGGTACTTAAAAATCCCCATAGGCAACGCTTTAAATATTTTTACTGGTTACATGTTTTTAGTTACAGAGAAGGTCTAGGGCCAAAATTATTGCTCTCGCTCTAACGTTCGAAGAGATACCTCACATGTGTGGTTTGAACACCGTTTTCATATGTGGGCGGGACTTGCGTATGCGTTCGCTTCTGCATGCGAGCTCACGGGGACAGGGGCGCTGTATGCCCAGAGTATGCCCAGAGTATTGCAGAGTATGTCCAGAGTATTGCAGAGTATGCCCAGAGTATTACTGAGTATGCCCAGAGTATTGCGAAGTATGCCCAGAGTATTGCAGAGTATGCCCAGAGTATTGCAGAGTATGCCCAGAGTATTGCAAAGTATGCCCAGAGTATTGCAGAGTATGCCCAGAGTATTGCAGAGTATGCCCAGAGTATTGCAGAGTATGCACAGAGTATGCCCAAAGTATGCACAGAGTATGCCCAGAGTAATGCAGAGTATGCCCAGAGTAATGCAGACTATGCCCAGAGTATTGCAGAGTATGCCCAGAGTATTGCAGAGTATGCACAGAGTATGCCCAGAGTATGCACAGAGTATGCCCAGAGTAATGCAGAGTATGCCCAGAGTAATGCAGACTATGCCCAGAGTATTGCAGAGTATGCCCAGAGTATTGCAGAGTATGCCCAGAGTATTGCAGAGTATTGCCAGAGTATTGCCAGAGTATGCCCAGAGTATGCCCAGAGTATTGCAGAGTATGCCCAGAGTATTGCAGAGTATGCCCAGAGTATGCTCAGAGTATTGCCCAGAGTATTGCCCAGAGTATTGCAGAGTATGCCCAGCATTGCAATGTATTGCCCAGCATTGCATTGCAGCAGGGATGGCTGAGCAGGGTGGGATGGATGGATGGATCTGTGACTACATTTGTCACAGATCCAGCCCACAGCACTGCCGCTGCCATCCGCTCCCTCCCCTCTCCTCTCACACTGTACCGACACTGTACATCAAATGACGCCGGTTTGTTTACAAGTGATCGCGCCGTCATTGGACGGCACAATCACGTGGTAAACCGCCGGTATCAGCGGCGATTTACTGTGATCCATGAGGCGCGGGGTCCTCTGGACCCGGCGGTCACGGATGCTCCCGTGTGCGCGCCTCAGGGGGCGCGCGGGAGCGCGATTCTAGGGAGCCATTAATTAACGGCCACTTAGAGTTAAGCAACCGCCCTGTAGAGGTACTTTGTCTATAGGGCGGTTGCAAAGTGGTTAATCTTCTCCACAACTTTATCCCTGACCTGTCTCGTGTGTTCTTTGGCCTTCATAATGCCGTTTGTTCACTAAGGCTCTCTAACAATTCTCTGAGGGCTTCAGAGAACAACTGTATTTTTACTGGGATTACATTACACACAGGTGGACTCTATTTATTAATTAGGGGACTTCTGATGTCAATTGGTTCCACTAGATTTTAGTTAGGGGTATCAGAGTAAATTGGGCTGAATACAAATGCACGCCACACTTCAGATATGTATTCGTAAGAAAGTAAAAAAACATTTATCATTTTTCTTCCGCTTTACAATCATGTGTGACTTTGTGTTGGTCTATCACATAAAATCCCCCAAAAATACATTTAAGTTTTTGTTTATAACATGATACAATGTGGAAAATTTCAAGAGGAATGAATACGTTTTTCAAGGCACTGTAAGTTGCCACTTACTCACTCAAAGTTTCTGTCTTAAATGACTTTACTAAAGAAAAAGAACTCCATGAAGATTAAATATTTCACTCATTAGATTTCCTGTTGAATCCTTGTTCATTTTATTTTTTACTAAGCAATTCCAATGAAAATCTATGCAGAACAAACAGTTTTTACCTAATCTTAAATGCTGCATTGAATAATTCTGATTACAGTTTGCCACTCTGGACAGTTCCTTTCCCTTATTATTGTGTCTTTGGGGCAGGATATAAAGGGGAATCATCCCAATCGAACAAAAAAAACAAAAAAAACAAAAAAAACTATTCTGTACACTGTTAAAAAACAAAACTATTGGCATTAGATGGTGATCTGTTTTGCTAAAGCCAACCTTGCTACAAAAAAAGTCTAGCTTATTTACATTGCTTCTCTCCCCACATGCAAAAAATATTAAAAGGAAAAAAATATATTAAATATAGTTCTGCCCAAAGGTACCCAGACAAAGGTGATTATATACTCCTTCTGGGGAGATCATGGGAATGTGGAAAAGCCCAAAACTTGTGAGAACATGTTTCTGCAATGAGTCATCTTGCAAAATTTGGGCTAAGTCAGCATTCCACATGACCTTGTGGCTAGGAGGATCGAAAGTATATTTTGTGACTTATTTCCCCACAGGCTTTTGTTTTACAATTTTTGCAGCATTTTGGCACAGTTAAAGTGTAACTAAAGGCAAACCCTGTTGTTGCTTTTTAAGCATTGGATAGAGTGGAGAGGGATTAGAACTCCTGACAGTCTTAATTGCTGTCTGTGCCCCCTTTACTGTTATTATCAAAAGTACAAGTAAAAAAAAAATGTGTTGACATTATAACACTAATAGAGGAGATATCTTCCACCTGGGACACTAGTGCTGGTGACACATTGGGATTCCCTCATTTTGGAGGGATTTCCTCTCACCTCTTGTTTTAGCTATGGAACAGGAAGTGAAGGGAAATATCCCTATAGGGACACAGATGCAAGAAAAACAAAACACAATAAAAACTTATGAGGGGGTTATACCCCTCCCTTACTATAAAAAAAAAAGTTTTGTCTTTAGTTACACTTTAGCAGGTGGACCATTGTGGCATCTGTGTATAGCCCAAAGAAATCTTCAGCTTTGGATAGAGTAGGTAAATATTAGAACCCCTGTCAAATTTGTACTGCTGTATGTGAGGAGGAAGAGGTAAGTAAGCACCAGGGTGGGAGAAAGGGGTTACGCTTTGAAAAAATTATGGGGCTAAGGACTGGGAGCTGCCCTAAATAAAGATAAAGAAAAAAGGTTTGGCTATACATATCCATATATTTACAAACTTGTTTCCAGGTTCAAGAATAAAAAAAACGGTAAGTCTGCTACTTAAATCCACAAACATACACATATGCCACATGCAGTTTACGTAAGCTGTACTCACGTCAATATTGCAAGATCTATGTCTCTTCCTTTCCCCAAGGCAATATTTTCCTCCAATAGTTGGCCTAAAACACAAAGCAGAAATGTACTTATTATTAATTGCCTTGTTGGATATAAGTTAACTATAGATTAAAACGAGGCGTGCAGAATGGAAAAATTAGTTTGGTCGAAAAATGATCTACTGGTTTTAATTCTGTGGAAGAATAGCTGGCTCATCAGCTGCCAGTGGGCTTCCCCACTGAGGGCTAAAATGTAAACAAAAGAATGCTGGCAATAAAAAATGAAGAAAAAAAATTAAAAAACAAAACCCCCCCAAAAAAACGGTGTGCCAAAAAAACGGCGTGTCAAAATCCATACCAAAAACCCAATCCAAGTATGAAGCCCGGGAGGAAAGGGAGGGGACGACCGAGCACCCCCCTTCCTGAACCATACCAGGTCACATTCCCTTAACATGGGGGGTGCTTTGGGGCAGGGGGGGCTCTGTCCTCCCTCCCAATACACCCTGTCTGACCGAAATTAATTGCACATTTCTAATTAAAATGTGCAGGAATAAAACACAAAACATAGGTGATTAAACCTACCTTGGACTGTCACAGTGCCTGACAGATGTTGACACTCCTCCTCCACAGGTCCTGCTGCATTCTCCCCAAGTCGACCAGGGTCCCCAAGCTCCATCTACTCCTTCAGGTCGTGTCCCAAAAGGAACACACTCCCTTTTATAGCACCACTACAAATTAAAAATAGTAATTATGAAGTTGTCTTTCAACTAAAGTAATCATTTTGGATGTAAAATTATCTCTTTGTTCTTTTTGATCCAAACATACTAAGCTCACTATTGGTGAAGTCTTTTCTGCATACCACCGAACCAGGCTGACCTCTGCTCTTGGATTATTTACATCTGAGCAAGATATATGGGAACACTGCCTGCAGCCTCCTCTATTAGATTAGATTGGGAGACCCCATCTTCTACCATATATAATAAACCACCTTCTGATTTGGGAAATTGTGTTTGTTGGGCGGTTTTCCTTTCAACTTGACAGAACAAATAGGGTTTATCCTGGTGGGTCTTCCTAAGGTAATATCTGGTACTCTCTAAGTACCTTTTATGTTCCTATTTTTGTATTTTTTTAATCCAAACATACAAAGCATTTCCAATATATATTTAGTAACCTTGAAGATTTTTCTAAATATCTAAATTAATGGCTCCTAAAACGCGATCAAAACTTTTTTATACCCAGGGGGAGCAACCCACGGATCAACTATTGCTTTCATGGGAAGGGGCATAATTATTACACCATGGGCATGCTCAGTAGAACACAGATCCATTCATACCAGTAATGTGATGCTGACTTGGTGTAGAAGAGCCTTTTCCACCATTGGGGCTGTATTTAGACATCATGCAGCCTTAGCAAATAAGAATCTTGATGTCCCTTGTTCAAGCTCCACCCCTAATGCTAAAATGGTCTTTATAAGCAGGACTATTTGTCAACTGTATATATCACCATTCCAAACAATAGAAAAGAGACATAGCTTCATGCACATCCTTTCCTCTACAGTTGTTTGGTCTTTTGCTGCCCTTCATAAATAGTATACCCAAGGCACTGGCCCACAAGTACAACCCTGCCCACCATCACATGTTATGACAACAAAAGATCTAAAATGGTAATACATTTAAAGAGGAAAGGGGGCTTTACTTTATGGCACCACCCCTATAAATAGAAGCGTGCATACTGTTGCTGTTATGTAAAATATAGGATTTTCCTCCATCTGCACAATTGGACCATAGCGGGGACGGATTATATTGGGTGTCAGCGGATGTTCATCCGGTAAAACCCACTATCCCATAGGGATACATGTATGTCCCTTTTTCATCTGTACACGGATGGATGAAAAAGCGGACATACAGTCCGCATGATTGAAAGGGGCCCAATAGTTTCCCTACACTTATATTTTACTCTTAACTAAATATTTAAAGTGAATACAACATCAAACACTAACCTTAAATAGTAATGAATTAATAAAAATTTAACCCTTCACCCTAACCTTAAACTTTAATGAAAAATATAATGGTTTAAGCTTTTTTTCAAAGTTTTCGTTTTTTTAATTGTATGTTTTATATTTGTTTTCTTAGTTATGTAAAATATTTTTTTTCATCCGTCTGTAGAGCGGATGGGGTGAACACGGACAGATGGTCCATGTTCACCCGATCCCCCCAGAGGGGAAAGCGGCGATCTGACAGGGTGGTCCCTGCACAGTGTGCAGAGATCGCCCTGTCATCTGCTGGCTCAGCGGGGATCAAAGGAGCGATTACCGCAGAGCAAGTGGATGTTAACGGGGCGGATCATCACGGGATCCGCCCGTGTGAAAGGACCCTTAAGGGTTGAATTGTAGGCTAGGCAAGGGGTTTGTTCAGTATTTATGAAGAATAAAGGGTGTTTTTATAAAAAATTGTGAAGCTATGTGCCCTGTGAACATTTGTTCTGTTCAGATGTTGGGAAAATCAAATGTTAATAAGCTATTTTCTCTTTAAGTCAAGTTTTCGTCATTCATAAGATCAGGATCAATCAGGGAAACATTGCATCATGGCCAATAGATTGAGCAGATGATCATAGGAAATACTCGTAGCCATAGTGACTCACGCTATTCCTATAAATGAGGAACAAATTTACAACAGCAACAAAGGGAAAAAATAGATTCTTTAGGAGAGTACTGGAAGTCTAGAACCCCAGACCGCTTTTTATTCTTTTATATGTCCCTCCCAATAAATCTTTGTGACAATACCTGATCTATAGCACCAAAACCGTACCAGGCTATTTATGGAGTATTTACAGTGCCTTGAAAAAGTATTCATAAAATTATTCAACCTCCCGACGATCGTTTCGTCTCACAAAGACGTCACCCTGTGACGACGTCTTTGTGAGACGAAACGTTCGTCGGGAGGTTGACGCACTGACGTCATCGCCCATAGGATGGGTGTCCGCTTGCCGGCCGGCTCTTTGTTTTTAACTGTGATTTTATTCAGAAGCTTTTACATCTGTCGTGATCGAAGTGATCGCTTCTATTCACCCGGATTACTTTCATCCACCTTCGAGCCACAGAGATCGATGAGACCGGTTGGCATCGATTCGGATTACCAGTGTTCATCTCCCTGTCGTACAACCAATACCAGCCGAGAGTGTGGTTGATTTCCAGGATTGCATAGCCTGTGTTCTGGTAAGCAGGCTTGTACATCTGGTGTAGGTCCACGTGTGATATTGGTGTCATCATAGGCTTCTTTTCACATTTCCACCATTTTTGTCTGACACTTATTAAGACTTTTTGCTGCCATTTCCATTGTCGGCAATTAGATTCTTTATGTTACATATTATATGGTTTATTTCCACTTATGCACTTAATGTGGTATTCATATATTTGCATGCATATATATTTTTTAAGATGCTTTTCACAGTTTTTTTTTCACATGTTGGTTTATAGCGCAGTTTTTTGTATTTACTCTGTCTAATTATTTGTGTTGTCACACATTTTTTCACTGCTGCTTTATATTTCTATTATTGCACTTGCTGTTAGGCCAGTTGCTTTTTCAATACTATACATTTATCATTGGTAATTTTTATTGTGTTTAGTCACCATTAGGGAGCGCGGTATTTTATCTTTTTTAATATTTCTTACCCCCTTCTCAATGGTATTAGTTTGACAGATGGTCCCTTCAGCAGCTGGAATGCTGTTAGTGATGCAGCGGCCAGTTTTGCTTAAACACCAAAGTTCACTGCATACCTCCTGAAAAGAGAAAACATGAATCATTCAGATATTTAAGGTCCAGTATTCTTTTAAATGTAAAGTTCAAGTTTTCTGATAAAGAGCTTGCAGTGTATTTTCACATTTGCAGGCAAATTGGGATAACTTCTATTTTATATTTACCGCAATGATAAGCCCAGGACCACACTCCACATATATCCACCAGGTCCTCTGGTAAACATACATGCTTCCGCTATAGTCTCTGCATCTTGGCCATGCCGGTCTGATGCATTTGACCCAGATTGGACTTAGTCTTAGAGTGGTATAGCCAAGATGCAAGGGCTAAAGCTAAAGTCTGTATGTTTTCCAGAGGACATGGTGGATCTATGTGAAGTGCGGTCCTGAACTTAGCAATGTGGTGGATGAACAGAGCTAGACATGATCCTAGTGGGGCTGGCATCCAAAGCATGAAGAAAGGCGACAAGAGGACAAGCAGGTGCTGCTTTCCTTATGCTGTCACCTATGTTATATTTGTTACATGTACCTATTCACATAGCACATTGAAAAATATTTAAACCCCTTCCCGCCCACCACCTTCCAGCCCTTTAACAGGTTTTAACTGCCGGAAGGCTAAGGCAAGTATTCTACATGATCTGAAAGCTCCCAATCGCAAGTATGCATCGGGATGTTTCCAGTACCTGCCTGTTACTGTGCTTTCAACAAGGAAATCTATTTACACAGGGACACATTTATGTGGCTGCTCGACGATAAAGCCCACCCACCGAGAGGCCACATATATGCCACGGCCAGTGACATATATGTGGCCTTCCCACGGCCAGTGCGAAGTGGTTCAAATCATAAATTTTCTTTCTTTTAGATTCTCTTGTCTGGAAACTCCAGCATTGAAAAAATTCTACTAGTTCTCTTTGTTTTGGGTGGGGCTGGAGAGCTGTGTTTTCCATAGTTAACCCTGCTTGTGTTGCATCTTTTCAATTATAAACTAGATTTGAACATTGTCCCAACAAAGAGCTAAAATGCCAAATGATAATTATCTCATAAAATGTTCAGATCACATACAGAAATAATAAATGTAATCTTTACTTGTTCTCATTAAATTGGCATGAAACCCCTGTAAGTCCATATTTTTCAATCCTTATTTTATATCCCCCTCAAATGGCTGTATTTCTAAACAATACAGGATACATGTAAATAGAAATATAAAAAACATCCTGCCACCATGCAAAAAACAAAGGAAGGGAAAATGGAGTAGTGTATCTTGCGGTATATCTAGAAGTATTGTTATAAAACAAGCAAATTTCATTCGTTTTTAGTTCTTTTTTGTAACAACAAATTTGTAATATGTTTATATGATATGCACACCCTGAAATGATTATTGCAAGATAGATGAAAACTAAAATTTATACATATTCATCACTGTCTCATTTTTGTTGATGTCTTTCAGCATGTCCCGTATTCTGATGGGAAGGGATTTCTAGTCCCCAGAACTCCACTAATGATAACCACATGCATTGCAGTCAGACGTGTCTAACTCGCACATACACTATTACTTATCTTCTCTTTGTTTTGGAAACAATAATATTAATGAAATAAGGAAAATAAATTTGCCTTTTAGTATTTTATCTTATGTCATTGTGAACATCACTATGTGGACCCAACATAAACTACATTGTCAAAAGTATTGGGCCACCTGCCTTTACACGCACATGAACTTTAATGGCATCACAGTCTTAGTCCGTAGGGTTCAATATTGAATTGGCCCACCCTTTGCAGCTATAGCAGCTTTAACTCCTCTGGGAAGGCTGTCCACAAGATTTAGTGTGTCTATAGGAATCTTTGATCATTCTTCCAAAAGTGCATTTGTGAGGTCAAGCACTAATGTTGGGTGAGAAGGCCTGGCTCACAGTCTTTGTGCTAATTCATCCCAATGGTGTTCTGTCAGGTTGACTCTGTGCAGGCCAGTCAAGTTCCTCCACCCCAAGCTCACTCATCCATGTCTTTATGGACCTTGCTTTGTGCACTGGTTCAAATCATTTGACAGAGGGTGATTATGGTGTGGGTTTGTCTTTTAAAGTTTGTGCTTGGCCCCTTAGTTCCAGTGAAGGGAACTCTTAAGGCATCCCTTCCTATTCCAACATGACTGCGCACCAGTGCACAAAGCAAGATCCATAAAGACATGAATGAGCGAGTTTGGGGTGGAGGAACTTGACTGGCCTTCACAGAGTCCTGAATTCAACCCGATAGAACACCTTTGGGATGAATTAGAGTGGGGACTGTGAGCCAGGCCTTTTTGTCCAACATTAGTGCCTGACCTCACAAATGCGCTTCTGGAAAAATGGTCAAAAACTCCCATAGACACACTCCTAAACCTTGTAGACAGCCTTCCCAGAAGATCTGAAGCTGTTATAGCTGCAAAGAGTGGGCACTGGGCAAACTCAATATTGAGCCCTATGGACTAAGACTGGGATGCCATTAAAGTTATGTGTTTGTAAAGGCAGGTGTCCCAATACTTTTGACAATCGAGTCGATTTTGTGATGAAGGCCACCTTTTAAATCATAAGTTTGTTTTACAAACACTGGCCAAAGAAAACTGGAGCAATTGCCTATAGACATAAATTTGATTGATGAGGGACTTTTTATGTCAACTCCCGTATATTTCAGATACATTTAATTTGAAAGCTTCAAGAAAGCTTTACAGGAAAGTATGGACTCAAAGTTTTCAAAGTAGGCATGACAGAAATGTGTTATCTATGAAGAGTCAAGCTGCAAATGGAATCTGTCACCAGAAGAAAACAAAAACGCTTCAAGACGCAAAAGCGGCTAAACAGGGCATGTAAACACGGCTAAAATAACATTTTTAGATGCCAATTTCTAGCTGTCAAGTTAAATTGCTCAGGAAAGGTTAAACAATGTCCCGTGTACATGAAGCTTTAGGCCGCGTACACACGAGGAGACATGTCCGCAGAAACTGGTCCGCAGACATGTCGTGTGTACGGCCTAGCAGACAGGTTTCCAGCGGACAAAGGTTTCTAAGCATGTGAGCATGATTTCTAAGCATGATTTGACGCATGCGTGGAAGCATTGAACTTCCTTGTTTGAGCACGTCAGTGTCTTCTACATCACCGCGTTCTCTGTCTGCAGGGATTTTGGTCTGATGGTGTGTACACACATCAGACCAAAATATCCCTGGAGACATGTCCGATGAAAACGGTCCGTCGGACCTGTCTCATCGGACATGTCTCCTCGTGTGTACGCGGCCTGACACTACACATGCTCTGGAGCAGTGTATGGAGTTTAAAGGTTTGTAGATCAGTACAATGGATGATGTGGATGGCAGAAGACTATCGGCATGGCGGTTAAATGCAGTGCGGGAATGGAGTTGCTGGGTGAATGTTATGAATTCATCTTTAACTATTTAGTGTAAAGTTGGTATTACCCTTTAAATTACTCTTTATCTATGCTTCCCTGGCAAGATTGCTAACATATTAACATTTAGGTAAAAGTCCACTTTAAGTCTTATGTCACACACTAAGAATTTCCTTATTTCTTTTTTCATGAGCTGGCAAGACAAAATAGCAAGGGACTCTACCCCGTATTTACACTGGCGGGATTTAATTCCATGTTGGAAACGGCACTGATCATCTGCATCATAGGCCTGTCCTGGAGCTTGTGTTGGATAAATAAAATCCTGACGTGGGGGCGCATTATTCAGGCAAAGGCCCAGGCCTGAACTGCGGAGAGAAGAAGAATAGGAAGTCTGCATCAGTATGTGTGTGTATATAAGCTTACATCTTTCATAATAAATATATTGTATATATAGTTACTGCATCACAAATTATTGAGATATACAATGACTTCACAGACTCATTCAAGGAGTTGACTTGGTTATACATTTCCTGAATATTTATGCATGACAGAAGAATATTCAGTGTCCCAATACATACAATACTATCCCAAGTATTATAACCATGGACTACAGGAGGCTAATTAACAAATTTGCTTCCCAGCATAAAACTTAGTACACTGCTACGTGGATGTTAATTTTCCACAGTTTAAGATTTTTCACAAAACTGAAAAACAACATTTTTGGAGAAACTATCCTAGCACTGAGAGTCATACCTCTTGGTCCCCACTTCTAAATATACTATCCTAATAAATGTGTTTTCCATATCAGTAGTGACCAGAAATCAAATTTTACTGCACTTTACATCATGTCATGGTTGCTTTTTGCATTGCCAAAGTAAGCCTATAAAATATAATATTCTACAAATCTTTTTAATTTTTATTGTACACACTTAGTGGCTTAACAGCCAGAACTTAATTTGTTGTGCTTTGGTGGAAAGAAAAATGCTCCCACCCACTCTACCACCTGTTTTTTTTAAGGTACTTAAAGTGGAGTTCCACCCTGAAAAAAATATTCACCAAAAATCTACAAAAAATTGAAAATAAATAAATAATTTGTACTTACCAGAAATAGCTGTTGCTATGCGGAAGTTCCTAATCTGCCTCTTCCTAGTCCTCGGCAGGTCTTCTTCCTCATCCTTACTCGTGGTGTCTTCTGGGTAATGGGGCACACTGCCTTCTGGGAATTGTGTGTATCCCAGAGAGCAGCCGCCCATTCAGAAAACACTGCGAGACTTCACTGCCTGTTTCTCTTAGTGAGGATGGCGTTTGACGGCTCGGCCTTGGGGAGCAAACATCATGGGCGCCTAGGAAAGGTAAGTGTAAGTGTCCTTATCAAAGTCAGCAGCTACACTGTTTGTAGCTGCTGACTTAAATAAAAAATTGTGAGTGGAATCCCGCTTTAATTTGTTGGCAGCACATGATGGGGTTGGTATAGGTATACACATATTTTTATTTATTTATTATTTGTTGGCCGTATTTTTAGGTAAATTTGTATGCACTTTAGAGAACACAGACACAGTATTTTAGATCTCATCATAATACACAATTTACATATTTTTTCTTATTTAAGATCATATTATACAGGCACTATAGAGATTTTTGGGCCCTAGTATCTAGACCCTAAACATATATTTATAATGGGTATATTCAGGTGTGTACACGTATTTATATATTTTATTCACCACACTTTATTTATTTATTTATTTCCCCCCTCTTCCACCCTTCCTTTTCCCTCTCTCTCTCCTATCTCTTTCTCTCTCTCCATGGGCTATGCAACTCCGAGGCTTCCGACTTCTTAGTGGAGGAAAAAAACTCAACTGTATAGGTATGGGTAGGGAAATGTATGTTTGAATGTCAAAGTTTTTATATTAAGGATGAAATGTATTTATAATGTATTTTGTAATGGAAAATTAATAAAGCTTTAAAGGTAAAGAATTTGTTGGCAGCAAGCTTGATTTTACACAGGCCTGACACTAGGACCATGATGTACTAGAATATGCCCAGGTGCCCGGACCTAGTAACACTGCTGTTCAGCATCTGTATTATATACTCTGTTGTGTAAAAAACAAGACATTTTTTTTCTCATAAGAAACAGTTTACAATTTCTTAGATGCGATGGCTATGGTCTTTTGCTTTTTTTAAACTTCTTTCTTCTATTTTAATTTGGTGATACAGCCTGCAAGTCTTTTGTTTTTCAAAAGAAAAATCTCTCCAGCAGAATGTATCAATTAACCACTTAACCCCCGGACCATATTGCTTAACCCCCAGACCGAATCACTTTTTGTGATTCGGCACTGCGTCACTTTAACTGACAATTGCGCGGTCGTGCGACGTCGCACCCAAACAAAATTAGCGTCCTTTTTTCCCCACAAATAGACCTTTTTTTTTGGTGGTATTTGATCACCTCTGCGGTTTTTAGTTTTTGTGCTATAAACAAAAATAGAGCAAAAATTTTGAAAAAAATGAATATTTTTTACTTATTGCTATAATAAATATCCTCCAAAAATATATATACATTTTTTTTTTTCCTCAGTTTAGGCCGATACGTATTCTTCTACATATTTTTCATCCAAAAAAATCACAATAAGCGTTTATTGATTGGTTTGCGCAAAAGTTATAGAGTTTAAAATATAGGGGGTAGTTTTATGGCATTTTTATTAATATTTTTTTTTTACTAGTAATGGCGGAAAGCAGCGATTTTTTTTTTGGTACTGCGACATTATGGCATACACTTCGGACAATTTTGACACATTTTTGGGACCATTGGCATTTTTATAGCGATCAGTGCTATAAAAATGCATTGGATTACTATCAAAATGCCACTGGCAGTGAAGGGTTTAACACTAGGGGGCGGGGAAGGGGTTGGCAAGCAGTTGAAGAAAACAATGTTTGTTGTGTTTACAAAGGATTAGCTGGAGTTTGGCTTCAATTTGTTAAGTTTATCTAAATCTGCTAGCTCATATAACACTCCCCTCCCCCTAGACTGACAGTGCTGCTGTCCCAAAGTGCCCCCTGTGCCTAATACAGGAGGTGTGTTGCTGGTCAGATCACCAGGTAAAAACAGAGGAAAAAAAAGACTACAAAAAAAAAAACTGATGAAGCCACCATATTTAAAGATTTGTAATCTGCAATATATTTAAATTTTGGATTTTGGGTTTAATATCGCTTTAACTAAAAAAGATCTATATTCATGAATCTTTAAGTTAAAGTGGAGTTCCACAAAAAAATGGTACTTCTGCTTATTGCAATCCCCCCCCCCCCTCCAGTGTCACATTTGGCACCTTTCAGGGAGGAGGGAGCAGATACCTCTGTAATACAGTCATTCACTCCCACTATCGGGCATAGATCAGCACGGTGATAGCAGTGACCTACGCCACGTCCGGCACCTACTCCCCCCCGCTGTCTTCTGGGAGACACACAGAATACAGCAGGAGCCAGTGGAATCACACAGCGCGACTTGCGAATGCGCAGTAGGGAACCAGGAAGTGAAGCCACAAGGCTTCACTTCCTAATTCCCTTAACGAAAAAATGGCTTTGGCTTAAGCTCCTGCCCCCTGGGAAAACCCCTCTAACATGTTTTGCCCATTAGGGACTTAATCCTAGAGGCCCCAGTCCTATCACTCAAAAAGAGCATGTACTGTGCAAGGGTTACCTTTGCCCTCTGTAGTACATGGAACAAAATTGGATTAAACAATGTTGAATTGTATAAAGAGATTATTTCAGGTGACTTACTCCAGGAAGCTGGTGATGTAGTCCCTGCTACAAGCTGACCACACAAATGGATTGGTCTTCATAGTAATGTGAGCTGCCATGAGCTTGGCTGTCTCTTGACCTCGAGATCCACAGCCATTACCAATACCATCATGATTCATACCAAACCTAAAGGAAGAAGATGTGTATTTGATTTATTTTGTTGTCACTAAGAAACTCAGAAAAAAAGAATGGTAAGATGTGACCCATATAGGTATATTTTAAACATGTGTATATATATATATTGAAACACCTATATATTCTTATTACTGGTTTGTAATTTTCATCTGTCCTGAAACCTACTAAATTCAAATGGACCTAGGATGCCAAATTCAGTTTTAAGTCCAAGTATTATGTCAAACTGTGGCAACTGAGAAAAAATGGTAGTTGGACATTTTGTTAACAATAAGTGAATGTGGTAGGTGGGAAATGTATTTTTCACTTTAATGGCTAAACAATGGGTGAACACGAAAAATATTTAGAAAGGGAGTTATATTTCCATTAGTAATTTCATTTTTTTCACTCAAATAATACCTAGTTTTTAAAAATACATTTTTCACACCTATGAAAACATAACTTATTAAGTCTATTTTATTGTTATTTTGTTGTTTCACGACATTGTTTCAACATTGCACATTTAAATCAGATGCACAGATGCTGATTACAAAAGGAATTCAGAATTTTCATACAATAAATTGGATAGCCACGTCAATCATCCGGTAATGTAAAAAGCAAGCTCAAGTTTACTTATTTTATCTGCACATGATAGGATAATTGAAGGGAATATTCACACAATTTAACTCCTTTAGTATATCAGTCTCCACGCTAGGGTCTTCAAAGATGGGGCATTTATGGACTTTGTAGTGGGTGTGATGAAGACATTGACGTTGTTTCATAAGGCATGCATGTTGCAGCTATCCCTTGCCTATAGAAATTCCTGATTATGCAGTCATAGTAATTTTTAACACTAATGCGACGTACACACGGTCAGAATTTCCAACAAAAAAAGTTTGATGTGAGCTTCTGGTTGGAAATTCCGACCGTGTATAGGTTCCATCGGATTTTTTCTGTTGGAATTTCCGATCGTGTACGCGGTAAAACAGTGTTTCCAAGTTTTTTTCTTTATTTTTTAGCGCATGAAAATTTCTTATACATGAAGAAATCCATTGTTTACAGCTGTAATTTTTTACAGCTGTTATTGTTTATAGCATTCTGTCCATGAACCTTAACCACTTGACCACTGGGCACTTAAACACCCTTAATAACCAGACCAATTTTCAGCTTTCGGTGCTCTCACAGTTTGAATGACAATAACTCAGTCATACAACACTGTAACCAAATTAAATTTTTGTCCTTTTTTTCCCACAAATAGATCTTTCTTTTGGTGGTATTTGATCACCTCTGCGTTTTTTTCCTCTATAAATGAAAAAACAACGAAAAATGTGTAAAACAATGAATTTTTCTTCATTTGTATTATAAAATTTTGCAAAAAAGTATTTTTTTTATAAATTTGGCCTAAAATGTATACTGCTACATATCTTTGGTAACAAAACAAAAACAAATTGGATATTATTTAGTCTGGGTGAAAGTTATAAGGTCTACAATTTGATTATACCTGATGTACTGACAGCCTCTCTCATTTCTTGAGACCCTAACATGCCAGAAAAGTACAAATACCCCCCAAATGACCCCTTCTTGGAAAGAATACATTCCAAGGTATTTAGAAAGAGGCATTGTGAGTTTTTTGAAGTTGTCATTTTTTCCCACAATTCTTTGCAAAATCAAGATTTTTTTTATTTTTATTTTTTTTCCACAAAAGTTTCTTATTAGCAGGTTATTTCTCACACACAGCATATGCATACCACAAATTACACCCCAAAACACATTCTGCTATTCCTCCCGAGTATGGCGATACCACATGTGTGAGACTTTTACACAGAGTGGCCACATACCGAGGCCCAACATGCAGGGAGCACCATCAGGTGTTCTGGAGCACCCAGGCCAATTCTGACATTTCTCTCCTACATGTAAAAATCATTTATTTGCTAGAAAATTACATAGAACCCCAAAACATTATATATGCTTTTTTAGCAAAGACCCTAGAGAACACAATGGCGGTTGTTGCAACTTTTTATCGCGCATGGTATTTGCACAGCAATTTTTCGAACGCATTTTTTTGGGAAATAAAACAGTTTTGTGCTTTTTAAAAAAAAAAATCCCCATAGTTGACGCTTTAAATGTTTTTACTGGTTACATATTTTTAGTTGGAGAAGAGGTCTAGGGCCAAAATGATTGCTCTCGCTCTAACGTTCGCAGCGATACCTCACATGTGTGGTTTGAACACTGTTTTCATATGTAGGCGGGACTTACGTGCACGTTCGCTTCTGTATACGAGCACGCGGCAACAGGGGTGCTTTTTTTTATTGTTCATTTTACTTTATTTATTTTAGTTTGACACGTTTTTTCCCCAAAAATAAATGTTTTGATTACTTTTATTCCTATTACAAGGAATGTAAACATCCCTTGTAATAGGAATATAGCATGACAGGTCCTCTTTACAGTGAGATATGGGGTCAATAAGACCCCACATCTCACCTCTAGGCTGGGAAGCCTGGGAAAAAAAACGATCCTGGCTTCGATCGTAGCGGTGAGTTGGAAGAAGCACCGGAGGGCGAAGGGAGTGGGGACGTCCCCTTTTGCCTCCCGTAAGAACGATCAAGAGGCGGAACAGCCGGCATGATCGTTCTTATGGTGTAGAGAATCGTCGGCTGAAAAAAATGACCTAAGCTTTTAAATTACTGGGCTTAATATCAAGCTACTACACAAAGAGAGGGAGCATACATTTTGTTTTGTGTTTAAATAATTTTTCTGTTTGCCACAATTACACTGCCTCAGGTTACAGACTAACTATATACCCTCTCTGGGTACCAGATGCTTCTTGACATAACCTAGAACCTAGTTGCCCTAAAATCTGGACTAGATTCATCAAAGGTCATAACTGCAATTGGAGAGGCTATGTGAGGCACTGACCATCTGAGAGATCAATGCAACAGTGCATAAAACCTAGTCACACATTGTAGTGAAAATATTTAGGTCTGAGAATGTTTGACTTAGCTTGGAATTGCTGACATGCATACAGTGATCTATAGGTTTACTTATTAAACATAAGTATTTTTTTTTTTTTTTATATAGTAGAGGCAACTAATCCTATAAACTGTACAGAAGAGGATTAATTATCTAGAAGGGCAATATTGCTAAACATACACACCAAGGCCCAGATTCACAGAGCAATTAAGCCTGTCTAACTGGTGTTAGACAGGAGTAATTTCAAATTTCGCGCGCCGTATCACTAGTTTGAATCCTCAAACCATGATACGGCGGCTTTGGGCTTCGATCCGAGAGGCTTACATCCTCGTAACCCTTTGGATCTACACTGCGATATTTTTGCGGCCGCTGGGAGGAGTTTGCGTCGTTTTCATGCGTCGGGATATGCAAATTAGTTTTTACGGCGATCCACGAAGGTACGAGTGTCCCTCGCAATCGCCTACGTCATTTTTTGGCTACGTAATGTTAGAGGAGCTTTTTGCTGGTCTAACAGTGCGTAACCCATGTAAAGTATGGCCGTCGTTCCCGCGTCGATTTGAAAATATTTTTTTTTTTTTAATGTAACTCGTTCGGGAATAGGAATGTACGTAAACGACGCTACAACGACGTGACGACGTGTTTTCGCGCAATGCACGGCGGGAAATTTGCGAACGGAGCATGCGCAGTTCGATCGCTGCGGGAACGCGCCTATTTTAAATGCTTCACGCCCCCTACTCGCGCAGATGGATTGCGACGGGAGAAATACACTACGCCGCCGTCGTTTACTGGACAAAATCTACCTGGATTCCACGTAGAGCCAGGTAAAAAACGGCGGCGTAGTGTATTTCTGATACTCTACGAGAATCTAATTCTCTGTGAATCTGCCCCCAAAGCTATTGCAGATATGTTTGGTGTCCAATGATGAGAGAGGAGTGTTAACTTGCATGTTTTTTGGGATGGTCACCAAAAATCAATCTTTTTGCACATTTCCGAACATTTAAAAATTAAAAGGGTCAAAACTGTTCAAGATGTTTGAAATGTTTTACATTTGGACAGAGTGAGGTGGGGAACAGTTATTGGTTGTGGTATTACATATATCTATAGACCAATTGTCAGGTTTAAGCGATCTCCATTGGAATGATTTTCCTACATGGGACATATCGATCTACTCTATATCTAATGGTCTACTTGGCTGAATGGTCCTCTTAGTCTTGGAGTTGCTAGCCCCTTATCTTTAATGTCCATCTGATTTATGTCCACTTCCTGGATTGCCAAAACAAACTGTGACAAAGGGGATGTCGCTGATATCTGCTGGTAGATATTTTGCCACACGGTAGTCACGCTACAGTTGCATGCCTGATAGCAGTCCAATCAGAGTTCAAATCTGTTACATAATAATGTACAAGGGACGCAATGTGCGCAACACCCTGCACAAAAGCCTAAGGAATTGGAGGCCAGCAGTCTCTGAAACGGAATAAACAAAACTAAGATTCGGCCCTAATGGTTTTTAAAGCTAGATTCTGGCCCAGACCAGATTAGAGGAAAGACAAGATGTGTCCCACAGAGTACTTTCTAGACTGAAACTTCCTGGTCCTGCATCATTCCAAAGTAGGTCTTCCAGGTGTGATGGTGGACTCTGCAAGAAGATGATTTTCTAGCCTTTGGGAGCATAGGGATTACCAAATCTGATAAGCCCATGCCTCTCACAACCTGAATACAGCCATGCCATTAAAGCCAGCAAATAAAGAGTAGAATGGTGGACTGGTTCCTAGGACAGAAGGCCTAGATAATCTGAAAGAGCCTGACATAGACCTAACCAGGGCAGTGGCTTTTTCGAGGGGAGTGCAGGGTAGCTTCTTGCCTACTGACTTTGACGGCCCTCCCGCAGACTAAGTTGGAGAAGCCCCTCCACTTGGGAAATACAGTAAATATTTACCAAGAATATCCCTCAAGAAATCTATGAATATAAATTAATTCTATGTTTGAAGACGTATTTATTTATTTATTTATTAAAATTCTTAAAAGTACAAAATAGTACAAATGCAGTCAGTTACCCGTAGGCCTCGATGCGCCAAGAACAACAATACAGCAACAACCAAAAAGACACACAGGCAGCGGAACAAATCAATTTTTAAAATGGTTAGCAGATCAAAAGAAAAAAACTATAAACCTATGTGATTCCATAGGCTCGACTAAAAAGCTCAGTTTTTAGAAGCTTCCTGAACTTAAAAAGATCATTCTCAAGCCTTAATTTTAGAGGCAGGGAGTTCCAAAACAGTGCTCCCTGAACCGCACTCGTCCTCCCTCCGCATTTTTTATTTCGAAATTTAGGGATCATCAAAGTTTCTGATTTAGCCGACCTTAAGGTACGGTTAGGCACATATTTGGTGAATTTATCCTGCAGGTACACTGGCCCCTTGCCATGGGTAGCCCTGTGCACCATGCAACCAGTCTTAAACAGAACCCGTTCCTTCACGGGTAGCCAATGCAGGGCTCTCAGCGATGGCGTGATGTGGTCACGATGACCAACACCCGTGAGTAGCCTTGCAGCGGCGTTCTGGATAAGCTGCAATTTGTGCATGATGTTATTAGGTAGACCCAGGTACAAGACTGTTGGAACATTGTATGAGCTTTGTCTTATAGACTGTTGTAGACTGGTGACAAACAGTCTGGGTGGGCACTGAGTCACCTAGGTGATTAGTTGTTTAATTATATTTATGTTTATATTGGCTGTTCCTTAGCTATGTTAATTATATTTGTGTTTACAGTTTGTATTGTTAGGGGCCCCTTTTACAGGGATAGCTGTTCTGCCACAGTTAAAAGCATGTTTTGTTATTTTGAAATTTAGAGAATCCTGGCACAGCGTTCACTTGCAGTTGTACATTGTGATTAGCTGCGTTTAAGTGCATTTATGTGCGGCTGCTTTTAGCCGTGTTTAGCTGCATTGGAACATTCTTGCCATTTCTGTCCCACTGTTCCATTGCTTTCTGTTGTTTTTCTTTCCTTGTTGCCGCTGCTATCTGCAGATGACATCGTACACTGCAGATAGCTGCAGATTAAACTGCATTAAATTGTTCCTTGACGCAGTCAAATCAATTTTTTATATCCGCACCAAACCCCATGCAATGAAACCATTGCTAAACGCAGTGTGCGAATGTAGACATAGGAAAGCATTGTCTGCGTTTAGCTGCGGTAGATAACTTGATTTATCCGCAGCTAAAAGCTGAATTCTATCCGCCCGTATGAAAGGGGCCTTAGAGTAATGTGATCAAACTCTTATCTGATCTTGCATGGTACAGTATAGATTCTGTGCAAATTTACAATAAAGCGTTCCAGTTTGCACCTAAGCTTGTGTCGTCTAGATCTTGGGTGCTCAGCTATAATTCTTGGTTCCTGGTTCCAGACTGGAGGAAGCTACATCTTGACTAAGGCACCAAAGCTGGGTGCTGGAAGTTCCGGCACATTTGGTGGCAAGTGGTGGGATGCTTCCTGCAGTCTGGGACATCCAAACCACTATAGGGATCTGAGGTCCAGTTTGCAGAAGAGGAGAGGTACAGATACCAGCCGCCATGGAAAAGGAATTGGGGGGGTGGGGCTACGAGAGATGTGGGTGCAGCACAAAGGACCAGTGCCAAGGCAAGTCCTGCTGGGGTGGTATGACTCTGACAGGGAACAATTCTCCCCTCCATCCAGGTAAGGTACTGGTTGTAGTATGAAGTGTGAGTACTGTTATTGCGGGAGCAACCACACAAGGAGTGGACAGCTGAGTTAAGCAGGCTGGTCTGGGCAGAGATGCAGCTGGTCGAGAGCTGCAGAGCCCTCTGGTGGCATGTATCCCAAGTGTGACCTTGGACAGCAGATGACAGCTTGGTGGAAGGCTTTAGCTACTGTGGCCCGGGGCTGTTGAATAGGAGGCTGTCACAGGACCCTGCCTTTAGGAGAAATCTGGAGAGGCGTTTGAAGGAAATCATGGAGTACAGAGACCAGATACCGAACATTTCAAAAGTTTCCTGGGTGCAGGAAGATTTGGAATTTCTAGCCATTTAGGAATCGGAGCTGGAGATCGCCTACCAATGGCTGCTAGACTGTTTAGCAGCTTGGCTCTCTTTGTCTGGGCCTATCCAGAAGTACCAGCTGACAGCTCTGAAATCCCAGCTTTGCCCACCTCGAGCTACAGAAGCAGAGCTCTTATGGTGGATACAGCAAGTGTTGACTCACCTTAATGAAACTGTTGCTGCACAGGACAAGCTTGGATGGGGGAATGCATCTGTCCAGCAGCGGGACCAGGGTATGGGAGATAGAGCAGCTGGCTCATCTGCCCAACGGCAGGTCAAGGACCTGAGATTGGAGATTGTGAACCTCTATCCCCAGCCACCAGCTATATAGACTATGAGTATTTAATAGATATTTCTGCTGAGAAGTTAAAACCCAGTGAACCACCAGCAGAGGAGCTGGCATCAAGACAGAGTGCTGCAAACCTCTGTCATACACCTGTGGCAGTTCTTGAGGCCCAGAGTGTGAAGGTGGTGGCTCTTTCTTCTCAATGGCAGATCCACAGTTTAGGAGAGGAGGCGGTCGTTCTCCCTCCCCAATAGTCAGCCAGAGCAGAGGAAATGGTCTTCTCTCCCCAGCAAGGATCCATGCACCTATGAAACAGTGCCAGAGAAATGTTTTCCCATCAGCTGGATGAGATTACGGGAGATAGAGCAGCCAGCTTACCTTCCCAGTTCAAGGACCAGGGAGGAGAGGAAGCCCAGGGAGGAGAGGAAGCCATTGCCCCTCTCCAGCGGCAATCCAAGGACCAGTGAGAGGAGGCCGGCCCTCCCTCCCCAGTGGCAGATCCACAGTCTGGGAGTAGAGGAAGCCAGCCTCCCTCCCCAACAGTTAGCCAGAGTGGGTAATGTGGGGCAGAGTGCTAATAACCTCTTCCCAGCACCGGCAACAGTTCCGGAGTTCCAGGGAGCCAGGGCAGGTGACCACTCTCCCCAGCAACAAGCTGATGTAGTAAAGCTCATACTCCCAACTGAAAGACTGGCTACAGGGCAGAGAGCCACTGGTCTATGCCTAGCACGTATGGTGTCTCCACGGCTTCAGGGGGCCAGGGCAGCTGCCCCCTCTCCCCAGCAGCCGAGCGAGCCCCGAAACAGTAAAGACCAACCAGCTAAAGTGCTGGCAGACCAAAAGAGAATCTATGACCTCTGTCCCACACCTACTGATGACAGATTTTTCCTGTGGCTAAGAATGGAGATCATGTGGACTGACTATGTGGGTTCACTCTGCCTAACTAATGCATGTCCAGACCAGGTGGAGGTCTGGGACCTGGTTAGTCTACTTTGGATAGGGGAGAATTGTGACAGACCCAATCAGGACAGGGGCTTTTGGAGGGGACTGCAGGGTAGCCTCCTGCCTAGCGACTATGGTGGCCCTCCTTGGGACAGAAATATTTACCCAAAATATCCCTCAAGAAATCAATAAAGATAATTTAATTCCACTTTTTCAGATTACTTGAACATTGTATGAGCTTTGTCTCATGGACTGTTGTAGACTGGTGCCAGACAGTCTGGGTGGGCACTGAGTCACCTAGGTGGCTAGTTGTTTAATTAGCTAAGGATCATTAAACTATGTTCATTATATTCCTGTTTACAGTTTGTATTGTCAGGGTAATATGATCAAACTCTTATCTGATCTTATATGGTAAATATTCTGTGTGAAATTACAATAAAGAGTTCCAGGTGGCATCTAAGCTAGTGTAGTCTAGATCTTGAATGCTCAGCTATAATACCGGTTTCCTTGTTCCAGACTGGAGTATGACAGAGGCACCCAAACTGGGTGCTGGAGGTTCCGTCACAGAGCCTATAGTGAGTCTGTCAAAAGTCTGAATTTTTAAAAATAATTTGTCCTCCTGGGCCAGTTCAGTGCAGTGAGGATTTCAGAAACTCCCTCCATTTTGAACCTATGGAGCAGATGAGGGGAGAGATCTAGAGGCAACACATAGATCAAGCTCAACTGATCTTATTAAATCACTGCAGTATCCACTGCAAATACACAAAGGTCGCCGAACCTAGCAAAAAGCCTGTTCATTTTGGTGTAGAATCTAGACACCAGAAAATCCTCATCCGGCATGTGAATGACGGTGTGGGAAAGGACATATGTTTCCTTCCAATTGAGAATCAAGTTTGCTTCTCCTTGAGTGCCACAACTTATGGTGCCTCCTTGATGGTCAGTGTTGGCCACTGCTGTGACATTATCTGACTGGAATCTGATTGAATAACCTCACAGCTGGGAGCTCCAGCACTGGAATGACAACTGAATTGTCTTGTCTTCCAGAATGTTTATGGGAAACCAATCTTCCTCTAATGATCAAGTCCTTGCACGGACAGGGCATCCAGGACTCCTTAGTATGGCAGACTAGCATACGTTGTGAGAACCTTTTTGGGTAAAAAGATCTACCTGATTCCAAAGCTGGGTTGGAAATTCACCACACTAGGGAGATTCTGCCCTTGCTGGTCTGATGCATGAGGTAGTCTTAAAATACCATTATGCTGGCATGAATTAAGGGCTGACCCTGGGACTGAAGGTGCAGCACCCTGCAGCTCTTTTTACACAAACAAACATGCTATGGTGAGCACCCACACTTGATGCAGTGTGAAAAAGTTGCACAACAAGCCAGCCTTGCATCCTCTTCCAGGCAGGGTCTGGGTAAAGTCCTCCAGGGCACAAACGAGGAGTCAACTGACCCAGAAAGCTGCTGAAAGGGAGTTGAAGTGCCTTTGGAGAAGCTAGGAAACTTGATAATAGATTCTTGAGAAAAAAAAAAAAATTGGGAGGTAATCTTCTTTTAGTACAGAGACGACATCCATCATCTAAGGACACTAACAAAAAACTAAGACTTGTTGGGAGTGAGAGTGGTTATATAAGGGATGCCCCTGCAGCTTTGTTTGCTGGTGTCCAATCATCTGAAAGTAGCTGTATATAACCCATCGTTAAGACTAAAACCCTGTGTCCTGTATTGTATGATTAAAACATTTTTTTTTTTAGTTTTGGCTAGAGTGGGGAAGGGTTAGGCCCTATGCCAAGTTTTGCCAGGGAGGTTCACTCCTCTGTTGCAAATGTGACACATTATCACCAAGACGGTAATTAAAGTGATTTCATACATTTTAGAGTTTTATGGGAGCAAGAGTAAGAAAAATGTTTTTAATGCAAATACATTTCCTGGTGACAGCTGTCTAAAATAGGAATTGCATCCCTGAGACAGGTAGTGAAGGAAAACCCCTATAACAGAACACTAACAGTAAGCACCTTGATAGGGGTTTTACTCCTCCCAACTCTATGCAAAATGGGTGGGCAGGGAGAGGGGATTTAGGGCTGAGGGAGGTCTTTGCCCTATACACTCTTGACCCCTGCACTTTTTGCATTATGCTCTCCTGACTCTGTATTCTGTGTGGTATTCACTCCTGGGCCCTATACTCTCTGCATTACAAACCCATGGCCCCTACATTCTGTGCCTTGCACACTACTGAGCCCTGTACTCTCAGGCCGCGTACACACTATCAAATCTATCTGCTGAAAACGGTCTGACAGACCGTTTCAGCAGACAGATTCGATCGTACGGGCGGAACGGACAGATTTGGCCCGTCGACAGATTTTAAAGCATGCTTTAAAATGTCTCTGCTGGGAATCCGTCCGTCCGACATGTCTGCTGGTTAGTACGCTAACCAGCAGACATATCTGCTCGCACATGCGTCAAATGGATTTGACGCATGCGCGGAAGTGTTTTACTTCCTGGTGCGGTGACGTGGCGGCGTCAACGTCACCGCCACGTCACTGCGCTGTCTGCCGGCGGGGAATTTGGTTTGATCGTGTGTACAGCGATCAAACCAAAACAGCCCAGCAGACAGATCTGTTCAAATCGGTCTGTCAGACCGATTTGAACAGATGTATTTGGTCGTGTGTTACACACCCCTGAGCCTTACAATCTCTGCTTTACACAACCCTAAGCACATTATGCATTATGCATTTCTGGTCTTTGCACTCTTTGCATTACACACTCCTTGCTTCTGAACTTTCTGCATTATGCACTACTGGATCCTACAGTCTCTGTGTTATGTACTCCTGGCCCTTGCATTGCATGCATTGTGCACTGCTCACCCTTGTACTCTGTGCATTTTACACCCCTGCCCCCCTGCATTCTGTGGAATGATACGCACTCCTGAGCCTTGTACTATAGACACTTTATTTTATATTTCATATACCTGCACTCTATGTATAGTATATACTCCTGAAGTTCTGTTTTAGGGTAGGTTGCCTGCAGAAAAGCATATTGAATTGAATAGTTTAATTTAAAACAATGATTGTTCTAAGTGTTGATCATGTCTGTAATGCCGTGTACACACAGTCGGAATTTCCTGATGAAAAAAGTCAGACGAAATTTTTTCATCGGATATTCCAACCATGTGTATGCCCCATTGGACTTTTTCTGTCACCAATTCCATTTGCCTGTATGGAATTCTGATGAAGAAAAAAACATGCATGCTAGGAAACAATTTGACGCATGCTCGGAAGCATTGAACTTAATTTTTCTAGACTCGTCGTAGTGTTTTACGTAACCATGTTTTTGACGGTCAAAATTTGGTGTGTTCATGTGTATGGACAGCTTGAGTGGAATTCCATAGGGAAAACCTGTCGAGTTTATTCTGACGGAAAAAACGGTTGTGTGTACGCAGCATTAGACTCCTTGCTTGTGGCACAGTAGACAAAGCATATTTTGTGGGTAACATGACTATGATGTATGTGTGCTCTATATACAGTGAGTAGGCTCAGGTGTTATGCTATTTGTCATGCTGCTTTTGTGTATGTGTGCTTTATATAAAGTGAGTAGGCTCAGGTTTTATGCTATTTGTCATGCTGCTTTGTTTATACAGGCTATTCTTCTGTGTTGGAGGTGTAAAAAAATTGTTGGTTTGGGGCCTGCTTTTAAGGGAATACTAGGGATTATGTATGAAAGCATGGAACATAATGACCAAGTCACTATTGTTGCTGGAAAAATGCCTTCTTCGGTATTCCTGATTTTTTTTTTTTTTTTTATCAATTTAGGTATTATTTATGTGTCTGAAATGCTTTGTATGGATTCAAAAGCTAGTAATTTAAATATGCTAGGTTGTAAAACTGTACATGTTGTTGAAAACTGTACATGGAACTCACTCACGTGTGTCCCACCTCGTGTGCAATGGTGAAAGCTGTTGCTAGGCCAATATCTTCATTTATACTGCAGCTTCTCTCTCTTTCACACATTCCACCCACTGGCGCCAAACCTAAAAAATAATAATTACAATTTTAGGTTTATCACAGATCTGGACATTATCTTCGTTTACACATTCTTCTAAAAAGAGTACACGCACATTCAATTAGGAATATAAAAACAGATATATTTTATTTTAGGAATATAAAAAAGATATCTCACCTAATGTCCCACATGGCTTGTTTTTGTAAATGCAAATATCATATCTGTAAAAAAAAAAATACATAGACAATTATTATAATTATTTAGATTTATTTGAACAAAACAAACCTGGAATCTCCATCATAGTGTACCGTGTTTGGAAGCCTACTGGTTACTAGAGTTGCACCGATACCAATTCTAGAATTGGTGCCGATACCGAGTATTTTCACCAGTACTTGTACTGGTGCAAATGCTCCGATGCTTGACCCAATACCTGAACAATCAGGGATGATCAGTGCAGCGATGGGGGGAGTTACAATCACTTATCTTCCTCTATAAAGTTCAATTAAGCATCTGACAACCGCTTTTCCTCCTCTCCCCCTTATGGCTATCAGCTGCTTTATTGAAACCTATACAGGGAGATCAGTGCTTGTAACTGCCCCCACCGATGCACCGATATTCCCTGACTGTTCCCTGTGTCCTCCTCCATGCTCCTCTGTTTCTCCACCGTATCCTCCTCTGGGCCCCCACTGTGTGCTCCTCCAGTCCCCCTCCATGTGCTCCTCTGTTCCCCCTATGTGTATTCCTCCGGTCCCCCTTCATGCTCTCCTCCAGTCCCCCTCCGTGCACTCCTCCATTCCCCCTCCGTGTGCTCCTCCGGTCCCCCAATGTCCCAGATCTGTCAGGAGGGAGAGCGGAGGAAGGAGCCGGTAAATATGTCATTCCTATTCTGAATGCATGGAGTCATTCACTAACTAACACACACTAACTGTGTTTATGATGCTTCAGTTTATGAATGAACAGGAGCCACTGTCTCCTGTCCATTCATTTTCAGTGCAGCTGAGGCTGCAGAGAAAGGGACTGATAAATCTGTGTCCTCAGTCCCTTTCTCTGTCTCAAATGGAAAATGAGATGTCAGGGGTCTGCTTAGACCCCTGATATCTCACTAAACCACCCCCCCCCCTCACGACAAGGCTGATGAAAAAATAATACTAATAATAAAAAAAGAAAGAATTGTAATAAATATTTAAAAGTTAAATTGTAAAAAAATAAGAAAATTAAATAAAAAAAACAAGGACACCTTCTACCCCCCCCCCCCAATTTTTTTTTTTTTAAAAAACATTGTAAAAAATAATAACAAAAACAATATAAATTGTAAAAAAAAATCATTGTAAAAAAAAAAATTGAAAAAAAAAAATAGAACGCCTCATTAGTGCCGCTTTCACATGACATTAAAAAAAATATTGGTAATTGGTATCGGTAAAAAAGTGGTATCTGTGAAACCCTATTGGTTACATTCAAGATGTATAAATGAACACAAATGTTTGTTTGTTCTACAGTATTAGACTACAACTGTAGCATTCAATGTAATGCACTCTCATCAGTTTGGCTATATTAAATACAGACACTACTTGTACATAATTGCTACCAGCTACTACTTTGCTTTTCAGAGAACTCCAGCTAGGTTAATGGATCACCAGAAAGCTCTCCAAACTCAACCTGAGAGATGTAACTTCTGCTCAAAGCTGTTGCAGCTTAGGACATCTGGCTCCCACATTTTCCCAATGCTCAAGTGCAATGTTAACTTTAACAACATGACACAACAGTTGGTATAACAATATCAATTTAATTTGAAGTCTCTATTAATGGTTTTATTACCTGGTTATTAAGACGGCAGTGTCATGGTCAGCTATGCCACTCTCTGTGATTGCATTACCATTTCGACTTACAATGGACTTTTGCCATCTGCAGAAGCTGTCAAGAGACTTTCCTGCGTGGTGGTTAATTTCCAGGTTAGGCTGCAGACAACAATATTATTATAAAAATGTGAACTAAATTTATTGTGTCAAAGGTGCTAATACATCTTATTAGTATTGTTAAACATATTTGAGATATATTGCACTTAGCTATATTTTCTAGCTAAACTTAATTTTTTAACATAAAAAAAGCATTAACTTTAGTATTGACTTATTAAATAATCATATGTTGGTGGTGCACTAGATCAAGATTTTCGTAGATATTTAGACCCCTTGATGTTATAGAGTTGAGAGGCTGCTCATGGCATGAAAATGGATTGATGGATTGGCAGCAGTAGGTTTAGTAGAGTGACAAGACCACGTGGCATATGCATAAGAGTCTACTTTTGTGGGACTTTATCGATCAATCTTCATCAGGGCATGTGCAGGTGTGGGTTAGAGTAAAATTGTATGGACAGCGAGAATCCTGGTGTTAATTTCACTAGCATAGATTAAGGGCCTGTTCTGGTCATGATTAAGCAACCTTCTCTGTTCACCGATTTGGCAGCCTGCTCTAGTTGCCAGTCTGGCATCTGCTAAATCAGTAACCACATCAGACCCTTAATCCATGCTAGAGAAATCAACTTCAGGATACTCCCTCTTTGAGCAATTTTCTTCAACCCTCACCAGCACATAACCTGATGGGGGGGGGGGGGGAGTTACCTAAGGGGGGTAAGTTAAGCCGATGGTTACCGATGCCCTGATACACATTGCATTTTTTTTTTTTTTTTAGCTCATGCCATATAAAGATTAAAACGTGCTCTCAGCCATACATCCAGGGCTCTTTTCACTCTACCAACCTTGCTATTGTTAAATAATTCCCCTTATGTTACAACAAAAAGAAAATATGCCTACATTATGTGGTGTTTTTAAGAAAACTAAAGATAATGGATTGTTACATCCATCCTACTCACTGCTATCTTTTACCAACTTGGTCAATGTTTGCATACAATAGAAAATAAATGTTTTCCCTATTTCTCTAGTTTAAGCAAATAGTTAATAAGTTAATTGTCTTTGAGACTATGCACCTAGAGTTACAGTATATTTAAAAGCACAAGAATTAAAAAAGAAAAACTATTCCCTAAGTACTGAAAAAGAACCTGTGACAGATCACATATTTAATTTAGGCTGTAAAAAGTAGACATGTGCACACTAAAATATTTTGTTTCGTAATTTGGTTTTCGTCCGAAAAATACATTTATTTTGTTACTCCCGAAATTTGTTTTTATTTATTTTGGTTTTCGTTAAAAAAACGCATTCGTCTGAAAATCCAAATTAAGGTTGAATCTGTCATTGAAGGCTTATGGTGTCTGTCGAATGTTCTAAGAAAAAAAAAAGAAGATTCGACAGAATCTTTAAAAAAAGAAAAAAGAAAATGTTGACTCTTCATGTCTCTCTATTTCGAATTTATCATTAAAGGCTTATGGTGTCTGTCGAATGTTCTAAGAAAAAAAAAAAAAAAAAGAAGATTCGACAAAATCTTTAAAAAATAAAAAAATTTACTCTTCATGTCTCTCTATGTCAAATCCTCATGTCTCTCTATGTCGAATATGTCATTGAAGGCTTATGGTGTCTGTCGAATTTTCTAAGAAAAAAAAAGAAGATTTGACAGAATCTTTAAAAAAAAAAAAATGACTCTTTATGTCTCTCTATGTCGAATCTTCATGTCTCTCTATGTCAAATCTTTTCTCTCTATGTCAAATCTTTTCTCTCTATGTCGACTCTTCTTCATTTCTCTATAATGTCGAATCTTTTCTCTCTATGTAGAATAATATTGGACTAATAGAGTCAAGGTTAGGCACATTCAACGAAAACGAAAATATAGCATTTGTTTATGTCGGATCTTTCGGTTTTCGTTTTCTGTGTTTTCGTTATTGTTTGTTAAAAAATGCATTCGGACAAAAACAAATGCACATGTCTAGTAAAAAGTATGATTTAAAAAAATGAATATTTTGCAAAAAAAGAAACCGAATTTCTAACAATGAACAAATTGCTAGTGATTTAGTGCCTTTATTATTATTATTTTTATTAACCTGATCTTCAGTCAAAAGGATTAGCCGAGTCACCATGATGTTCACAATGTTCCCCAGACTTGAGTCCTGGAAAAGTTTGGCAACCTGACCTCCAGGAAAGAAAAAAAGATCAGTCTTAATATCACTGACAAAAGGAAACAAGTGGAACACAAAATGGTATTTTCATCTGTTCTAAAGATAAGAAGTAGCTTACATAGGTTGTAATACTTACAATGTTCATGATAGCCAATATATATTGCTCAATGTCCCTTCTTCCGTGATAACCAATCATCATTTTATCTGCAACCACTAAAGTCTCCACATATCTCTCCGTGCTCACTGATCGTTTAAGTGGCAGAGGTCCACGCTGTGTGTGATTGGATGCTGGTCGCAATGGTGGAGGCCTTGGGTTTCTCAGCCACCAATGACGGTCCTTCCAGGGCTTGTCATCTAGAGTAGAACAAGCATTCATCCAGGTAATTTCTTTGATTACAAAATGTCTCAGCATAATCTCCCCGAGTATCAAGCTCTCTTATTAAACTAAAATATAAACAATGTGATAAAACTGATAAATAAAGGGCAAGTCCATCCAACATTGTAAAATTATTGGAGGGCAAAAACACTATACTGAATGTATAGTGTTTTTGCCCTCCAAGATGAGTTTGTGTGTGCATAACATAGACAACATATTTAATGTATGACGTTTCAGTGATTCAAAAAAAGCAATGTTTTTAAAATAATGCACAGATGTCATTCTGCTACCTCTAAAAAGTCTGAAATTAGGAAATTTTTACCTATTACACCACACGCCGCATCAAGATGCTGTCTTTGCAAGGAAGAGCGCTTGTATACCACATGTGGAGTCCCCTCACTGGTTTTGTTGTAATTTCTACCTTGAGGTAGTGGTTCAATGAGATATTCATCATCCCCTGATACTATCACTCCTAGCTAGTTTGAAAGAGAAAAAAAAATGTCATAGACAAAATAAGATGGCTATTGTTACTCAGTTTCAGCTCATGAACTTATAGACATAGGTGTTGATTTACTAAAACGGAAGTGTGCAAAATGCATCTGTGCATGGTAGCCAATCTGCTTCTAACTTCAGCTTGTTCAATTAGGCTTTGAAAAAAGAAACCTGGAAGCTGATTGGTTTCTATGCAGAGCTACCAGATTTTGCACTCTCCAGTTTTAGTAAACCAATCCCATAGTCTTAAAATAAACCTTGTTGCTCGAGCATGAAAAAAAAAAAACACTTAAATTCACCCCAAATGTATATTTAATTTTAGGGTGAATGCCACTGAATTGAATTATCAATCAACCCCTTTTATTCCAAAGGTGTCCAAAGGGGTCCCTGGTAACACAAATCCGATTTTGAGATGATAGTTTTGTACACGTGCCCTGCTCGTAATGAAAGGGTCACATAGGGCTGGATTCTGTATAACATTAACATTAAACAGCATACTGTGAACGCATTAACCACTTAAGACCCGGACCAATACGCTGGCAAATGACCCAAGGGGTTTTTGCGATTCGGCACTGCGTCGCTTTAACAGACAATTGCGCGGTCGTGCGACGTGGCTCCCAAACAAAATTTGCGTCCTTTTTTTCCCACAAATAGAGCTTTCTTTTGGTGGTATTTGATCACCTCTGCGGTTTTTATTTTTTGCGCTATAAACAAAAATAGAGCGACAATTTAAAAAAAAAATGCAATATTTTTTACTTTTTGCTATAATAAATATCCCCCAAAAATATATAAAAAAACATTTTTTTTCCTCAGTTTAGGCTGATACGTATTCTTCTACATATTTTTGGTAAAAAAAATCGCAATAAGCGTTTATCGGTTGGTTTTCGCAAAATTTATAGCGTTTACAAAATAAGGGATAGTTTTATTGCATTTTTATTAATTATTTTTTTTTTACTACTAATAGCGGCGATCAGCGATTTTTTTCGTGACTGCGACAATATGGCGGACACTTCGGACAATTTTGACACATTTTTGGGACAATTGTCATTTTCACAGCAAAAAATGCATTTAAATTGCATTGTTTACTGTGGAAATGACAGTTGCAGTTTGGGAGTTAACCACAGGTGGCGCTGTAGGGAATGTGTGCCCTAATGTGTGTGTTTACAACTGTAGGGGGTGTGGCTGTAGGTGTGACGTCATCGATCGCGTCCCCCTATTACAGGGATGACGCGATCGATGCTCCGGCCACAGAGAAGCACGGGGAAGCCGTGTGTACACACGGCTCTCCCCGTTCTTCCGCTCCAGGGACGGATCGCCGCACTGCAGCGGCGATCGGGTCCGCGAATCCCGCGGTCCCGGTCCTGGAGCTTCGGACCGGGTCGCGGGCGCGCGCCCGCGGGCGCGTGCCCGCGACCCACGGCTGGGTACTAAAACCAACGTATATATACGTTGATGTGCCCAGCCGTGCCATTCTGCCGACGTAAATGTGCAGTAGGCGGTCCTTAAGTGGTTAAAAAGTATTTGCCTGTGCTTCAAGATTGAAAAAGTCCCACAAGGAAAGGACAAAAATCAAAAAAGACTTTCTTTTTATAAAGTCTTATGTAAGGAAGTTTAAAGACAAGTATTGTACTTCTATTGTTATTCTAATAAACACGTAACTTTCATTAGGTCACTTTGGTCATCAGTGGCACTAACCTATTAATATAATGCTGATTAAACATACTACAGTCTGAGAATAATTTCTGTACAAACTTGTCAGAGTGATATATATATATATATATATATATATATATATATATATATATATATATATATATATATATACATACATATATATATAAATATTGCAGTCTGATATTAATAGGCATCAATTTGTTCACCTCTTCAGATTATATTTAGCCTGTCCTCACCAGTCCATTGCAGTTGCTAATGGCCACTTTGGAGCTCAGCTGTTGATCTTGTATGTGGCCAACGTAGTGACAGTCTTCGTACAACTCATGTTTCCAGTCCAGTCCCCCTCTTTTCCAGTACTCAACAGTGAAGTGCTGTCCCAGTAGATCTGTCTGCAGGGTGAGGTTGAGTAGAAAGTTAGAACTCTGAGCTTGCAGCCAGTAGAAGACCTGCCGTTCAGACTCATCAGTGATGCTCCTCCTGGACCTTCGGAAGCTTGGAGATGCTCTGCGAAGGTCATACGTCAAGAAGTTCCCACTTTCGTCCACCTGGGCAGGAAAGGCGATCTCATAATGGCTCAGACGGGAGAGGAAATCTGCTGGGTCAGAGGAGAGGACTTCACTGGCTGCTGTCATCCCAACGATGCAGTGACTTGGGCTGAATTATAAGGCACCACGTCAAGCACAATAACAAGCACAAGCTATATAATGATTAAAGGACCAAAGTGTACTAATGGTTGGAACATGTTTAAGGTATCATTTTTCCAGAGTACCACAGTTGATTGTTATACAAAAATTAGCTCTTCTGCAGATGAGTATTGCTAAAGATGGATACAATGGCCTAATTTATTAAACTGGAGGAAATAAAAGTAAAGGTATTTATTATGTCAAATACACTTAAGTACTAATTTTTGTAGCTTTAGAAAAAAATTAAAGCTGATCTGCGTAATTCCTGCAGTTTTCTTACACAAAGCCTCATATGTGTAAAGATAGAACTTTGCTTCTCAATACAAGCTATAGTTAGAAGGCTGTATACGTTTTATGTTAGTATTACTAAAGAAAGAGGATCTTGTTCAATGTCATGACAAGACTATCCATTCCCTTTAAGTCTTCATAATAAACTGGCTAAGCAACAACCAGCTCAAACAAAATTATGATATGAGCACTCAAGAAATGGAAGGGGACAGAGAGACTTAAGACAGAACAAAGAAAAACACATATAAAGCAGAAATAGAAGTAGAGACAGCTATGAATAATGTAGCTTTTCTGCACAGCAGGAATATATGTTAAAATAATTAAATAATTAAGTAATTAAATTACGTTAAGTAATGGTCCCTTCAAATGAGTGTTCTGATCAGGCCCACCTGTCAGTTTTTTAGGTGGCTTTGAATAGCAACTCAATGTTAATCTGAGGACAGCCAGATGTAAACAGATGTGTGCCCGTTTACATCTGGCTACCTCCAATCCCTCCTAGACTTAAACAAACATCCATTATGCTCCAATTCAATGGGTGATCTATGCATGTATCCCCTGCTGATTGGAAAAGACACAGGCTGTGTGAAAGTGCCTACTGTGTGGGAAATTTGTATGGACTTCCTATGCAAAATTTGTACCTTTGTCTTGGGAAGTCTTAAATGTAATGTATAACTAAAGGCAAAACTTTGTTTTGGATAGAGTAGTGAGGGATTAGAATACCCGATTCGCCAGTGGTAGCTGGTGCTCTATTTTGCCATGTCCGCACTTAACCCATCAACGATCGTTTCCCCTTCTTCTTGGCAGAAGCAATAGGAGAGCAGCCAGGTGGACAGAGCCATGCCGCAGCACACGCCCGACAGAAATCGCCATCTTTCTTCTCCCTGCTTCAATTCTGCCTCTGGATGTCACTGCCAATGTTTGTATTTTTTTTTCTAATCACATGGTACCATGTTCCCATAGTCACTTCTTTACAAGAAATTGCCTATACATTTCCCACACGGTCAGCAGAAATAAGGGAGAAGTATGCAAAGCACTTACCCCAGCACTTTCTCCTCCTTGGCAGAAGCAGCAGGAGAGTAGCCATGTGGACAGAGCCAGGCTCCTGCACGCTCCTGACATAAATTGACATATTTCTTCTCCCTGCTTTAACTCTGCATCTTCACGTCACCGCAGGTGTTTTGGCAGAACACCAGAGACTGCACACTCATTGGCTGCCCCCAGCTTTGCTCCAACCACCGCCGCACACATCACACAAGTGGGTGGACTTGGGGGGCAGTGCTCTGCACCCGGAGCGCACCCTTTTTGGCAGCCTCTGGCTCTAATAACATTCTTCAAAGAAAGAACCATTGAAATCTAGTCCAGCACCCTGCATGCAGATTAGGGGCTGGGCACATAGATCGGAGGGCACACGCCTGGGCCACTAATGAGTGGCAGCCACTGCGATTCACCCTCTATATTTGTCCTGTTTACCATTATCATTGAAAGTAAATAAATTCCTACATTTTGGGTTGTTCCCCCAAAAAAATGTATAGTGAAAAAATCTTCCAAAGGGAACACTTATTCTGGTGACCGGTGGGGGGCACAAAGGATTCCCTTAATTTGCAGAGATGTCCTCTCACTTGGTAAACCTCCCCAATGGGACACAGATGGCAAAAATAACCGACAGAGGTTATAACCTTCCCTTACTCTATTCAAAATGAAAAAAAGTGTTGCTTATATATTTATTTAAGGAAAATTGTAAGGAAAATTGAAAACAGCTTTTTGTTTATACATGATTGGATAATGGAAGTCAGCAGAACTTCACCACATTTACTAAACTCTGGGCAAAGTTCATCTTCCCTTGCAAACTGAACAGTCTATTTGCCTTTGGTAAACCAAGCTTACTGGGGAAAATTTACTAAAACTGGTGCACTCAGAATCTAGTGCAGCTGTGCATGGTAGCCAGTCAGTTTCTAACTTCAGCTTGTTCAATTAGGTTTTGACAATAAAACCTGGAAGCTGATTGACTTCTGTGCAGAACTGCATTGCAGTTTTAATAAATCTAAGTTGTCACCTTGGGTTGCTCTCCTGATCATACTAAAACACCTCCTCCTTTCCATTACATGGAGGGGACTTGTACTGTAGTTCACAGATTTTAGCTGGGAAGGGAGAAAACATTGTTTGTGATTTCAGTTGAGTGGACAGGAAGTTACAAAATTGATGGATTCAACTAAAATTAACAGAACTTTTTTTTTTGGGTGTACTGGCAGAAAATTTACTTAGCTTGAAAAAGAAAACACATGCATTTACCATGTCTAAGGACTGGTAGGCTGCAATATATTACATGTTTGTTCTTGTGTTTAGATATGCTTTAGAAGCAATAGCATCATTTGTGTTAAAAATTATACATGCGAGAAGACATGCAAAAATGAAATTTCTAAACATTGCTCAACAAAGAACAGTAAGGCCGCGTACACACGATCAAATCTGTCTGCTGGAAACGGTCTGCTAGACCGTCCCAGCAGACAGATTCGATCGTGTGTACGGGCGAGCCGACGGATTTGGCCACCCGACAGATTTCAAAGCATGCTTTGAAATCTATCGGGTGGGAACCCGTCCGCCCGACATGTCTGCTGGTTAGTACACTTACCAGCAGACATGTCGTCTCGCACCGGCGCCGAATGGATTCGGCGCATGCGCGGAAGTGTTTTACTTTCTGGTGCGGTGACGTGGCGGCGTCAACGTCACCGCCACGTCACCGACACGTCAGCACGCCGTCTGCTGGCGGGGATTTTGGTTTGCTCGTGTGTACACGCGAGCAAACCAAAATCCAAACAGACAGATTTGTTCAAATCGGTCGGACAGCCCGTTTTGAACAAATCTATTGCCTCGTGTGTACGAGGCCTAAGACAAAATAGGCCTATGCCACTTATGAATATGACATTTTTGTCAACTTCCTATCTTCCGCTTTATATGAGTAAGAGTCTTATGCCGCGTACACACGATCGTTTTTCGGCATTAAAAAAAAAAACAAAGTTTTCGGCATGCTGAAAAAAACAACGCTTTTCCAAGTTCATCATTAAAACGATGTTGCCCACAGACCATCATTTTTTTAAAATGCTCTAACAAAGTGCAGTGACGTATAACACTTACGACGGCACTACAAAGGGGAAGTTCCATGCGGATGACGCCACCCTTTGGGCTGCTTTAGCTGATTTCCTGTTAGTAAAAGACGATTTGCGCTTTGTCTGTTACAGCGTGATGAATGTGCTTACTCCATTATGAATGGTAGTTTCCCATCTCATAACTTGCTTCTCAGCA